>JANATF010000007.1:1800000-2262894 GCA_029449245.1 Mortierella alpina | reverse complement strand
TTCTTCTTTCATCATCACTTCTTCCGCCACCGACCTCGTCTCTGATGAGGAATGACGAACTTTAGCCAAATCTGAATACTGATTTCACAACTATGCGGACAGGAGTTGCAAGCGAGTAAACAACTATGGCAATGATGATTAAAGGATCGAAAGCGTTCGTTTTCTGACCCTCATCCTTTCACTCATGCGCGCCATATTGCACAGACGACTTTGACGAGGTCTCGTCTGTGAGCCGCAAGTAGCAGGGGATTGATGGGACTGAAAAATGAACGTGATCGAACCTGACTCTGTCGCAAGGCTAGTTCATTGAATGAAAAAGAATGATGGGCTTCGGCCTTGACTCTGCTTCTTTGACTTGGCCATGCAGAGTCCTGAGCCGCCTCATTGACGATTGCAGCTCTTGTTTGTGTACGTTCTGCGTGGCTTTCTTTATTGGATCTTTTTTTTCTTTTTCTTGGATGGGCCAAAGATGTTGTCGATCTCTGAGGTAGCGGGCTTTTTGGATTTTTTCACAGCACCAAATATTGAGTCGATGTCCTTTTCGTTCCCGAGTCTTGATTCAGACCCTTTGGCCTTCTTTTGACGTGCTTGCAAAGCCTCTGGGCTAGCTGAGGCTGAGCGCGACAGGTCCAGGTCCAAAGCCTTGTGTTCAATGCCAAAAATGTCGTCAAAGTTGGTCGCAGATCCTTTCTTGGGTTTGCTTTTGATCTTTTTCCTCGACCCAGTCTCTAGCCCAGTTGTTGGGAGAATAGTTTGTGTCTCTGAGTCGCTTGGAAAGATCACCATATGGTCGACCATGGATTTGTTGTTGCCAATAGCCACATCATCCGGAACAGGAAACGCCTTTTGCTTTTTCAGTCTGCTTGGAAGAATGTTCGTCATCCTGTCAGAGAGGCGTTTCGGTTGCGCTTGTTGTGGTTGTTGATGCACTGTATTTGGAGAGGATGGCGAGAAGGTTGGAGAGTCTGGTTCAGTTTCCAATGGCGTCTCTATCCGTGCCACAACTTCTCCCAAATCTGCTGCTTCCATGGATGGTTGCTGGAGCATGGGTTGTGAGACAGAGTTGGGAAGTTCAGGTTCTACAGTGGACGGCAGTATGCTATCGAGAGATTCTGGGAGGCGGCTCTCGTAATCGACCTCTGTCGGCAGGCCTTCTTCCTTGGGAAACGTCTTTATCCATGTCTCCATGAGGCGATAACAATCCAAGAGCTCATTTGTCCACGCCTTGCTGATGAGTGAGAGTCTACTGCACATCCCGATCGCGACCAGGGCAAAGGGCATGAACTGCGTCTTTGACATGAGTTGATAGAATGCCCTGAGAAGGTACGAAGGGGATGCAGGTTGAATAAATATGTCCTCACTGTTTGCACAAAGCCCCAACAGCGTAGCAAGTTTCCCTACCCATATGTTTCGTGAAGGGCGCCTTGCAGCTTTTTCAGCAATAAGATGGCCCCAATGATCCGCGTCATGATAAATGCTACTGTCGAGCGATAAGGTATAGAATCCCATTGGCTTTTCACGTTGGTAATGGTCTTGAGGCTGTTTTACGCAAGATCGCGGTGCATAGGTTAGCTACATTCATTGACCCTACATTGTAGCTCCTACTGAGGCAAATTGATGTGCACCTGCCTCTTTTCTGAGAAAAACTTCTTTGCGAGTTCGTCCATCAAACCAGCAATATCGAGTTCCTTTATCCGCGAACTCAAACGGCGACACTAAGATAGCGACAACAAGAAGGGTCAGTCGAGGAAAGGAGAGAAAACGCAAGTGTAGGGAAATGCATAATTTGGGTCATTCGTACCTCGCATAACCGCTGAAAGTAACCGGCCAATCGATGCTGCGACTTGTTCTTGTAGTGCATTCTCTCAAGAATCAGGCACTCGCTCCAGAATTCCTTTTTTTTAAAGCATGCGCGGAAATGGAGCAACTGTTGAAGGTTGTCGGCGTGATTAGCTGAACGCTGGAGGGCTGTCCGTGGCAGAAACGTCTTTGGGAAGGTCGAATGCGAGAGCAATGAGGCTGGGGCAGAAGGCGATGCATTGCTCTGTACAAGGGGTTTGGATACATTAACGGCAGGTATAGTTGCTGTGGATGGCAATACGAGTGTTCTCAGCTGGTAAGAAGCAACTTTCATTGTGATTGACAGGATCAATAGAAGAGTGAGGAAACAAGAAGCATGAATCTATTTTTTTTTTTTTTTTTTTTACGCAGTCTTCCTTTGCAGCAGCCGGCGTTGGATAGAGTTGCGAGTCTCATTCAGCAGTTGGTCCTGTGTGAGCCGAGAGTCCAACGCCATCACACCCATCTGCCTCTTCAACTGAGTCATGCACTCTGAATCTCCTCTGAACACATCAAACACGCTTTGAAGCTGCCCGATCGATTCCGCATCTAGAAAGAGAAGAAAAAAAAATGTCAGCAGCACATAGAGTATCAGAAAATAGCAACAACAATCAACCATATGGACGTACTCGAGATAGCGGTGAGCAACTCTAATCGGTGGATGAGGTCCTTGGCATTGCCTCTCTCCTGCTCCTTGGAAGGCACAAGGATAGGCCCGATCTGAGATATGGCAATGAATGTGGAGATGAAAATCTGGTGCAGGATAGCGACCTGCTCAAAAGTGACACGATGCGGCAAGAGCCAGGACAAGACGAAAAGCGGTTCTGAACGAGTAACCATGGCGAGCTCCAATGCCGCCATCCCGAAGAGTACAATGAATCGCCAATATCGTCCAAACTGTCCCTTGCCAAGGACGCTCATCAGGATTAGTACCACGCCGGAACCAACATAAAAGGTGTAGAACGAAGACAAGCCCCTGTTGATGTGGTCCTTGACTGTCTTGCAAGTCGAGCAAGCGACAACGTCTGGCCCGAACCTATCATAGGCCGTCTTGGCAACAGGGTCACTCAGCACTTCGTGTGCAGCCCTGATCATGACGAACGTCTCTGTCGGAGCAATATAAGGAAAGGAGGGGTTCAATCAAGATTGTTGCTGGTAGCATGATGCTGCGTTTAACTGCTGAGACAATGCTCCTGTTCTCTGGTTTACCTGCTCCAGTGTGCCCAACCTTATCGGGATGATACATGAGTGAAGCTTTCCGAAAGTTTGACTTGAGCGCCCTCTGAGAAAAGTGGTGAAAGTTGAGGTCCAAAAGGTCGTAGCAGTTTACCGGGGTGGCTCTGTCTACCTCCACGATGGTATAGGCCAGATACGCAAGGACGACCGCGCAATAGATCCTGTTGTGGTGGCGGCGATACTTTGGCGTATTGGCTGCCGGTTTAGCAGCTGAATTGACAGGGTATTTGAAGGAATACCATATGGACTGAACTACATTGGTGACAAACGAGGGCAAAAACGCCCATCCGGCGAGTCCCATATATGATTCCATGTTCAGAAACTGGCAAGGGTTGGGTTAGCGAGTAGTGAATGGGAGGTGACAAGAAGGATGGGTTGATGGCATCTGGGTCTGTGGCAACTTTGCCAAATTCAACACGTGATTTCACCGCATATGATGAGATGACCACGATGTATGCGCTCTCCCCGACTTTTCTTCCTCGTCATTGTGTCTCCCGGCAACGTCAAGGACAAGAAGCAAAGCCGAACGCCTACCACCGCGTTGCTCGAAAACGCCGACTCGGGATCAGGACGCCTTACTGAGCACCACAATCCCTTCGTCTCCTACATACGCCATGGCTCCAGCTGGAAAGAAAGCCGACAAACGCTGGAGATTCGTAGGCCAGGAGGTCAAAGACGTGGAGAGTCTGACTCTGGCACACATTCGCTCTGTATATGGTTTGGGCGCGGGGCTTGAGCATGACTCTGATGATCAAGAATTCACATTGGCCGGCGCGTTCCCTTATTGTGGCGACCGACATTCAAGCTCTACGACCCTGAAGCTCTCGTCGGCTAAAGGCGCGATTACCTGTAGCGCTGCTCGCTGCAAGGACAATCCTCACTGTCTCAACTACATGGGACAAACTCAGTGGGAAGAGGCAGGTGAGATTGTGTGCCCAAAAGTTATGCTTTTGTTCGGATTGTCAAATTGTATGGAGAGCTAATCATCGAAAAACTTCAAACAGACGCGTTTGACAAGTTCTATGCTGCTGTCAGCGGTACACAGGACCCGAGCTACAACAAGCGTCCAGGAGACCAGCCTTCCGGAATGAAGGTAACGGGATATGATGAGACTCGGCGAGGAAGATGACATGCCAGAGACTGACATATACTTGTCGGTGCTGTAGAACCTTGGAGCGACATGCTACGCCAACTCACTGCTTCAAGTCTGGTTTCACGACTTGGCTTTCCGGGATGCCATATATCGCTGTCGGTTTGACAAGGACATGGAATCGTCCATGGTAATGACGACTAGTTCGTTTGCTCGAATGGTTGCTCTCTCTCCAGTTCTTTTGTAATGACAACGGTATTTGTGCTCGTCGGATCTACAGAACGCGCTTTACCAGCTACAGCTGCTGTTTGCACATTTGGATCACGGCGCAAAAAAAGTGTACAACCCGCTGTCACTCGTCTCTTCGCTCAAACTGGATACCACCATGCAGCAAGATGCACAAGAGTAGGTGCTCTATCACGCAAAGGAGCACTGTTACGAAAAGGCTCTTTGAAATGCCCATGAGTAACCTTGTGTTTGCTATTAGATTCGGTAATCTGTTCATGGCCTGCATCGACAATCAGCTTCAATCCCAGAGCGATGTTTTTTTGAGAGACTTTATCAAGGGTCAGGTATTTACTCATCTTGCTCCTTGTCAGACAGAGCATCATGGCCTTTCAACCCTAACCTTATTCTGATAAACTATTCTGATTAACTAGTTTCAAGGCCACTACCAGTACCACACTACATGCAAAAACTGCAAAACAACATCAGCCCGAAGCTGTGTCTTCTATGAGCTGCTACTCAATATCAAAAACAACTGCACTCTCATGGATTGTTTCGAAGAGTTTGTGGAGCCGGAACTTCTTGTGGGCGAGGACAGGTAAACGCGTTAACTGTGTGCATCTCTACCGCTCAGTGCTTCCACAACGAAACGACTCTTTAAATTTAAGCCTCTCGCCTGTCGTCGCTACTCTTCACGTAGATATGCATGCTCAACATGCGGTTCGTTGCAAGATGCATCCAGAGAGATCAAACTTCAAGCGCTACCACCTGTAGGTATTACTCCATTGTATTTCCCACAGAAAGGAAAAAACGCTGGGTAAACGTTTAGAGGCTAACGCGCGACATGTCAATTTTCTCAAAGGTTCTGAATATACAGCTGATGCGGTTCGTCTACGCTGGCCAAAGCTCCAAGAGAAAGTCCAAAGACATTATCCACTTCCCGCGATCGATTGACTTTTCGGGACTTTTACAATCTAAAGAAGCCGACATCTATGACCTCTCTGCCGTGCTCGTTCATAGTGGAGCGAGCGCCCATTCGGGACACTTTTTGGCCCATGTTTTCGATCATAGGTAATTTACATGGAGGGCCATCGTGCAGGAGGGAGTTTGGATTCGTAGACCCATTATGCCACTATGACACTACTAAGCAATATTTTGTCAAGTAGGTCCCAAAAATGGTTTGTCCTGAATGACGAGGAGGTGGCAGAGTTCAATGCTACCGCATTCGACCCAGAGGAGATGACTACGGGCACCTCTAAATCCTCGGCAAAGATCACCGCGGCGTCACCTGGAGGCGCAGAGAACTATTTGAAGTATGTGCGCAAGAACGGGATACATGCTGCTCTTTCAACCATATGCCAACTGAGCAGCACACGGTCAGGTCTAACTCTTGCCTTCTCCACAGCACGCTGTCGTCTCAAAATGCATATATGCTGACATACACCAAAAAAGCAAGAGCCTCGCCTGTAGTGGTTTGTGAACCACCCTCGGCAACTCTGGAGATCGTAAAGCAGGATAACGATGCCTTTTTCAAGGAACTGGAACAGCATGCGAAATAGTAATGGACTGCCTGCACTATCGCACATGCCGTTTGTAACATCCGTGAAGACAATTTATCTCAACGGCGCTGTACTCTCACTCTACTGTAGTCAAGAAGCGATCCGCAGAGATTTCGAAAGAGCCAAAAAGATTCGCCAAGAACTCTACCGATGCTGGAGCGTGAATAGAGACCAGGTGAGTACGACTGCGAGTACTGTGAGGCGGATTGAGTAGAGAAGAGAGACTGACATATATTCTCCGTTGTTTTTTACTAGGATGGCGGCTGCTATATATCCTCCGAGATTCTTGCAGAGTACATGAGATCACAACAACCGGGTCTCTCTAAAGACGGTGTGGAAAGCAAGCTCGTGAAGTTTGATAATTCGGATATTACATGCGAGCATCGCAAGCTATGCCCATCGGCTGTGACAAGGAGCAAACGCATTAGTGAGGTATGTGGATGTTTTGGATGTTTTGAGCGTACAATCTCTTTCACCCGCCTTGACTTACAACGACGTTGTTAGTCTGCCAGATCGCTCTTAGAAATCAAAGCACATGTTCGCATTGAACCTATCTTGACTACGGACGATATCTGTGTGCCCTGTACCCGGAATACTTTCCAAGGTGAGCGAACAAACCTCGATTCGACTGTGATATGTAGCAGTGTTGTAAAAAGGACCGAGGCTAACATAACCCCTTGACAACCGCCTAGACAAGCTATACAATATTATGCACCGCCGCGATGTGGATGAATATGAGCGCAGGGCTAAGGGTGTTAGAAGTGCCCCAGGTGCGTGGCTTTCCAAAGCTTGGCTCGCCGAATGGCTCAAGGTGTTGCCACAATTTCATCCCGCTCATGGTACAACGGCCGACGACCTCAGTCCCATGTCAGAAGCATACTGGCCTGATGTTTTCTGCCGTCACTCTTGCCTATCAAGCAACAAGCAGACACGGAAACTGATTAACGAAGCGGTAAAAGCTCCACTCGTCCTCTTCCAGCGATGCGGGTAGAGTGATGTGAGACTGTACTGACAAACGCACTCCTTTTGCGTCATTTTGTACTCCTCTGTTAACCTGACAGGCATTGGGTGTGCTAGAGCGAGTATTCGGCCCGTTATCACTGCCGAGAACGGGTGCTGAAGAATGCAAAGAATGTTTGCAATGTATGCAGCCCCATATTGAAAGCGAGCGAGACGTGGTGGCAATGGCGGCTTCGGAGAAGGTATTTGAAGGTTCACTTTTCCCGCCTTCAATATCACACTTGGCAGACTCTCAACATGCTAACATCAGCGTTTGACCTTGGACTAGCGTGAGCTCGCGGATCTGATCAATAGAGGGGCTACAATTCGCCGTATGGAACCAGGTATCGTTTATTACGCCGTCTCTCAAGGTGTGTACCCTATGTCTTTGAATACAATGCCGCCTCATCGATCTGCAGGAGCCTTATGGCAGCATAGCACTAACTATTGCGGTGAAAAGACTTTAGGAGGATGTGGTTAGACTTCATCAAAAAGCCGACAGTCAGTCCACGACCGGCATCTTTGGACAACAGCAGGTTGCTCTGCGATCATGGCCAGCTTTTGTTTGACCTTGACAACCCGCTGGACGCCGAGGATGAGAGCGGCATTGGAATCGTCAAGGAGGAGAATTGGAGATATCTTCAGGCACTGTATGCAGGACTAGATCGTCAATATTCTTTGTCCTCTGTCACCAGAAAGGCCTGCACTTGCTGATGCCTCATCTGACTTATAGGTATGGTGGCGCGCCGGAGGTCAGTGTTACTAAAATACATACTGTCGAAGCGGACAACGGAGAGCTGGATTCCCGTCCACGCACAGTGTCCGTCCCTAAGCTCTGCTCGCCATGCCGATCTAGAAGGTAAGGTTTTCATGTTGAAGAGTAATTTGAAGGTGACCCTTGCTTTTGGCATCAGAGCTTTCCGGCCATGCTCATCCATATTGTCTTTTGCATTTGTAGGATACTTGATTATTCATCGACAACCTTCACCGTGCGAGTTTACTCTGCAGGGAGTGGCGCTCTGTCGCAGCTGGCGCCTCAATCGGAGCATGCTGTACCTGCAGTAGATTCTGCTTTTTCTGGTAGTACAGAATCGTCATCCAAGCGGAGAATGATTCCATTGCTACCAAAGACGGATGAAGGTACGCGACGATCGAAAAGAACAAGGGCGACCAAGAGTCCCTTCAAGCAGATCAGGATTCTTGTCAGCAAGTGCGACACGACCATGGACCTGAAACTTAAGGTAAGAGCCCACTGGCGCAAGACATTTTCTCGATCCAACATTTCTTGCTTTTCTAACGCGCACGAGGACCATTAGATCATGCAAAAGACAGAGATTGTGCCGCTGTACCAGAAACTTCTCTACGAGGATGTGGAGCTGGATAGGAATGACAAGACTATCGGCGAATTGGAGCTACCACCGAACGCGGTGCTCACATTAATCGAGTTTGACGACGCCATGGACGAGCTCATGCTGGATGCCCTGCAAGGTAAAAGGAAAACTCGGATGCAATGTGACAGAGAGACTATTATCACATTGTTCTCACAAGGCCCGCCTTTCTGCCCTTTTCGTATCTCCCTTGGACTATGCCCATGTCCAGATGAAGAGCCCCGCTATGAGGGTGGGTTTACAGGCACAGGCCTGGTGGATCGCTGGCGCAGTTGAGCCAAGCGGAAATAAAGGGAACCCCCGTGACCGTGCACTCGCACTCAGAGTACATGCATACGCTTGGTCCTGGTCCACCCCTTTTCTCCATTTCCCCGTTCTATGCTCTCCTTTTTTCTTCCTTTGTTCCATTCCACTTCTCATTCCTTTCTGCAGGATCCCGTTTCGCTCAGTAGCCACCCAGTTCCCATTCCACATCTCCCAGCCTCCTGCAAGCAGCATCGTTCGCTTTGGCCGCCATCGCCCTTGCTCAACCCATAGCCCCGCGTGCAACGACAAGGGTGCGTGTAGTAAACGTCCTTTGATACTGCTCATAACGTTACCTTTTGACCTCTTGTACGGTACTGAACTTCCTCCTCCTTCGAATCTTCTGTCGCCTATGGTCGCTCTGGCTGCCTGTCTCGAACATAGCCCTTTCTCTCTTTCGTTCCCTGCCTCTCCATCTTCCCAGTCACTCGGACCCTCCTTTTAGGTGACATTCCCGCCCGCCGCGCTCCCTTCCTTCCTAACCATTGTCAATCCACTCCTCTGCAGCTTGCAGTCTGCCAACACAGCAACACACCCAAGACCTCTTTCCATTCATTGCCTAGTCACCAGACCTACTCGTCACATATCAAATGGATTTGGATCCTGAAGTGCAAGGAGCCGACCGCTTCGATACCGCCGTTCCGCGTCAACTCGTGCTGGACTATCTGCTTCACAATTGCTATGGCGAGACAGCCCGTGCCTTCATGAAGGACGACCTGGATGCCGTCAAGGATTCAGACTCTCGCAAAGGCATTCATACCAGTGGCAATGGACATCATCTTGCACCTCACAACGGGAACGATGTCACCACCAGCACCAACGGGACGCATCACAATGGGCTCATAGGAGCTAGTCACATGCAGACGGGGGCCATGGCCTGGAGCACATCAGACGGAAACCATCAGAGGAACGAAGCCCCCTCGTCGTTTATGGAGCTGGAAAAAGAGCAAGAGCTCGACCAAGAGGGGGACTCGCCCATGGCCGAAAGCTTCGTGGACAGCACCTCCGACCATATCACGTCCGGCACCTTCACAGCAGGCAAGGCACATGCACTACATATCGATGAGCAACTAAAGAATTTGGAGACGCGTAAAGGTAGGGAAGCACTTGAACAAGCATTTGCCTTCATGCAAGGCAGACTGACAGACGGGCAGGGTCTAACCTGTGATGCTCTCGCAGCTATTCGCTCCTTGATATCGCATGGAGACATAGAGAAGGCGATCGAACTAGGCAACAGTGCATTTCCAGGAGTGTTATCGATCGACCCCCATAGCCCGCTCACCACTCCCGCCTCGATTCAGATGAACTTCAGACTACAGTGCCAGCTGTTTATCGAAAAACTGCGGTCCGATCCGGCTGGACACGAGGCTCTGATGTTCGCTCAAAAGTTTTTGCACCAATTCAACCAGTTGGATCCAGCCCGCAAAGAGCAGTATACGCTGCATGTTGTGGACCTGGTATCCCTTGTGGCCTACTCTAAACCGGAAGAGGCCCCAAGTGGCCACCATATGAAGCAGGAGGCGCGCGATCGTCTCGCCGAGTTTATGAACAGCGCTGTTCTTGGTAAGTCGAAGGTTTTTTAGCACACCACTTCGTCACCATCGGGTTTGTCGTAATTGCATGTACTCAGGCATGACGCGATAATTTGTCTCGCTCTTCGAAATAGGATGTAATGGCATGTCCTGCGAACCGGCGCTGCTGACTATTGTCAAACAGGCGACATTGGTACGAGATATCTTGACGGGAGAGACGCCAAAGATAAAGCGAGGTTCCAAGGTAAGTCCCCACTAAGAATGAAAGGCACTCAAAGACCGATGAAAAGTGTGCCAAAAAAAACAGAAAGCAAAGGAAGGCGAAGGACTAATAAGACTTTACTGGCCTTTTTTTTTCTTTCGCCAACAGACCCTCACAAAATGGCGCCTATCCACGTTTTTGGAGGAATCAAGTTGAAAAGGCATTATCAACTATGGGAAAATGCTATGGTGGTTAGTGTGAGAGAGTAAATTGCGGTTGGCGGCCATCGAGACAATAGTAGAAGGCGACAAATAGACAACAGCAGCAAGGGTACAGTAGTGTCGATTTTGACGGGCGCAGAGGATTTGATGTGCTGCTCCATTCGCACACATGCTCTCTCCTAGTTTCGAAGACGCGAGCCAAGTTCGAGCCTCCGCCCTATCCTCTCCCATCATATCCTATCCTAACCTGTCCCTCTAAAACACGACTTTTCGCAGCAGAACTATCAATACAACGAATATTGCCGGAACCACCTCTGCATACTAGGCGGCACATTGCTGCATGCTTGATGCTTTGCTTGTGTGACAAGTAAACTATATTTTTTGTCTTGGCTGACTCTCAAAGAGTTAGGAAGCGCCGTGTGAGGCGTTTTGCCCAGAAGCAGTTGCTTGGCATTTTTTCACAGCTCCGCCTCCCAACTATATAAAGGGTGTCTACTCTCCCACACTTTCAATCATACACAGCTTGGACTCTTCTTCTTTACCTAACGCGACATAGCGACCAACACAACACAACACAACACAACATAAAACGTACACCCCACAATGTTCAACTCATTCAACGGCCCGTGGCAGAAACCCTCCATCCCTGTTCGAATTCCTAACGATGACACGACGTTCAACCCCAAAGAATATCCGAACGTCGTCTTTGAGGCAACAGGAAAGATGTCAGGCACTGTCGTGCTTGTTCATACAAACGATGATGAGAGTGACGCTTCAGGATTAGGACGGATCTCCACTCGGATCTGGGTAGTGAGAGAGTCGGACAAAGACAAAGTGATCATCACTCCCAGCTTTGACAACAGCACGCATACATTCCGCCTCCAGGTAGATACACGCGCCCTTGAAAGGAGTAGGCCCAGCGCCAAAAGCAAAGGGCGGGTCATCTTCTAACCGTAAGCCTTCATTACTCACCGATTAGGCGCCTGATGACTACACGAGCAATGCGGTGTACCACCAGACAACCATCTCGTACCCTCGCACGGCCCTTACAGCGGAATCCTTGACCGTCTCTGCGCCGAACACGTCCTTTTCGGGCAAGGATCTCTATAACCTTGCGTTTGGCACCGTACGCTCTACTCTGTCCAATGGTTCTATTGCCCTTGAAAACGCCCAAGCCGACAGAGTTCAGCTCACGACCTCCAACGGCAGCATCTCTGGCAGCTACGAGGCTGGTCATGTCGATCTTGTCACGTCCAACGGCTCCATCCAATCCAAGCTCACCGTCCGAGACGCTGTTGATAAAGCACAGTCAAAGGTCTCTGCAAAGACCACCAACAGTCCTGTGGACCTCCACATCGCGGCCACGAAGACCAACAGAGGCTTATGGATGCAGAGTACCTCTGTCAACGGCAAGCTGTCCATCGGAGTTTTGCTTGGCAAAGCCGATCGAGCTTCGTATATCAATGCAGTAACAAGCAACTCCAAGATTGACTTCAGTCTCGATGCTTTGCAATCAGGTCAGTCTCTCGAAGTCAACAATATCACTACGAACGGAAGCATCGTGTCTTCCATGATGGTCCCCAAGGAGCAACCCTTCAAGGCGACAGCCTCATCTACGAATAGCTCTGTCAGCGTCAACTTGGTAAGAAACGCCTCACAACCGCACTATTCCCTTTTTTTTTTTTTTTTTTTTTTTTGCTCAGCGAGAGCGCGAGGTAATAATGTGTCATTTTTCTGCACCTAGACGGAGGAGTTTCAGGGAAGATTTGCGCTAGAAACCACTCACGGCAACGCGACCGTCGAAGGGTCTGACGTGATACTGGAGCGTGACATGAAATCGGCCAAGCAAGGTTACCGCGGAAGCCAAGGCCCCAGTTCATTGAGTATCCGCTCCACCAATGGCTCGACAGGTCTTCGGTTTTACCCCTCTGGTCAGAGCTCGGTCTAGATGTGCCTCAAATACTATGCTGTTGACGCAGTGATCTCTGTGGAAAGATAAATAAACACGACATGTTTATGAAGTTTTTAATATTACGCGTCGCCAGTCTGGTGGCATTGTTCAACAATGGATCTCCACCGCTTAGCAGACGAATCCCGACGAGGGGGTGGAGGGTTCACCTGAACACATCCGTGTTTCTGAAACTGGAGTTGTCCTTCAATGCGTCGTTATGTGTCTTGTACTCCATGATGGTATCGGCCGGCAGGTTCAGAATGCGCTTCATCGTATCTCTGATCTTCAGATTGATCCGTCCTTCGTGCGCCGACTGGTTCCATATCGACAGGATGTCCTCTGCGCCTCGGATCGACAGCACAATGCCACAGATCTCTGACCCAACATCGAACTGGTCACCAATGACTGCCATGACCAAGTTCTCCCAGTACCGGCTCGCCAAACCCTTCTTCAGTCTCACGATCCATTTACCGCCGTTGATGTTCGTGGTATCCTCCCAGACAGGCCGGACTCCTTGCTTGAACAGGTGGTAGTCGCTCACATTGGGCAGTTCGTGTGGTCGACGAAGATGTGAATATACCGCCCAAAAGTCTTCTATCTATTGAATTTTTTTTGGCACATGCAAGAAGACAGAACACACCATTGAGCATTAGTCTAATGTAAAGCATACGGACGACATGGATGTTTCCGATGGACGAGACACCTACCGAGCCAAACGTTGCAATCTTCTTCATGGAGCTTTCATAGTTTAGAATCTTGCTGCCAGGAGCGCGATGCATAAACCAAAAGACCCAGTTAAAGTGCAAAGGGTGGATCTCTGATGACGAGCCTGCGTTCGAGTGAAGCGAAGTCGTTCCTGAAGACATTCCAGACACAGTGGACTGATAATGCGCTGCCCCTCCTGATGCCGAGCCTGACCCGGAATATCCCAGTCCCGCACCACCAGCGACGCCTGAAGAGCTGGATGCTCTGACAGCACTTCCCAGCCCACCAGTGTCCCCTGCCCTGTTGCCGATGTAATTACTATTACTGCTAGAGTCCAGAGGCTCTGCAGTGCTGCTAGGTCCTGTGAGAAACGCCGAGAGGCCTGGGTGCACGGCTCCTGAGCCATGCGTGCTTAGAGGTCCTGCAGGAACAGAGGGAAGCGATGTCGAAAGGGTGGGTAATCCAGAGCCGACTGCTGAACTTTGCCGTTGAAGCTGCACCAGTTTTGATCCACTCGTTGAAGCGCTATGGTCTCCATGGCCGCGAGTTCTGTGGTAGTGACCCGAGCAAAAGAAAATGGATTGTTAGGCGTGAGAAGCAAGATGGGTTTGAGGGGTGCTTTGCAAGATTTGCGGAAGTCACTTGGAATACCAAGGATCAGCACGAACGTGAGCCTTACGATTTGCGCGATCCGCCCCAGACTGGATCCATGTTGAATATGTATAGTAGCAGAAGCCTGTGACGAGGAGTGGAAGGGTGGATGTGTCTCTTGGAGCGAAGAAGAGAGGAAGCGGCTGCTGTGTGTGGTCTAGGAGAGAGCAATAGCGAAGAAGAGATCTGCTGATGGTGGACGATGTGGAGACAGGAACATAAACGAACAAACGACACGTCACATATGAGTTTTTTTTTTCATTTGCGTTCTCAGACACCTATTTCGTCGCCCATGTCAATCTCCTCCTCTGCACGACTCGCCGAGTCCTCTTGCTTGGACGCCTGGGCAGAAAAGTGCCCAGCTTCAGGGCCGCCTGCTTGAGGCACCTTACATGTTCGAGAATCGACTGTCCGCGTCGAGCTAGAGCCAGAGCCAGCGCTAGAGCTATTGCGCACGGTTGGGTCGCTGGTTGACGATTCCGACTCTGTTTCGTCGTCCGTCTTGCTATCTTGCAGCCTGCTCTGAATCTCCTGCTCGTAGCGTATCCGTTGCTGCAGTTGCTGTATTTCTTCAATGTCTCTCTCCTTCATACGTTGCTGCCGAATAAGCAACTGCTGCTGCTCTTCCAGATGCTGCTGTTCGAACAAGAGCTGCAGCTGCTCCTTCGCCTTCCACCGTCGGTCCTGTTCCTGCAACTGACGTTGGCTGAACCTGACAATGATGGCTGTAAAGTCGTCATACTCTTGAATCGAGTCAGAGTATAGCGTAGCCTCTCCCTCACGATCCGACAGTGTGCATACAATCCTCTGCTCATTCCAACCCCGGTCGATCTTGTCGCCAACAAACTGACAAACCGTCGTGTTGGGATCATCCCTCCTCCCTCCATCTTTTACATAATCCCACAGCCCGTCTGTCGCCATGAGGAGGAAGCCGTCCTGGATAGCTGAAACATCAATGAAGGTGATGTCTGGTTTGCAGGTCAGGATCGGGTTGGTGGGATCCAGCTTGTAAAGAACGTCCCCGATGCAGGCTCCCAAGTTCACAGACGCACAATGACCATTCTTGGTTCGATAGGGGATTCCGTACTTGTTCGACTCTCCATCCTTGACGCGTATCCTGGCTTCCTTCAGTGACTGGCGGTGCTTTTTGTCGTTGTTCAGTGTAGGGTCAAAACGAATAACCTTGTCATCATGTGTCACAAATTCGCCACCGTTGGCGTAAATCGCTTGTGCGAGACGTTCTAAAGACGGGGTATGATCCTCGCTGTGGAACTCGACGTTCCACCGTCCCAAGGCATCTCGGCTGCCTAGCATGCTTCTCGAGTCGCCCAGATTCAAGCATATAATCCACTTGTCGATAAAGATGTTGACAATGAGCGTCGTGCCATCGCTGCCTGGGTCGTTTGGAAGTCTCTTGTCCCGGAACAGTAGATACTGCTGCTTTTTGTATTCAAGATACTCCTTGTCGATCAGCCGTATCGCCTCTGTGATTTGACTTTTGACCACTTCTTGGACACAACTCTGCGACAAGTCTGCGGGCTTGTACTTGCCTAGGATCACCTGCATCGCCCCGGGTATCGTTGCAATCACAAAGGACGAGCATGACCGACCGCCGTGACCATCAGTGATGCAGAACAGACGACCTAGGAATGCACCATTGTGCTGCAAGTCTGCGATAGCAAAGCCGTCCTCGCACTCTCCTTTGGGCAGCCGCTCGCGGCCACTATTCCGAAGCCTTGGGTACGTGTAGCCGACCTGCTGCTCAACCGCAAAGACATTTGGTTCCTGTTCGAGATCCACTCTAAAGTCGTTGCGTCGGTCCAGAAAATCGTCGTTTGCTTTTGCACTTTTCCCCCTAAGGAGACACACCGATTGACCGATTGACCGATTGACCGATTGATTAAAACAAGACAATCACCTCAAAACAAATGCTCAGTTTACCAATTTACTCTTTCGGCGCCAATAATGGATACTTACTTCAAGTGCTGCATGTACTCTCCTGTTTGAGATGGGTTGACTGAGATACTCATCAATGCCGCTTGGTTGAGCTCCGTGTCGTAAACATAACCTTTCGGTAGTTTCTTGAGTCCGTTGGGGAGAGCGTCTTGTTTTCTAGTTCTCTCTGAGGGTCCAGTCGGTACTCTTGTCCTAGCGCGTGTCGATTTTGCTGTCCTTCTCTGATGCAGGTGCATACTTTGGTGTTCTTCATCCTCACCAGAATTGCAGGAGCTGAGCGAGTCGGACGACCACCCTGAAAACAGTTTTCTTTTGTTGTTCCTCCTCGGCTTTACAGGTTCCGTAGTTGGCGGTGCTTTCCGCCTGGCTAGCACTGGTGTTGATATCCGTCCAGAGTTTTCAACCTGGGTCTTCCTCTTTGTCCTCCGAGAATTGGCGGCAACTAAAGTTGAAAGATGTGTGTCAGAAAGCCCCGCCTCCAGCCATGAGAATTAACCCATGATGCAAACAAAGGTTAAATGCCCATACCTCGTCGTACTGGCGTTGAAATCGCGTCCGAGACTGTCGCGTCCGTGTCACTGTCGCGCAATGGAGACTCCAGCACCATGGAACCCAGCAGGTTGCGGGATAGACGGTAATATGTAGCATGGTTTTTCTTTGACTTTTCAAGTGGCTCGAATGTCTGCAAAGAGCCTGCGAGGCTCAATGCCTTCGATATGGCACCCTGCACCGTACCATATGGAGTAGGGCCACTATGATGTCAATCCATCGAACAGGAAAAAAAAAACCACCGCAGCGCGAGTCAGTTCCTTATTGCTAGACCACACGCTGTCAATCCCGATATTCACCCTTGTCCGAGTCGTATACCTCAGGGTCGCCAAGTTAAAACGACGAATGCCGTCTTTTCAATGAACAAGTGCTCAACAACCGGTTAGACTTTGTTCCTTCATGGTTCATTGTCAAAGCTCATTCATACGAGTCTCAAGAGGAACTTACCCACAAGGTCCGCCGCCGTTTGCCAAACATTACCGTACATCAAAAGAACTTGCACGATGGCCACAAAGAGCGGCTTATTGAGCTGTTCTGGAAGAAGCTGCAGTTTGGACACGTCTGGCAACCTTGACTTTCTGGAAATCTTTGGGAGTGGTTCTCCCGCTGCGGGGCTCTTTTGTCTCCGTAACCGCCGTGGAGATAATGCGACCTCTGTGGCGGGCGCCGGAGTTGCTGAGGTGGAATGGTCTTGTTGCGGCGTGTCTTCGCGGAAGGATGGACTCGGGACGTTTACGTGATTATGCTCATTGCCAAGCGCGACAGTCGATGACGCGCTTTGAGACGGACTGTTGGAATTGGACTCGTTGGCAGAGGAATCTCTGAGGTCTGGCTCTGGCTCGGACACCTGCTGAGCAGAGCTGAGCCCGTGATCGCGACCCGTTTTAGCTTGGACGTCCAACAAGGAGCTCTGTGGATGGGGTGTGGCGAGCCGAGAGAATTGATGAGGACGCAGGACGGGAGGATGAGAAGCAGTCAGGGTCGAGTCCATCGTTGCAGTCGTGGTCTACAGAATGCTGTGTATTGAGGGAACTGGATGAGAGAGCGGTTGCATGGAATTGAAGGTGTGGAAGAAGGCGCGAGGCGAACGAGGAGAAACAAAGGCTTCGGCGGTGGAGAGAATGAAAAGGTCATTCGTTATTTTTTGATACATGTAGCGTGAAGAAAACCCAACCCTTGCCCGTTTGCTGCATGACCTGAAAAATGGCTTAGACATCTTTTGGCTGCCGATGCATCATGCTTGGCCCACGCGTTCTCCTCGTTCTTCCTCCTGCTCACCCCTCCTGCACTCCGTTGCTCAGCACTCCCGGGCTCTGGGTCATCCTTGGGTCCAAGCCTCCCCAGCAGGTAACTGGACTCGTTGATGGCTGTGGTATTCTCATGTCAACTGACGCCTCTGTTGGAACGCCTGATCTGCGCGTGTAGTAGTTTGTCGCACAAAGTCCATTTATTTTTGTAAGCGTGAATTGAGAGAGTGGAAAGATGGGCTCGAAACTCAACTAGAGCAACTGCAGATCGTGAATGGACCACAGAAGCGAAGACTGAATGTTCATCGGGAAGGATGTCAAGAGCTTGAGACACAGTGGCTGTAGATACTCTGGTCTGTTTGGAAGAAGCGAAAAGCAATTAAAGTTGGCTCCGAATGCTGCAGCGACAACAGAGATCAAGTCAACGTGGGCATACCTCATCCATAGAGTCTCTTGATCAGCTTCAGTTTCGCCTTCCGCCTCTAGTTCCGAAGACACGTCGTCTGCACTGGTACCAACGACAAGTCCAGTACTGGCGCGGCCCGGAACCAACAGGACACTGCTCATAGTCGACCGCCGCTCATCTGGATCGTCCCAGTGGCTCGAAGAGACTTCACTTCGATGACCCTCAGAGAACCTCCCAAGTGCAACGCCAGAATCGCCTTCGCTATTGTCGTTCGATATCCGAGGATCTTCAGTCACCTGTCCTTTGTCTGATATGATGCCAGAGTGATTCTCTTCTTTTGTGCAGTCCTCTTCCTGCTGCTCCTGCTGCTCCTGTGCCTCCTGTTCGCCATAGTCGTCCTTGTCTTGCAGGACGCCCCGTTGCTCAATGATTTTTATTCTCGTTTCTTCCAAGAGCTCTGCAAGACGTTCCTCGATCCGATCAACAACTTCAAAAGGCGAGAGAAGAGCCATCTTCGTGATCGAATCCAGTAAGAGCTGAACAAATTCCAGATGGTGTGGGCGCTTGACTGCCAACTCGAGGACCTGCCATAAAAATTCCATCACAAGTGTTGACAAGGCAGGGTAGTCATGGTGATGTTGAGTAGCATCAGCGCCATTTGTAGTGCCTTGGTGGAGTCGTGGTCGTAGAGGAGGCAAGTCCGTCAGCGAGCTAATACAATAAGAGATCATGTTCAGGAGTGATCCAGAAGCCCCGGGGTTGCGGAAAGTCTCCAACGTAGGATCCTGGAATGCTTGCAAGAGGCCTTCAGTAATGTAACTGACACCTTTTAAATACACATCTCCGTTCATTGTCGAGGCAAACTCTCCAAAAGCGACAGTGTTGACCTGATCCGAGCTCTCGTCAATGGCGTCCTTGAGCAAGAGTATGATCAGCTCAAAGGGACCGCGAACCTTGATCACTTGCTCCATGAGCCACTGAAAGCCAGTCGAGAAGGCCACGCGGTAAAATGTCGGTGTATGGAGAGTGGCGGTGGATTTATTCATGTCTTCGTCATCCACCAGGTCGTTGTCCTCGTCCGGGATGACATAAAATTCGCGTGTCCTGAGAGCCTGTTGAGAGTTGTGAGCGGTATAGTGATTGACAACGTGGCGCAGGGCTTCGACATTGGTCGCTCTACAAGGGTGAAGCGGGAGTGACGGGGCGCCTTTCAAAAGATAGATCGACTCTTGACCGCCAGGAGGAAAGATGTAGCCGGGCCTCAGCTCCGAAATCTGCACATCGGACATGCGAAGCTCGCGGAATTTTTTCGACCCATAAAGATTGCGAGCTATGGCGATCTCGCAATGGTCTCTTATCTCCACCTTCAGCACGGCTGCGCGGCACATCTGCTGTAAAGCATCTCGATCGAAAGTGAGGACAGCCTGGTCATCGTCGCGGTCCTCGGGCCTGAGTGACTTTGAGACTTTTTCCAGCAGTTCTGGCTGGTTCCGACACATCTGCGTGATCTCCTCTTGCAGGAGGGCTGTCGTGGTTCCTCTAAGAGAAAGTCGTCCCGCTTGGCTCATAATGTCCAACCCGCGGCGTAGTCGAGCGTCCAGTGAGTTTGTCTGGAAGTCACGTTCAGAGAACCAAGTGCCAGTGTACAAGAGTCGAAGCGACGACTCAAAGGCATGAAGTTCTTGGGAGTCTACGCAGTGGATCTCAATCACCTGCGACCCTTGATCGTCACTGGCATCGAGCAGCGTGATGGCCTTGTCGCTCATGTTCCTGGTCCCAGTGAGGAGCGCCGCAAAGAGCTCGCTTTCCTGGGCAAGAATGTGCTTGTGAAGATGGAGTTCCTTTTTGGCAGAGGCGGGTATCTGGAGAATGACTGTGATGTCGCTGTAGAGACCCTCCTCGAAAAGGACGCGACTTGCGCTCAAGTGGGGCATGGGCGTTGGCAAGGGCGTTGGCGAAGGCAGAGGTTCTGGAGTCAGCACCGGACTGCAGCTTGTGGGCGACGAGATTGTCAGGGCCGACAGCCTCTTTGACGGAGGGAAGGAGGGCAAGAATGAGCTAAAGTCTCTGTTCATGTCGGCGGGTACCCTGGGTAGGGATGGGATGAAGAGAGAGCAGGACGGTGAAGAGGAGTGTAAGAAGCTGGAAAGGGTGAAGGCAGAGAAAGCAGGAAAGAGGGATGAGAGAGAGGAGAGAGAGGAGAGCGAGGAGAGAGAGGAGAGACCGGTGATGGGTGGACGAGAGAAGAGCGAACGAAGAGAACAAAGAGAACAAAGAGACGAGAGACGAGGACGAAGAAGAGAGTGGAGAGTGGAGAGTGGAGAGTGGACGAGAGAGAGAAACGAGAGACGGAGAGGAAAGAGGACGAGGAGAGGAGAGGAACGACGACGCGGCAGCGGGAGAATGGGAGAAATGGGAAGCAGCGACGAGGACGCCATCCTGATTGTCTTTTTCTTCCAGCCCTGCAGCCCTGCAGCCGTCCAGTCCCTGTGTCCCCTGTGTGCCCACTGTCCCCTTGTGCGACCATGGCGGGATCATCGTGTCCCATGTGCGTGGTGGGGTGCTGCTGCTTGCATGGGAATGCACGTGACCACTCCCCTCCGCTCCACTCCCCTCCACAGCCTGTGGCTTGTCCCGCACACTCAACCACAAGGCTCCCTCTCAGCCTGCTCACCAGGCTCCAACTCTCTTCTCATCCTCTCTGCAAGCCCGTCCATGACCTCGCTGCATCAATGAGTCTGCCGACCCAGCCCTGAGTCTGCTAGCCTTGCATTTCAACCTCCCACCCGTGCCTTCATCACCAAGGCTTCCAATCCCATCCCCTCATCCCCGCCTCCTTTTTAACCCTCATACCTTGGTGGTCAACTCACTGCCTCGACTCCTCTCCCGTCGTCCTCCTTTGCCTTGTCCACTGACATGAAGCACGCAAAGCATAGAGCTCCCAAGGCGCCTCAGCTCAAGGCGCCGCGGCTAGACATGTCCTCCGTAGCCACGACCTCTCCACCTGAGCTTCCCCCCGCTAATCCACCCATACGGATATTCGGCCTCGATGAGGCCCCATGCTACTACCCTAGCGCGGACGAGTTCATGGAGCCCCTGCGATATATCGAAAGCATCCGCGCAGAGGCCGAGAAGGCGGGCATCTGCAAAATAATCCCTCCAGAGGGTTGGAGACCCACGTTTGCTTTGGATACTGAGGTAATGTACTCTTGTTTAGCGACAGGCGCTGGATCGCTGAGCAGATCCAGCCGCACAATTTGACCGAAAGGTGATGACCGAGCAGAACGTTGCTGAGCATCCTAACGCTTCTTTTTCTTTTGCCGCCTTGTAGTGTTTTCGATTTAGAACCAGGATACAAAAGCTGAATAGCATGGAGGGCGAGACGAGGTCGAATATGAACTATGTGGAACAGCTGCACAAGTTTCACAGCCAGCAGGGTCACCCCGTGCACAAGATGCCCCAGCTGGACAAACGGCCCATTGACCTCTTTCGACTTCGAAAGGAGGTTGCTGCTCGGGGAGGTTACCAAAAGGTATAGGAAGGCTCATGATGCGTGCTCATGTCCTTGCACGATGTCTCTCTAACGTAGGGCCTCTAATTCTGGAATTAGGTCACTGGCGGCAAGAAATGGGCAGAGGTCGGCCGTGACATGGATTACACTCGCAAGCAGGTCACGTCGCTCTCAAGCGCACTCAAGTCCGCGTATCTCAAAGTCATTCTGCCTTACGAGATTTATCTTTCCAAGCAAGCCAAGGCGACAGGAGATACTTCGGCGCAGGACGTAAAAAGAGAATCACAGCAGGAGACTAAAAGGGAATCACAGTTGGAACCACACACCAACGAAAGCACCCCCGGATCACAAGCGTCCGCCTCCTCGACCCCATCCAACACCGCCGACACACCTCTCACACAGCAGACACGCAAGTCGAAGCGCATCAAAAAAGACCCCGTTTCTTATGCTGGTTAGTAGCTTCCCTAGTTGATCTGGCTTCTGCACACTTTAGATGGAGTCATTGTTTTGTTTTGACACAATTCTTTTTCTTATCGTTAGACTCGGAACCATCGTCACCATCTCAATCGGATCGAATGTCTAGTGAGCCTGGGTCCGTCCAGCAGGAAGACTTGAGCGAAGAGACGCCAGATGTCTGCGAGTTGTGTCGTACGGAAAATGACTTGGACAAGATGCTCATATGTGACGGTTGCGAACTGGGATATCACACATACTGTCTCAAGCCGCCGTTGCAGAACATACCCAAGACGGATTGGTACTGCTCAAAGTGCCTTGTGGTGGGCGATGATCTTGGGTTCGACGAAGGCGAGGAGTACTCGTTGAGCAGCTTCCAACAGAGGTGCAATGCTTTCAAAAAGAGCTGGTTTGAAAAGGCAGGACATGCCGGCGGCTTGGCCTCAGAGGACGACGTTGAGCGGGAGTTCTGGAGACTGGTCAATAATGCACAGGAGTCGGTCGAGGTTGAATATGGCACTGACCTTCATGCAGCTCAATATGGCAGGTATGTAATCGCACAGCATACAGATTCATTCCCTTGAGGATGCGATCCACTTGTGGATGTCACTGGCTCACTTTTACTCGAAACTTGCTATTAGTGGCTTCCCGACACTGGAAAGAAATCCTAGCGACAAGTACGCAGCACATCCAGCAAACTTGAACAACATACCGGTTCTTCCAGAGTCGCTCTTTCCGCATATCAAATCAGACATCTCGAGCATCATGATTCCTTGGCTGTATGTCGGGATGTGCTTTTCCGCATTCTGTTGGCGCAACGAGGCCCACTATACGTACTCCATCAACTACATGCACTGGGGAGACACCAAGACCTGGTACGGAGTTCCAGCAACGGATGCGCTCAAGTTTGAATCCACCATGAGGCAGGAGGTCCCTGAACTCTTTGAGCAGCAACCTGATTTGCTGCTGAAGCCTGTTACGATGCTCTCTCCGGAGAGGTTGGTGAAGAATGGTGTCAAGGTGACAGCCTTGGATCAAAAGCCAGGGCAATTTGTTGTCACATTTCCAAAAGTTTATCACGCAGGATTCAACCATGGCGTAAGTCGTCCATCGGATTGCGTTGCAAAAAGCTGATCAATGAATGAGAGGCAGAGCAAAGTGAACTAACCGGTCCTTGTTGCGTTGATATTAGTTTAACTTTGCAGAGGAGGTCAACTTTGCGCCTCCGGACTGGTGTCGATTTGGTCAAGAATGCGTGCAACGGTACAAGCAACACAAGAAACCGCCAATATTTTCGCACGACGAATTGATCATGGCCACGACTCTGAATGACCCCAGCATTGCTACTGCACGTTGGCTACGCAATGAACTAAGCGACCTCCTGAATCGGGAACTCGCACATCGGCGCAGCATCCTCAAGCAACACCCCGCTATCAATGTTGTCACGGATGAAAGTGATCGCAGTGAGGAAGACGTGCAGTGTCTTCATTGCAATGCTTACTTGCATCTTTCTCAGGTCGGATGTCAATGCAGTACAAAGGTTGCTTGTCATGAACACATTTCCGAGGTGAGATATTGCTGTGTCAACACTCCTGCGTTTGTCTTGCGCTGTGGCGATTTTTGCATATTCTGACTGCATACCCATTTCTGCAATATGGCACATGTGGCCACGCTACCTTCTCTTTGCATATGATAGCTCTGCAAGTGTGACATATCCTCAAAAACCTTGCGTCTGCGATATTCCGACGAACGTCTCCAGGAAATCACCCAAACAGTCATTGAAACAGCAGCAATCCCGGATAACTGGACTGAAAAATTCAGGAGCACCATGATGGAAACTCGCATACCTTCACTAAAACTCCTCCGATCATTGTTGGCAGCGGCAGAACGGATCCCATTCCCCATCAAGGAAGCCGGTCATCTGCGCAAGTTCGTCGCACAGGCGAACGATTGGGTTGAGTCTGTGACGAAGGTCCTGGTTCGCAAACACTACCATCAAGGGCGAAGACTCTTGGATCGTGCTCCTTCAAATGAAAGACGTTTGGAGGATCTCAAGGAGATGTTACATCAAGTGCAGCGACTTCGATTCGATTGTCAGGAGATTAAGCAGCTGGAAGAGTCCATCGAAACCATGCAAGCCTTCCAGCTCGATGCTAGACAAGCATTGAGTAAACCCGAGCACAACCTGCAGGAATGCCGCGAACTTTACGAGACTGGGGTGGCCATGAACATTGGCATGGATGAAATTGACAAGCTGGAACTGATTGTGAAAGATTTGAGCTGGATTGAACGCGCCACTGCCAAGGGCATCCACCTGGATGACTATCAGCTCATCTGCAGTCTAATTGCGGATGCCGAGAGGAGTGGCGTTTCAGCATCAAACCCACTTTTGATGGACTTGATTAACAAGCAAGTTGCCGGTCAACGCTGGGAGGAGAGGGCATTGGAAATTATGGCTCAAACTCCGGTGGATATACAGGAGCTGCAGATCATTATCGAAACCGGTAGACACTTTCCCGTGCCCAGGAATGTGTTTTCAAGGGCCGAGCAGCTGTATGGCAAGGTCGTAGACGGGGAAAGAGCGGTCAAACAGCTAGCCGCGAGATGCACCAATCCCAACTTTGATGATAGGCCTTCGATCGCGGAGCTGAAGCGCGCGCTCAAACTCGCCGACAGCAATTTGATTAATGTCGCAGACAAGGAGATGTTTGAGAGCGAGGCGAGGAAGTACGATGATTGGATTGCGACCTGCCAGTCGCTTTTCATGCCCGCGGGAGCCAAGAGGCTAGAGCTAGAGGAGGCCATGGACGACGTCAAGGACAATATGGAGACATGCACAGCGGACGAGAGAATTTTGACACTGCCCATGTCGGTCAACGGGAACCACCAGCTGCACACTGCTCCAGACGTCCATAATGTCCCACCACAAGTGACAGACGCAAAAACGGGTCTAGATCCGCAAATCATCGCCGTGATGTCAATAGGAGCACCGCTAAATCAGGTCAGCAACACTCAGAGCGACGCACCCACGCCAATCAAGGACGATTCGATTCGACCCACGCAGGCATCGGAAACGTCAGAAGTCGACACACTCATGGATGTTGATCACGAAGATCAGATTTACTGCCTTTGCCGATCGTCAGAGGCTGGGATGATGGTGGAATGCGATGAGTGCCACGAATGGTATCATGGTACCTGTGTGCGTTTGACGAAGCGAGAAGCAAGTGCCAAGTCAAACTACATTTGTCCAGTTTGTAACCTGAGTCTTGTCATACGTCGCGACCGACCCCGACCGACTCTGGACATGGTTGCGAGCTGCTTCGAGGACGGAATCAGCCTTCGCTTCTTCACACCAGAGGTACCTGTACTGGGCGCGATAGTCGACGTGGCAAAGGCTTTTGAGAAGAAGGTCAACAGATTTCTGGAGCAGGATCCTATCACTGCCGATCATATTCCTCAGGTGAAGGCTTTCCTACGCAAAATAGAAGGCATGGATATCGAATTGGTGCCCCAACGGGACGCACTTCGCTCACATATCTTGCGACTGTGCCCTGGTTCGATGTCCACACCAGGCGTGATGCTCTCCAATTACCCGGCAGCTCCACCTCTATCGGCGATCAACCCGTATTGTCTTTGTAACCAGGAACATACACCAGGAGAGTTACAGGACAACCAGGTCATGGTACAGTGTGGCACCTGCGAGGAATGGTACCACCCATCATGTATGGGCATGAGCCTAGCACAGGCCCAGAGGCTCCCCAAGTTCGCCTGTCCAGTCTGCTGCATCGTGAGGAAGAAACCGTACCAGGCGGGCGAGATGCGCTACCCCGACGAAGGTGAGCCTAAGCTTTTGGTTGCCTCCTTCGTTTACGCGAACGCCTCAGCCTGCTACTTTACCCATACTAATATCATTGTAATGACTCCCTGTCCTTTGATACCTCTTTAGCCCATCTCAGGGCAGTAGAAAGGCTTCGGCTCAGCAAGATCCAAGCGGAGGCAAAGCGGAAACGGCGAAAGCCAAGTAAGGAGGGGATCGACGCGAGCGACAGCTTGCCCCCTGGTGCTGAGGAGAGAAAGAAGAGACCTTATAAACGGAGGGAGCAGACTGAGAACGGAGAGAAGGTCAAGCCCAAGCGCAGAAGGTCCTCTGCCGGCTCTCAATTCCCCCCCGCCGTCATCCCTGGATCCCATGCGCCCAGCCAGCCAGCCTCCGGCACCAAGCTCCCCTCGTTCAGCGAGGGCTTTAGGTTGCCGCACGACATGCCTCCGAGCCACCAGGAGCCATTGCAGCACCCGCATCATCATTCTCCAGCGCCAGCTCCATACAGCCATCCTCGGCATCAGTCCCAGACCCACCATGTGCCACACGGATCCCAGCAACAGCAGCCTTACGCTCACCATCCCCAGCACCCTCATCACTATCAACGCTCACCTCCTGTCGCACACTCGCAGCTGCGGTATCGATCACCGCCCAGGTCGCAGGTGCAGACATCGCCTCCACCGTTCCAGCATTCGCCTCGAGGGCCTACCGAATTGCCGCCGGTGCATTATTCTTCCCACGGACATTCGTTCTCTCCCCACCCTCGCACCCACCCGGCACCCGGTCATCCACCTACACATTCTTCGTATGCCTCGCACGCACAGCGTGAACCTGGCAATTATTACGCGGCTCCAGCCGCTCGATCTGCAACGCAAGACCCGAACGAACTCGTTTATGACGATTCGGACCCCCATATTCAGCACCGACACCAACGTCAACACCAGCATCAGCAACCACACCCACACCAACATCAACACCAGTACCCACAGCCATATCATCATCACCACAGCTATCCGTCAACGGCCTCGTCAACAACGACGACGACGATACGACCGTACGCTGGGTACAACAACATTGTACAGGCTGGCCCTGCCCCTATCCTCCCACCCATCAAGCACCAGCATTCACCTCCTATTCGCGGAGGGCCAGCTTCCGCCATTTCCGCTACCGTGGATGGCGTAGGCTCATCACCATTGGAGACGTTCAGTGGTGGAGAGACCGAGACGGACGACGATGGATCAACAATCGCCTCCTGAACACCCCCACACACTGGACTATGACAATGCGCTCTGTAATATATGTTTTTAATGTTTAATGGTGACAAGCGTTACTGGTCGTGCTTTCTCCTTTTGGTATCCTGCATGAGAAGCAGCGATCGTCGCTCGCGTGGCTGTTTAAAGCGGGGCGGACTTTCGTCATCATTCATGCCCTCTGCTCCGTCGTCGTCGTCCTCCATCTCTTGCAGATCATCACTTGTAATTGGATCGTCGTCGCTCTTTGTTCCGGCGTTACTGTCGCACGGGTGATTATTCAATTCAAGCGGTGCAGGCAGTTGTGAGGATGGTAGTTCCTGCAGCCGAAGATGCTGAAGTTGATGCTGAGCCTGATGTTGCGCTTGCTGTTGATACGGAGATGGTGCCTGAGGATGCTGCTGTTGGTGCCGCAGTGGGGGCGACTCTTGCAGCTGTTGAAACGGTTGACGCTGTAGGTGACTTGCGTCATACTCGTCTTCTTCCAGCTCGTCCTCGTTGTCGTCCTCGTTTCGGTTCTCGTTTCCGTTCTCGTTTCCGTTCTCGTGCTCGTTCTCGTTCTCGTTCTCGTTCTCGTTCTCGTTCTCGTTCTCGTTCTCGTTCTCGTTCTCGTTCTCATTTTGAGAGTCCATCAACTCTCCCTCTTTGGACGGATCAGATACAGTCAGAGAAAAGGACATCTCCAGACGACAGTCCTCGCCTTCTCGCACATATTCTGCAATCACGGTGATCGTGCACGATTCATCCTCGGGGCCAGGGATGCCCTTGAGTTCGCCCTTGTGCCACTTGAGCCATCCTGGTAACCAAGGACTACTAAACTTTGCTGCAGGGCCTATTCACGTCAAGGAACGTATTAGTGGTCAAGTATTGCGAAGGGAAAATCGATCTAGTTGCGTTGACAAGATCACGTACATGACATTTGGGCGTCCCAGATTCTAGGAGAGTACACATATGGTACCCCAACCCTGGCAAACTTGATAATCTGACCCGCAATCCTGCTCGAATATTCTCTGAACTCCCACCTGACAGAACTGGCCGACTTTCTTACGGCGCCTAGCCCACCGCCTGAGGCGACCATAGCTTCGCGCCCGAAGAGATGAGGATCCATTTTATGGTAGCTGCCGCTGTTCATGTCAGCGTTGTCGTCGGAGTTGCCGTCGTAAGAAGATGTTGAGAGTTTGCGCGCCTCGATGTTCCAAACGTGATTGCCTTTGGATTTCTGCTTCTTTCCGTCCTCGTTAAACCGCGAAATGTACCGATGCTTCCAGAGATACACCTTTACTTTGCGCAGAGGAAGAATGTCTTCAGTCAAGCCATTCATGACCAACGCATCGTGAAACGCGTTTGTGAAAGCCTGGATGCGGAATTTGAAGGGACGGAACTCTGTCGAGGCTTCGAGACGCTGCATCTTTTTCGCCATCAAAGGTTGGTGGCTAGAGAGGGCAATTGACAATCGGTGTGAGAAGGCAATGTTAATGATCGATCGACGTCAAAGATACCTTTGGTTTACCCAAGACACAGTCCGACAAGGCCCAACTTACATATGATCGCCTTTGGAGTCGCATGCCGTTACTTGAGCGGGCGCAAGCACAGGTAAAACGATTTACACAAATAAACAAAATGGGTACTTGATTAGATGCGTGTGCGTGGGGGCTTACAGGCACGAGAGTGCTATGCGTGGCGCACTGGCTACATTCTCTCCTTGCAGTGGTTGCACTTACAGTCAGAGCAGATGCGCTGCAAAAACTTGAAAAAAATATCGTCGAGTTTGGCGATCACCTCAGGTTCAAGTGGCGCATGGAACTGTGTCCTTGACCCGGAGTTGTCACCCCTGGTCTGCGAGGGTGAAGTCGTGTAGAACGGGGCGTTGACGCCGGGACCCGAGAAACGAAGGATTCCCCTGCCTTCACCGCGATAGCCGTTTGGCGATGACTGTTTTGGTGAGATCTGCATGTTCTTAGATGATGCTATGGAGCCTCTGCGTGAAGATGAGCAGGAGGAAGAGGTGTGAAGTGGTTGCTCTGTGTCGACAAGTCGCTTGATGTCAGGATCCTTGTAGTCTTGGTCGTGATGTATCAGGTTGAGTATAGATGTCGCCTTGCCGCGCTGCTCTGGCCTGTAGGCAGTCTGGGAAGCCCTGTTGGATGGGAGCAGGTGGTGGCTCTGCTCTAGCTGGTAGCGCCCTTCCTGATGATGGTGATGCGCCTCTACTGCTGCTGCTGCATGTCGCGGATGGTCATAGTACATGGCGCGGTCGTGCTGCGTAAAATCCTGAAGCACAGACTGGTCACCGTGCGTGGCATGGTCGTGAGGAGGATGGCGATGGGCGTGCGATGAGTGCTGCTGAGCCTGGTGTAGATGCTGATGTTGGTGCTGGTGTTGATGTGTATGCAGATGCTGATGTTGATGTTGGTGCTGTGGGGAAAACAAGGGCGATGGAGGCGTGTACGGCCGAGGCGCGGGATAGGGCTGGCGATGTGGCTGCGCGAGTGGTTCCTGCGCGCGCGTCGCGTGGTGCTGCTGGGTCTTGCCAGAGGCACTATGCGGCGGAGCCGACGGCTCTGGCAGCGAAGACTGGTAAGTTGCTGCCTGCTGTGCGTAGTGCTGGTGATGCGGGCCGTGCCGCTGGTGCAGGACCTGGGGCAAAGACGTGTGCCGCTGTCGGAACGTTGGCTGCGCACTCTTTGCCGACGAGGATGAATAGCCGTACTGCCGCGTCTCCTCGGCCAGGTCGTGTGCATTGGGCCGGGAGGAATAAGTATCAGAGACTGGCTGCTGAGGCCTCGGCTCGAGATGGCCCTCGTTGGCTTCTCGGTATTGCTGCTGGTACATCTTGGCGACGGCCGACGACGGTGGAGGGAAACTTGACCCAGATTCGGTACTGGAGCGCGATCCTGGCCTCGAGCTGGATACAGACATCCAGCCAGGATGGTTCAATGGCTGGTTATGGGAAGGCGGCGGCAGCTGGCCTGGCGACTGAGGGTCTTTGAATGAGTAAAGCTGATGTACATGCTGATACGATTGGATATCTGCGCAGGATCCAGAGGGTGTGTGGACAAACACGGCTCGTTTCGACCCTTGGCGCTCGCTGCTCGAATGTATCTGTGCTGCTTGAGTATGCTCGCCGTGGCTAACGGAGCGCTGTTTGAAAAAAATGGGAGCAGAAGAAGGAAGACACAAAGGACGTGAACAGTGTCTGTTAGATTAAACACGGCTTTGGCGACAGAATGAAATGGACTGTCATAAGTGTGCAGGTGGGAAGGCCATGGCTCTCCACCTCTCCACATATGGGGCAGGGACGAGCTGAGGTATTCATTCAAGAGGCGGTGAATCACTATGAACTTGCCTGTCTACGATTCTGATCGACCATCCTGTGCTCAAGACGCTCGGCGGTTCGCCTAACCTCTTGCAGAAGATGGTAGGTATCGGATATGGACCCCCGCGAGAAGGACATCTTGGCGTTGACTGAAGAGTCCACGAGACTACATAGCAGGTAAAGACGGAGACGAACGAAAGAGATTGTCTTAACATGCACTGTCGTGGACACAAAATAATCGCCGACATTTTCTAGCACTCTCCCCCCACCCCTTGTTTCCATACTCAAGAGGTACAACCACGGAATGACGATGCACTTGGTGTGATGTGATTCGTTTACACATATCCACATATACCCCCGTACCTGTTCATGAGCGATCTCAGATCCTCTTGTGCGATATTCATATCAGACCAAATGCGGGCGCCAAGTGGCCGAATGGGGCTCTCAGACGGCTTTAAAGTTGTCCTGCTGGTGACTTGGACTCCACGCAGTTTAGGCAAGTTGAACCCGAGGCGTGATCTGAAAAGAAGGTGAGAAGCAAAAAAAAACTGTCAGTGCGAGGCACTCGGGAAAGAACGCGAGCGGCAGAAGGCATCGACATTCGTTTCGGCCATTCCGAAACAAAGAAGGGCGAGAAAGGTCAGAGAAGAACGAGTGAGCGTGAAGGTGAGAGAAAGACAGGCACGAGCGAGCGCACCAGCAGATGGGTCTGTCCGTACACATGTCCTCGAAACCTTCTTTGGGGGACGGGGTCGTTCCCGGTGGATCAAAATTCGATTATCCGCCAAGAGGCAGAGAACAGCAAGGGGACAACCGCAGCAAGGGTTGTGTGGACTGAAGGGGGGATGGTCACCTTTTCTTTTGCGGCGCTTGGGTCGCACCCTGAGATCGGCAGGAACGTATGCTTCAAACAGGCTGAGAGATATCAACAATCGTTGTTGTGTGTATGGAGTATACCCACAAACGTAAAAGCCTAACGATTGTCGCCAATTAATCTCGCAAAGGTCGTATTCCACTGTTGCTCGAGTGTGAAGAGCCGGCGTAATCAGAGGCGATGACAGGATAGGGGTAGAGAGGAGCAGAGGGAGAGGCAACAAAAGGGGAGAATGGATGTGCGGGTGTGGGTGCGAGTGTCGTGGAAAGTGCGAGTGAGTGCGAGCGTCAGAGGGTGCGGGTACAAGAGTGAATGGGGAAAGACGAGGAAAAGAGAGAAAGGGAGGAAACAAACAATCTGACAAAACATTCAAACAAAAAAACGAGACACAGCGCACTCTTGTGCCCTGTTTTTAAGAACAGAGAAAGAGGAGAGAGCAAGGAACGAGTGGGAATGGGACGATGGAAGGTTTATTAATGACATGGGCATCGTCTGCACAGTCTGCAGAATACGATAGACTAATTGTATACATGCACAGAGCTGGGTTGGTACACCCAAAAAAAAAAAAAAAAAAAAAAAAGTAAAAAAAAGGGTTTGTGTGTGGGTGAACGTGAAGAGAGAGCAGGGGAGAGAAGTACTGAATAGAACGTCCAAGTAAATGGAAAGCGAGGCTTCGATCGAACGCTAGTACAGAAACGGCAAGGAGGAACAGACCTGGGCGAACAGGGCAGGAGCGTGCTCTCGCTCTCTACCTCCATCTCTCCCTCTCTCGCTCTATCTCTCTCTCACACACACACACGCGCTCGCTCGCTCGCTCTTTCTCTCTCAGCAACTGAGCTTCCCAGCAGTGAATAGGGGGGCCGTACTTGCTGGGAAGTAGCGAATGTAGATGGTCCACTGGACCCGGGTACTTTTTTGCGTGCTAGTACACCATGCATCCAACGTCATGGTCTCTTACCACTCTGATGACAGCACTAGAAGACGAAACGTAGACCAGCGAGCCACCATCCGCCAGTGGGATTTGATCCTGCTCGCCCGCATTAGGCCAGGCTCACCCTAGGTGTAACCACTCTGCACCCCACTGCTCCACGACAATGAGGAACAAAGGAGGGGGGGCGAGAGAGTGCGAGAGGACAATATAACTGTGCGAGCAAGGGGACACGAGGCTTGGTGATTGAGCTGATCAGGATGATCAGGATGATCAGGATGAACAGCTGAATGGGCTGCATGAGCTGGAGATGGCAGAGGTACCTCGGCAGAAACGCGCAAGACAGACATCGGAAGCGATGGTGGGTGATACCTGCGCGCGTGTACTGAGCGAAAGAGACAGCGTGCTCGCACATGCGGCCCCACTGAATTAAGATTTCCGCTCGTCCTGCTTCAGTCCTGCCCTTTTCTTGTCCTTTTCGTCGGATCCGTTGTGGTGGGTCCCAACGCTACTCTGGGCCGGTTTGATTGGTCCTGCATGAGGGCGTTTTTCGAGGTTCTATTGTCGTTTGCCTTCCGTCCTGAGGAGGTCCGATGCCGATTGTTCTTGCGGGTGCTCATGAGTATATATGAAGGCGTACATACCCATTGGTACCCTCCCTCCGTGGTCTCACCCTCATCCACCACCACCCGGCGCCATCCCACCTCAACGAGAGTCTATGAAGCTGAACCACGCTCGTCTCTGCCCGCCTCCCAGCAGGCAGCACACAGACCAGGCATGCTACTCATCTGATCAAACCTTTCAGCCTGCCTCCCTTCAGCCTACCCCATATCGCCATATCTTTGACGGGTTTTCATGAGGTACAATCGCAAACCAAATTAGCATCGCGGGAATCTCAGGGGGGGGGGGGGGGGGTACCGCATGCTGACTATTCTCGCTCTCCTCCATGTTAGAGGCTCTCAACCTTGTCGAACAAACAATGGTGCATTCAGCTCGTGAGCACCCTCACTTTTTCCTTCTTGTGTGCACTGCTGTTATCGATTGTCAATGTGGCGAAAAGGCCGCTTCGTACATCCATTCATTCAACTTCTATTCCAAGAACCCAAGAACGTTTGAAGGGCCTGCCATGTAGAACTGAGCTCACTTGCATGGCTGTCCCGCTCATCGACTTGTGCCGGCTCGCCTCCGCCACACTCTCGGCACGCCATATGGGCCACGAGAAAATGCATGTGGGTTTCCTGCAGCACGAACCGAGACCAATTCTTCCGGCGGTTGCGCCCTTCAATCTTCAACGCGTGCGCGTTTTGAGATCAAAGCGAGCAGTGGACCGTGTCCAAGTGAAGTATGGATATAGCCTTCAATCACAAAGAACAGAGGGTGATAGACTGGTATTCGAATGGAGTGAAAGTCCGCATCTCTGATTGCAGTGCAAAGTTGTAGTGATGTTATATATACTTCAATGATACCAATTGTAAAGAGACAGCACTGTTGCGTGAGAGCGGGAGCTGAGCGGGGAATGATCTCTTGCGCTCCGCTATACAAATGGTACCTCTGGACAGGCTACTCAGGTCGACCTAAACTCTGTTTATATGATCGGGATGTGCTTTGTCCGAAGTTTGTGTTATCGTTTTGCTTTGCGCAAGGCCCAGATCTGGCAGTGGGTAGCCGTTTTTTCTTTCAAGCTGTAGAACATCTTTGCACAGTTTGGATTAGCTTACATACCGATCCCAGCCTAAACCTGGGCTCAGGCTGCAGTACCGCTACCGGTTCCACATCTAAAGACTAAGTGGAAGCGTTCATTAGCCATGTGGGAACTGTTTTGAAGGATATCCTGTCGCGAAACTCTTTTTTTTATGGTGCGTGGTCCGGGAATCGAAACATGCACCCGAGGTCCATTAAGAGTGAAGAAGCAGTCCGCCCATATGGGCTTCTCTCCTCTTCGTCGTACCTATGAGGCCGTCCTACGTCCTGTCGTTCTCATGTACAGTAGTTCGGCTACTTTGGCAAGGATGTCCATGTTGTTGGATGCCGCCAAGTGAAGAGCTGGGACAGGTCAGGTTGTGGTCCTGTTTCTTGAACCGTTACGTCTGGACGAAATGCCCCCTCCATGCGGGCTTACGGCGTATTTTTACTTTTGCACGACCCCTTGCACTTGGAGAGGCGCCATCCTTTGGGACGATTTTAAATTGGGTCGAATGCTCCTAGGAGCGACCGTTGCCGTCTCCTTGACTTTTTTTCTGAGCTCTCTGAATCTCGTGTTGCTTTTTTCGCCTGCAGGAATGGGTGTCCGTAGTCGCCCCCTTTAACGTGCCATAATCTATTCCCCGCTCCCTCTCATACTCCCTGGCATTTTTCTGTATATACAGGTGCCTCTGCTCAAAGCCAGCCAACGGCCCCGTAACGCCGCAAACTGCAACTGTGCCTGTCGGGGCCAGCGTAGCAGCTCGCACGAAGCTAGCGGTTAAGGATAGAGGACCGAGCCATTCGAGTGAAAAATGGTGAAGTTCACGGACCAATTGTTGAGCACCAAGCTGAACAATAATGCAGGTGAGCATCTTTAAACAGGCAAAGAACAAAAGAGTCATCATGCAATGTCCATGCAAAGCTATGCTATGCCACGCCTGAAGCTCCCGCCGCCCTTCGTTTCTAAATTGTAAAACGCATTACCACTCTACTTTTTTTCTTGCCTTCTCTTTTTTTTTCTGCTTCTTTCTCTCTCGCCTCGTTCTTTGTCTCGTTCTCTTTTACATTTGCTCTACTCCTGCCCTTCGGGTCTGTTCTTTCCTGGTCCCTACTTAATCCTGTATACCATATTGACCACCAATCTCGCATAATGTACATCAAATATCCTCTGGCCCCATCCATTCTTTATTGCTGCATGGTGCTACTTTCAGTTCCGTCTATCTTTGTTCGGTCCCACTGCGGCACGCATCGACGATCTTTACGCAACACCCTCCTCGTCTCAACACGACCGGCAGCAGTGGCACTCTTGGTGTGGACTGCGACATCGACAACGCTTTCTTTAGTTGCAGAAGGCGCGCCACTGTCCCTGGCGCCGAGGGGTGTTCCCAATGTCAATGCTGCACCTGGAGGGGACGCTCCCTTGGACTTTGTAACACACAAAAGGGCATCAAAGACCAGTGCTTCACCAACCGCTGCCAATCCCCACATGAACAGCGACGCTTCCTCATCAGCTAGTGGCCCTGCTCACCAGACCACGCCTGCACCGAGTAGCAAGCAGTTGCACCAAAACAAGGCAACTGGTGGATCCAATATTGCAGGCAGCGAAGCAAACAGTGTCGCGCATGTGGCTCCTACGGCACAAGGCGGCCTGGACGACGGTCGAGAGTCGAGCCCTTCAGCCTCAGTATCGCCTTCTGTTGCCAGTCCGTCGGCACAGGATCATGCTGGCCCTTCAAAAGGGCCTCTGATGGGGGTGCTGACGTCGGTTGCAGTCGTGGTTGCGATTGGTGTTATCGTCGTAGGCACTGTTGTGGCGAGGCGCAATAGGAGCAAGAAGGAACCGGCGCGCAAGGGCAGTTTCTTTGTGGGGTTTGAGGACGTGCATAGGCTGAGGCAGGGTAAGGGCAAGCCGTGGCAGGTGAACCCGCAGAGCGCCACGGCGCCTGGATCCCCGTCGGTGGAGCGCGAGCAGTTCTGGAATCCCCTCCCATAGACGATGAAAGAATAAACAGCACTGGCAGACGCGTGGGCATCGCGTCAGTGCGTGTGACCCTTGGACGACCAGCCAAAGCCACCTGCAGACCGAGAGAAAAGACAGATGTTGGCCAGCCCACACCCACACATCACTCCATCTGGATGCCCATCCATCCGCACTCTTTGTCCTTTGTCTCTGTCTTGCCGATCCATCTCTCGGCTGTTTTCTGCTGTTCTCTCGCTGCCGTGCCCTTGCCCAGCAGCCCTTGCTAGCATATACCCCCACTCTCCGTCTCTGTCTCTCTCCTTTTTTTTTCCTCGTCCCTCGTGTGCCTCTTGCTCCTCCGTCATCACGCGCACCATCCATACCGCCTGCATCTTTCCATAGCCCTGCTCGCTTGTCTACTCTTCCTGCAACCATGAATGCCCCCAAGGACCGCCGCCCATTGCCGCTGGACGACCTAGGCCTCGTCAGCACGGATCCGAGCGAGTTCAGTTACCACATCCACGCTGCCCAGGCGGCAGAACCGAAGCGCGGCGCCCTCCACCACCAACTCAACATCGCAACTCAATCCATGGATGCCTCACAACATCCACCGGCCCTCCCGAGCGCACCCTTGGAGGCAAACGGACACAGGCTGCAAAGGAGAAAAGCGCAGTTTGAGCTCGGCGATGACAAAGACGAGGATGACGAGCAACGGGATCCAAATCCCAATCGCCGATCCGACACGACAAAGGAAGAATCCGAAGCAGAGGACCCTCGTCCTCAGCTTGGCAACCAAGATCGACGGGCTCCGACGACTCTTGAACAAGTGGGGCAGTCAAGTACGGTCGACTACAAGAGCACGCAGCGTCAGCAGGAACCACCAGTGGTCCGAGAGGATGAATTGCTAGCGAAAACTCTCATCGATTCTACACTGACCCGGTCAATGCAGGATCTCGGTCTTCACAATCAACAGGAGCATGACGAACAACCATTACCTGCACGTGGACAAGAGCAGGAGTATGATGAGCAACCGTCACCTGCACATGGACAAGAGCAGCAGCAGGGGGCAGAACAGAGCCGGGACCACTCTCGAGCAAAGGGAACTGACGTCGATGGACGTGGTCCTGATAGCCAGCAGTTTCACACGGCCACGGAAAAAAGCCAGGCACCACAAACTCGCACCGGCACTCAGGCGGGTCATAGTCTTGAGAAGAGCAAAAGCGATCCTCCTCAAGTCGTCTCCAACGGCGAGGGTCATTCGGAGGCCGTGCATCACAGCTCTGTTAGCATCCACGAGTCCCAGAACCTGGACCACTCTCCTAAACCACGACACCCAGGGCTGTCCCGGAACTCTTCAAAGTCCAAGCGCATGTCCATGCTTCTTGATCCAAGTGCCTCTACAACGACTCTCCCCTCTCTCACCAAGGTCACTACACATACCGTCATGGCAATCAACCCCAAGCAGGCTACTGCTGTGGGCACCGACCCGTCTCCTTCAAATGCAACACCGGGAACACAGGGGTTTAAAGTGTCGTCTCCCACATTACAGTCTTCACCAGCGATCGAGCTGGTCTCAAAATTTCTCACATCCAGCGGTGCCGGCGCCCCCTCGGGACTTCATTCAGCAGCACACTCTGTAGCGGAGGACGACCATTCACAGCACCACGGCAATGGATCCCCCGGCCACCACCGCAGGAGTCCCAGAAGTGCGCATGACAAATCCAATGCAACATCTCCTCAGCAGCGTAGCGGTTACACCTCCAAATTTTACCCAGTGACACCTTCTCGTCCTCAGCTGAGCTCTTCAGCACCAAAGTCCTCCATAATGTCGAACCCATTGATACCCCCGACGATTGTGACGACCTCAACCTCGGACGAACACTTGCCCGAGATGGGGTCAGCAGTCAACGCGGCGCCAGGAGGGGCGCCAGGAGCACCTTTTTCAGTCTCGGGCGCGTCCGCCTTTGCAGCAGCAGCGGTCGCGCAGTCCAATCTCGCCGGCAATGGGTCCAAAACAGGGACGCTTTCGCGAACTCAGCAAAAGCTGTGGCTGCAGCGTGAGAACTTGCAGGATATTGACGAGGACGAGATGGCTCGGCGTGGGAGGATGCAGAAGGAGATGGACAGGATCAATCGAGAGTACAAATGCGTCCGCATGACACTTGATCCGTCTCTAGACAGTCTTTTGAGGTGTCTGGCACGGAGCGGCAAGTCGCCCTTGCAGCTGCAGCACCAGCAGCACCAGCAGCCGCAACAGCAACAGCAACAGCAACCGCAGCAGCAACCGCAGAACCAAATACAGCAGCAACAGCAGCAGCAACCACAAGCATTATCACAGCATCAGCGACATCCTCCGTCTTTGCAGCATCAGCGATCTGCACAGCAGCTGAATGGGCATTCTCAGAGTGCTGGTCAACAGCAGCAGCAGCAGCAGCACGCACAGACGCAGGGTCGTGTTGGATTGGGACTTCACTCTGCCAACCAACACAACGGTGGTGCTACTGTGGGTCGGAACTCGGGCAAGATGACCCTTGGGCAGATGCAACAGCTGCACCTCCAGCAACAACAACAACAGCAGCAGCAGCAGCAGCAGCAGCAGCGCCGTTAGTTTGAAATAAATCGCACACTCTTAAAAATACGTCATTTCGAGCCGTGTCTCGATGCATCTTTCTCATGCCATCCACTCCCACACTGGTTCCCATTGACCCATTCCCATCCACACACTCACACACCCAGACACTCATCTTTGTTTCTCCATTCCATCCACTGTTTTCATCGTGAACCACTGTGGACCCGCAAGCGACCAAGCCCAGATTTACAATGTCCGACTCAAGACCACCGGGCGAGCGACAGGCACTGCTGCACTCCACCGCACCGGCTGTCTCCTCCACAAAGCGACCTTCCATGCCCCCGCGACAGCAGCAGCCCTCGTCCTTTACCCGTCGACGCCACCTCTCGACCCTGGATCTTGCCCGTTTGACCGTCTGCATGCTCGGCGTGCAGTTCACCTGCAAGTTACCCTACCCCCCCTCCCCCCCTCCCCTTGCTCCCTTTTTTTCATGTTGTTTTTTTCCAACCACAAACCTTCCTAACACATATTCTACTCGCTTGATGGTTGAACAACAGGGACGGTTGAGCTGGGCTATGGAACGCCTTACCTGCTTTCGCTGGGCATCTCCAAGACACTGACACCCCTGGTTTGGCTGGCTGGACCTCTTTCGGGCCTGATCATCCAACCGATCGTGGGCGTCTTCAGCGACAGTATTGATTGGAAATGGGGTCGACGAAGGCTCTTTATCGTCACCGGTGCGGCGCTCATGATCGTTTCCATGTACATGGTCGCCTATGCGCGCGAGATAGCAACGCTGTTGACAGGACTCTGGAGTCAAAAGCCGGGATCAGAACCTGGAGAGCCTACAGAGGAGTTCAAGGAAGCGTATGCTGGTGCAGTAAGTGGAGTTTGGAATCTACCTGTTTTTTTGGCACCGTTTTGTGGACAGAGTGAGGGGAGGAAAAAGAACAGCGATGGCTGGGTAACCTATGTTGGTGTGTTTGTATCATGGTATTAGATCAAGAAATGGACGATCGGAATCGCGGTGCTCGGGTTCTACTTTTTGGACTTTGCTATCAACGCCGTTCAGGCCTGCTGCCGGTTCTTGATTGTCGATATTCCACCAACAGATCAGCAGGAGATGGGTGGGGCTTGGTCGGGTTGGATGAACAATCTAGGATCTGTGGTCGGGTTCTTTGCTGGGAATTTGGATCTGGTCAAGTATTGTTCGCCTTATCTCGGAGACTCTCAAATCAAGATCCTGGCCAACTTGGCCGTCATGCTCTTAGTCGCCTGTCTGGGCATCACCTGTCTTAGCGTGCATGAGGTACAATACAATCCGACAGAGGAAGAAAAGAGCAGGTACGCAATACAGAAGTGCCTAAACAAGAGAGTTAAAGCATCGTGGGAGCTATGACACGCGCTAACATGGAAAATTCAATCTGGTTAGAACCGCCTGGAGCACGTTGGGCAATATCTGGAGGGCGTTCAACAAATTACCTGCAGAGCTGCAACGGATCTGTAATGTCCAGTTCTTTGCATGGATGGGCTGGTTCCCCTTTCTGTTTTACACCACGAGCTGGGTGGGCGAAATTCTTCATCGCCACGATGACGATAACACGCCATCGACTGGGAGTCCAAGTGCAGAGACTGAACGCGCAGGGTCGTTTGCTCTGCTCTGCTGGGCAGGCGTTGCAGTCGTTAGTGGAGCGCTGCTTCCCAAGATCACGCCGCAAGAAATCGGATACTCGCGCTGGCCAAAGAACCCATTCTCACTCAAGAACCTGTGGACAATGTCGTTGGTCATGTTCTCCATAGCCATGGGCCTCACCTGGTTCGTGGATGACCTGTGGGCAGCCACCGCTGTGATCATGCTCTGCGGTGTGCCTTGGGCAGTGGCCATGTGGGTGCCTTTTGCTATGCTCGGAGAGATTAATAGCGACATGAAGGATCGACTAGAGGCTAGAGAGAGGGCTTCGCAGGAACGTTTGCATAGGCACAGCGGTCGTGGCCCAAGCTATGGAGCAGCCTCAACTCAGAACCAGGATCATGACCAGAACGACGACGACGAGCTGATGGCGGGGGCATCGTCCATACCCTCGAACGCAGTGTACGATGATGATGCTTCGATTCAAGAACAAAGTGCGTTGTTTGGACATGGACTCGTGACGCCTTCTGAACTGGATGCGGAGGAGAGTGCCACAAGACGAAGAGGCCATGTTCATTTGGATGCGGGATTGGTTTTGGGCGTGCACAACATGTACATTGTGTTCCCTCAGTTTGTGGACGCACTCGTGGCAAGCTGCCTTTTTGCACTGATTGGACATCATCCGCCTCAGAACGAGCCACTTCTGGATCCATCAATGCCTGGGTCTGGGTATGGATTCTTTGGCATAATGAATGCCTTTGAGCCCGAACCGGTGGGGTGGGTATTGCGATTCGGAGGTATAATGGCCCTTGTCGGTGCATATCTAACCAGACACCTTTGAGCGATTCAAGGGACGCGCTTCATAGGAAAACAATACATAAAATTTACAGTCTATATTTGAGAAGAATGAACAAAGAGCACTATAAGTTACAGACCCTTGTTGTAGGTCAAGGTCTTGATGGGCTCACCCTTGGAATCCTTCAAGTTCCAGAACCGCTCCTCCAGTGTTTTGACATCCACGCTGGCGTATTGAGGGAAGGCAGCGATTGCCAGCGGTAAAGCAGTCATCAAACAGATCGAGATGACAGCCAGATTGATGGGGATCGTGGCCTTGGGGTATTGCTGAGACCAGGCTGTCCTCTCCCACTGCGAGAGGACTAGAGGCGGGATGGTGAGGACTGGGAAGTTGGTAAGGACACGAGAGATGGCGACCTGGGAGATGGCAGAGACACCAGCCTTTTGGGACTTTCCGACCGAGTTTCCCTCGTGGTCATAGACATCAATACCCTCGCTGATTTCCTTGCCACGCATCAGGAACACGTTGACCGTTCCTGCAGCTGCCACAGCGGTGAAGGGCACGAGTCGTCCGAGGATGGTGCGAAGTCCTGGGGAGATGGAAGTCATTCTTGGCACGAGCTGGTTCAGTCCCACAGCCAGGAAGCACGATGTTGTCACAGCAGACACGTATGCCACTTTATGCCAGTACAGTAACAAAAAGCTTTCCTTGTTAATCCTGGATGCTGCGGCCCTCGGAGATGACGTGTTTTTTTCAGTGCAAAAAGTGGTTTTCTCTTACCCGCGGTTTCCTTCATGTTCATTTCGATGGTCTTGTTAGCGTTGGCGTAGTTGAAGGCGACGTTCACAGACTGGTTGGCCCACTGCCAGAACATGATCGACCTGACCGTCGGATTGGGCATCAGCATTCCTACAGCGACCAACAGGTTCGTGGGTACAAAGCAAGACATTCGGAAGGGCAGGAAAATGGGCTTGCCAGTGTCTGGGTGCAGGGTCGAATCGCAGACTGTAGAATAGTTGCAGAGAGATATTGCTTAGCTCAAATTACACATCCATGCGACAATGGCACAACAAAACAGTGTGGAGAAGGGGCGGAAAGTACACCCATCCTGGAGAGAGTTTTTTTTTTCTCCGAGGGCGGACATGGAATTATCCAGCAGCGTTCCTGTGTTTCCTCAACCTTTTTTTTTTTTTTTTTTTGCCCACGGTCAAGTTGTTCCTTCGATTCACATTCCGCGATGCACAGCTGTCCAAGGGATCAGAGAATGCGGGGGGTCAAAAGAATGGTGATACGTACTCTCCTTTGCACGCCAGAGCTTGGAAGGGTCTGTGTTGGCGGGGATCTTTCCCGAGTTGTAGTCGGTGATCAAGGTCTTGGCATCCTCCAGACCCTTGCTGGTTACAAGCAGATTCAAAGGCGAGGTGACTTGGATGAAGTGGCGCACGCGGCCCATGTAAGTTGCCTGATCAAAGTATGGTTTTGCTAACAGCCAGATGCACAGCATGAGGGTAAACAGAAGACATTCCTGGTTAGTGCCAAAATAGCAGAACAGCACACACACAGCGAAAACAGGATGTGACAGGACGGCTGGCACGATTTCGTTTTGTTGGGATGAAGGGTCTTACAGAGGTCGATCCTGGGCGACTGGATGGTGCCATAGGATGTTCTTCCGGGAATTGGGGCTGTGTCTGCTGTTTCCATGGTGGCCATGATGAGTGTGGGATGGGAGGACGAGGGGAGTGGGGATGTGTGTGGTTGGTGCTCGGGTGCAAGTGAATGGATACGACAGGGGAAGAAGAGAAGAGCAGACAAAAAGGAGAGGCTGGAGAAAAGGGGGAGAAGCAGCCAAGCTGCGACAAATCAACAGCACTGCTCCCATTGGATGTGGCTGATCTAAGAGCACACGCTGCACTCCAGCACTCAACCATAGATCTCGTATCTGGCCATCGACATCGTTCGGAACCCTGGATACGGCGCTGGCTGCACGCAAACAGACAAACAAGCACACAAACAACCATCCCGACACATTGGTTCATCCCTAGTTCGATTGCAATTAGCCAAGCAGACTTTGTATTGTCTTCCCTCTCAAAGAAAAGAAAATGCAGGGGCACAGGTCTAATGTAAACGCTATTCCTTCTCCTGCAACAGCCACCTGCTCGTCCGGCCTAATGATTGTGTGTCTCCTCGGAGGCCATTAGGCAGTCTTAGTGATTGGATGTTGTCCATCACCGGAATCGGCGCCTGAGGAGGTGAAGGCGGTGGTGTGCCAAGTCCAGACCTCGAGTAAGAATGCTCCTTGCGGTCTGTCAAGGCGCGAATCTCGTGCCGGAAACGAGCAGGCACCCTCGAATGCACTCGACCATCAGCATGGTCTTCATCGCTCTCATCAGAGGAGGACGGGCTGCTCATATGGATCGGGTGGACCAGACTGATAATCTCAACAGGGTCGTCATCTTCCATAATGAGACTCTCTAAGCTTGACAAGTGCTGTACCATCTCTTCCTCGAATCGGTCGCGCACAAAAGTTGGCCTGTCCTGAACCTCCAGGTGATTGGGGATGGGCCATTTGAACTTCCTGCCGCCCAGATTAGTTGGTACGGCACTGATGACAATGGGAACAGGGCCAAGCTGTAGTGCATGGGGGCTTCTTGCGCAGCCGCCTAGAGAACCAGCTGATAATGACCTCTCAACGACCGTCCGCCGTGGCTGTTGCAGAGATGGCTCCAGGGTAGTATGGGACTCTGGGGCATCAAAGACAGACATATCCATGAAGGGTCGTTTCTTGGAGCCTGATGTCAGCCGACTGACCAGACTACTATGGCGCTGTGGAATGGGTATCGAGACCATGATATAATAGTCGATTTTGAGCCAGGGTGTGATGGTCTTGTCGATGGAGGGCAGGAGGCCTAGGTGGAGTGGCAGTCGGAACTGAAGTTGCTGAGTCCAGGATGAGTGGCTGTTGGCGACCTTGGCGATTGGGATGGTTGCGTTGTGGATAGTTGTTGACTCGGGTGAGGTGTAGGTATATACATTGTGGTCGGGACGGGTGCCAGTGCCAGACCACGGGTGAGATGGAGGGGAGGGGGGAGGGGAGATGGAGGCAGTGGAGGTAGCATGCTGAGTCTGATAGGATATCTGCCTGACCAGTGCTAGGTGGATCGACTGCAGGTCCACGTGTGACTCGTTGGTGACCTGGAGGACCATAGCAATCGACTCACCTGTGTTGAGTGTTCAGTGTTCAGTGTACAGGTAGTAGGTAGTAGGTAGTAGGTAGTAGGTAGTTCATGCAATAACATGTGGAGGCGAGGGGGGTGCAAGAGCAGGGGCAAAGAGAGCAAGAGACGTTTGTTTGGTGAGCGAGATATTTTTGTCATTCTCGTCATTTGCGGAAAATGATCCTTTTCCGAAACAAGAAAAATTGTCCAACTGGACAGCGGAGATTTGCTTTCGCAGTTTTACGCCCGCATGCTTTTACGGACTCGCCAACAAACTTACCCATAAAAACACTGGGCCTCGTCTTGAGAACCGCTTGAATGGACGAGGCTGCTGTCGACATGGAGGCTGCTCGAAGCCAAGAATCGCTCGGTACAGTGGATGAACAAAGTTCAATCTGAGAACGTGTCTCATGCATGGGCGCATCCACTGCCGCCGGTCTCGTCCTGGGCAAATAATGGACCTTCACTGGGGTCGACGACACTGAGGCTCTCGTGGCCACATTCCCAGGCTGGGTCTCAAACGACAACACAGAGTGGATGGAGTAAACTACGGACCGCTTTCCCTCCTGCACAAAAAAGGAAAACATGGGCAAGTGGTGCATTATAGATAAAAGCGGAACTAGGTCAGAGCGAATCAGGCGGATCAAACTTGTTCATGTGCCAGGTGAAAGAGGACAAAGGCTCTTTGCAAACGCTGTTTTTACCTCGAGGCTCGGTGGGAAGCTGCATAGCGGCAGCTTGATAGAGAAATGAAAAGGGGTTTGTCGTCGACAGGCAGGCATAGTCTGATCCTGGAGGAGGACTTTTTCGACCTCGAACAGAGTGGGCCCCTCGTCTGGCGCAGAGGGGCCCTCTACAGACTCGCTGCTGGAAGAAGGGGCGATATTTTGGAGGCAAGAAAAGACAACACGCAGTTGGCAAGGGCCAGGGATGGGTTTGTTGAGCTCGAGGTGGACCTGGCCTTCAATAACGGCCCCGGGGCCGTAGTGCCTGCTGTGGCCATTCACGGTGGCCAGCAAGACCTTGAACCCCTTTGAGGAGACGAAGCTTGCAGCAGGGTTTGAGGGCGTTTTGGAAAACAGGCCCATGGCGAATGTGCTGTGGATGAAGGGAGAGACTGATGAGAGGGCAGCCAAAGGAAGCAGCGGGAATGGGGAGAATACAGGTGCAAAGAGCCAAAGGAATGAGAATTGAGAAAGACAAAAAGGCGAAAGGCGAAGGAGGCAAGAATGGGCAGATGGACAGGCAGGTCAAAAAGGATAAGGCTCATTTTATAGGCGCAGTGGCCTGTGGAGGCAAGGGAAGAGACCAGAGGGCAGAGAGGGGGGAGAGTCAGCCACTTGTGATATGCATGTTCACCCGGGCGGCCTGTAGTAGCCAGATCACCAACCCTTGAAGTTCTAGCTCTACAGCTGGCTTGAAAGCATCGAGGTCGTAGCAGAGAAGATGGCCTTTCAGCGGAAGGCCGGCACTATGGTCGTCAAGTAGTCAGGATCCCTTGGGACAGCATGTTGCTATAGCTTACGAGAATGTACGTGACACGGCGTTTATTGCCACTATTAAATTGTGCTTCAGCCAAAGTAGACAGCCTTTGGGTCAATAGGAACTCCAGTGCGAGGATCGATTCCATTGGCCTTCATCTTGTTCTGCTGCTGAATTAGGCGCGCCTGGTCAAAGTTGCACTTGTACTTCTTCATAATCTTGCGAATCTCGTTCGCATTCTCCAGGCCTTGGCGGTCGTCTTCAGACGTCGGTCCAGTCAAAGTTGCAAAGTTGTATAAAAGATGGACGTTAGCGTTGTTCGTGCCCAGTCAAGTCGAAACAAAGCAGGCAAACCAATGCGCAAGTCGGTGCTTTACTGTACCTCCATCCAGCAAGTTCTGATGCAAGTCAAAGTTGGATGATGTCAAGCCCTCCTCGATGTTTTGCTCGAATGAGCCGTCTTCCTCTGCGCGGAAGAAGGGAATGCGAGAGTAGCGAAGCCGTTCCCGCAGCACCTCAAGCTTGGGCAGCCAATAGGTCCGCGTTACGTAGGCTGCTATGCACCAGAGGAGCAGGATGAGGACAAGTGAGAACATGGGGTCTGCAGTTGTGGGACGCCCTAGTTGCAAGGTTTGGTGAAAGGTCAGATGGGGATGGGCGAGGCTGTAGGTGGGCGAAAAGGGAGACGGTGATGTCTATGGACGGCTATGGGGTAGCAGCAACTGGCGGAAGGAAGGCTGTGGCGAGAACGAGGAAAATGGCACGGAGACGGAGCGGCAAGAGAAAAAGAGAGACACACAGCGAGAGCACCAAGGTGCGTGGTGCAGTAGGAAACACAGTCAAGAGCGAGCGAGAGCAAGAGCGCGTATGTCACGACTCTCGTAATAGACTCGCTACTCTGCGTCTGTCTGCCTGCTACAGGATGGCCCCTTTTTCTCGTCCTCATAGATTGGCTCCTGCCTTCCCTCCATCCTGACTTTCGACTCCACCGCCCATTCCATCGCCTCGTCACGCCCACCTGTCTGCCATTCCGCACGCCTCCCGCCGCCCCCTCAGCAGCATCGCACCACCCACCACCCACCACCCACCACCATGATGACCGACGACCTGCCCAACCTCGAGTCCGTGCCCGTCACCGACGCCAAAGCCCCCGACGACGACCTGGCCATGCTCGCAGAGGCTGCAGGAACGATCTCGCTCAAGGGCAAAGAGAAGGAGCATGTCCACGACGAGAACTGCCAGCACGACCATGCCCGTGAGCCTGCTGAGCCCCAAGGACGCAACGACTACGACCTCTTGGCCATCCGCGGCACAAAAGACAACACCACTGATCCTCTTGTCAAGGTAGGCTAAATGCTGCTCGTCTCTATTGGGACAAAGTGCAGTCGGATCACTCTCGATGGTGGTAAGAAACTCTTTCCTGACTCCCAATCATGCATATACTCAATCCATGCGTATAGACATACTTTGAGGCGAGAGAGCTGTTCACAAAGGCGATGGAGCGCCTGAACCTGATCCCCGAGGGGTCCGATCCCGACTTGATCGAGAAGCACAAGGACGAGATAGTCTCTGTTACTTCGGATCTCATGCGTACATTTTTGCTGGACGAGAAGGCCTGTGTGATGAACCACCGAATCTTGAAGCTTGCAGAGCAGTACGAGATCTATGTCCAAAAGTACAACCCTGAAGGAACTTCAACCTCGACAACCGAATCCGAGGAGGAAGGCGCCGAGATCCAGACAACTATCTACACCAAGGACTCTGTTGTGTTTGGTAAGTGTGCCCCGCCATTCATTCACGATAAGATTGGTGTTTCCTTCGTTCCCTTTTCCATGGCAAAAAAAAGGGGGGGGGGGAGGCGTCTGCAAAATGTGGGTATGTGGAAGGAACGCGAGGAATGAGAGAGGGGTCCCCACAATGAATGCCTGGGCCACACTAACTCACCCACAACGCTGCGATCGGGCACATGTCATGTCAACTAGTTATCTGGATCTTGTTCAGTGGACAACAGTTCCAGCACTGTGTACAGACTCTTGGATTTGCTATTTCAGAGTTTGAATCGCTTCGAACCCGTATGCTCGAACTCCGCGCCTCGTCCTACATGGCTCTTCGCAACTACAAGGTATGTGAGCATGCTTGTTGCAGCAAGGACCTACCCAGCCTGGCTTGTCGCATTGAACGACACTTTTAACAAATCTGGGTGCTTCTCATTATAATTAGGCTTGCGTGGAGGATTTAGAGCAGGTCTTGGTCATCAACCCCAATCTGACCGAGATCCACTCGATGCTGGGAAATGTCAACTACGCAACACACCAAGCGCAGGAGGCCATTAGCCACTTCCGCGCCTTTGTTGAGGCAGCTCACCCCGACTCACGCACGCTTCCAAACGCATACTATGCACTCGCCACTCTAACCTTGCAATCTGCCCCTTCAGGTGCTACCAAGAAGAAGAGCAACCAGGCACTGAAGCAAGCATCTGCATTGAGGGAGGCTCAGGCTTATTACCAAAAGGCCAAGGCTGCCGACGTACGTTTCGAAGAGCTGTACGGCGTGCCCACAGGTTACAACGAAATCAAAAAGACAGCAGCGATGGCCTTTGAAGCCCGAAGCGCTGGTCGCAACGGCTTGCTCTCGCAGGATTCGACCCCTGCCCTTCTTGAGGCCTCGGAGCAACTCAAAAAGTCGTTCAAGAGTCCCGCCATCTCCTCATGCGCAAATTGCGGTCGGCTCGATAATGTTGCGAACGAAGGAAGGTCCTCGGAACTGAAGCCCAAGCCTTTGATCAAGTGTTCAAAGTGCAACAAAGTCGCCTACTGCTCCAGGCCATGCCAGATCAATCACTGGAATGCCACTCACAAAAACATATGTAAAAAGTAGACGCGTATGCGCTGTGTATGCGAGATTGAAGGTTTTGCTTGGAGATGGTGGGGAAAGCGCCTTCTACCACATGTGAGGTAGTTCAAATATATAAACGATACCTTTAAAAACTATGCGTCTACTTTGCTATTCGACTGTTCCTCGAGGCATCGGGGGCAGGTGCATGTGAAAAAGTACATGTCTTGCAGTCTCTCCTGCCGTTCCTTCCACCCCGTAGAAATGTCGCCATAGCTAATACAACACTCCTCCCCGGCCGAGATAGCCCTTGTGCTCCAGTATTCCATTTGCCTGGCTTTGCCACCCTGACGCCGCTTCTTTTCAATGTTGGGTCGACAGGAGTGATTGAAGAAGCATGCTCGCGGGAAAACTGCAAAACCAAGGAGCTCATCCGATGCGTCGCGGATCCCAAAGGAGTTGGCCACCTCACGATACAGAATCGCTCGAAAGAGGTTGTTATCGATCGATAAGGAGATGGCACTACGCGGACTTTCGGCCTCTTCCTCGAGTGCGAGAAGCATATAGGCATCACGCATGCGGAGGTAGACATAGAAGCAGTCCAGGAGATGCGCAGGTAGGATCGAGAGCAAGTTCCGCCATGAGGCAATTTGTTTGCCGTGGTCGCCTTCTGCTGGTCCTGTATAAAGGGCTTTGTCCTGATTAGTACCGCCCATCTCATCTCCCAATTGCTGACGGACCATGGCCAATTCATTCGATTGCATTGCACAATAGTCTGAGAAAGTCGCACGTTCTCCGCAAACAGGGCGCAAGGCACCCTCCACGGAGGTATCTTCAGCAATGCTGGATATGTCGGGTTGTCGTCGATAGAGAATCTCACTCATCAACCGTATCGTCTCGCAGTCGTCATCTGAAGTCCGGGCAGCGACAGTCGCTTCGTCGTCCCCTTCCAGTAGATACTTTGCCAGTCTTGGGAACAATGCCTCACATTGCTCCTGGGTATATGCACGCACGCCTGAATCCTGTTCCCGAGCCGCGTCCTCGGCTTCAAGTATATGCGACTCTTGCTCTGCGATCAGCCCGTCTAATGCTCCCCAAACGCAGTTCAGAAATCCAGCAAGATCCTGATCACTCAAGTCCAGAATCTCTTTCCGCGACCCTGCAAGTGCCAGGGCTTGTTGAACTAGAGTCGAATGGTGTTTTTCTGTCAATGATATGGGCGTTAGGCTGACAGCCCCTGTGGCCACGTCCTCCCTTTTTATGTTGGATGTTGCCAGCGCCTTCAATTGCCAATGCCGAGCTCCTGCTTCATTCCATGGCCTGCGCACCTTTTGCTCTACTCGACAGAGCGAGTCGGCAATGTCGGGTCCATACAGCTCCAAGCAGGTTTCATCGCAAAAGACCATCACGGCCTGTACCCGCTTCCTGCTCCTCTCGAGCTTTCCGTAGTATGAAGCGTCGATGAGTGAGGGTAACCGTATCTGGGCCTTGCGATCGGGAATGCTCATCCAGCAGTAGTGACAGACCCCACAGTCTAGCCAAGGATCACACATGGTTGTTCCAAAGGCCTCAGCGACAAAGACGAGTTCTTGTGGTTGGATGTCTCTTGTAGCGACGTAGCAACGGCCCTTATTGGGCAAGAGGGCTACTTTGACTGGAAAGTCGGGTGTAGTAGTTGCAGGGAAGCCATGTGAGTTGCTGAGAGGCGAGTGGATCAAGTCCGTTGTGGCATTTTGCAAGCTGCCAGTGTCCAGGGATGGCTCGATAGTTTGCCCAAGTGACGGACTGCGGTCCAGAGGAGGTGTGAGAAGCGGATGGATGGGTACAGAGGGTATCATCAAACCACCAGCGAGTGCAAGCTGGCCGATCTCGATATTCATGGGAAGCCAAAAGAGTGAAGGGAAGAGAAGAGTACAGGGTGCGGAGGCGAAGAAGAACGAAGAAGAGCGATGAGGCCCTCCACCCCCATGTTTACTTCTCACTTTTTTTTTCTCCTGTTCTGCGGGCTGGAGCTGAATATTCAGCGAACCAATGGGATCGATCATTCCGAGCAGGGTCTTTGTGCTGCTGGTGACTGTAGTATTGAAAGCAAGACGCGCTAGCGGTCTAGTCCATTGCCACGTTTCTGCAAGGCGCGTTTCTGCAGCAGTCTATCGCACGTCCTAGCGCCGATTTGCTGCTTTGGTAGGTGCTGCCCATCCAAAGTGACCTGTTCTACATGAGGAATGTCGATCATGTCAGTTTAGCCTTGGTCAACCTTGAACAAACAAACGCTAGTCCATCAACAAGTCGAATCGTGTGTTGAAGGCGGTCCTAATCAATGGCGATCTCCTGAAGCTGCATGCTGCTGAAAAAGAGTATAGTCTGTTAGTGCCCTGACGCGGATGTTTGAACTGGATTGCGATGTTGCACATTAGCGTCGGGCAGAGGACCAATGACGAATGACTGATGAGAGGAACGAGATGAGTGAACAAGGAACAGCGTTGAGCTGCTGGTGCGCAACAGTGTTGGGGAGTAGCTTAGACAGGTATATGTGGAGGCTGCGAGTCTGTTGGCGAGGCATCTCTTTTCGCGGACGGTGCACGGTCGGGCGAGCGCAGGAAGGCGGCAGAGGCGAAGAGGAAAGGAAGAAAGACAGGCGCGAGCACGCAGACGCGGCCAAGGCGCGACACCGCTGGACACCGCCGGACAGCGAGGACGCGATGAAGGAGAGGGCGAAGGGGTGGAGTTGCAGCGAAGCGGAGAAGAGAGACGACACACGAGAGATGACGCTAAGACATTTTGTACGAAATCTCGATCCCAACTGCCCGTGCCACCCACGACCCTCTTTTTGCTCTGTCTCTTCTCCCTCAGCCCTTCAGCCCTTTGTTTCTTTCCCTCTCCACCGCCTTGACTCCTCTCAGCTCCAGCCTCGCTCCCTCGCCACCATCCTCTCGTCCTGCAAAGCACCCCGCCGCCAGAACGACCCGCCCCCAAAAGAGACTCTCTCCAGACCAGCCATGTACACCATCAAGCCCCAAGCGCTGGCTGCTGCCCGCCGGGCACGCAACGTAGGTCGTTCACTCCACCCTGTCGATTTTGCTCCACGCCACCTATGCAACCTACTCACACACGCGTGCAATGCTCGCCTGGCTACATGGTCCCCTCTAAAAAATCACAAGCCCGCACTCTTGGTCGCTTCCACCGTCGCCGTCGTCGCCTCTGGGGCTGCGTTCAACAGACCCGTTCATTGCCAGCTGGTAAGTAGCGTCAAGGCCTCGGTATGATGCCGCATTTCATGCGTGAAAATTTTCTCGGTTTCTCATTTCAGCGCTTCATGCGCGCATTGTTGTATTTTTTTTTTTTTTTTTTGGCTCGCTTCTGCGTTCTGGTATGCTTGCAGGACTCTGCCATCCAAGCCAAAGCAGAGGACTTGAAGGAACACGTCCAGGAATTCACCGACCATGTTCTCGAGATGGCCGAGTCGCCTTACGATAGCAAATCGTCCTCGTCTGCTTCACCTTCCTTCTCCTCAGCCACAGCATCGTCCTCCGCCTCTGGACGCGACCGTGGCCATGGATCTCGATTCTTGGGCCAGCGCTCAGGCGGCGAGCACCACCACTCTCATGAAGCCAACTCTCACCAGCACAACTTTGGAGCACCGAGTGACAAAATGAGTAGATTCCGTGGTGCATACGTTGAAGAGCCTTTGATCCCCGCTCTGTTCTACGTGGCTGTTGCCGGTCTAACAGGCTCCATCATTGCGCGCAAGAGTAAGAAGGAGATAACCTCGCGTTCTTTGCTGAATGAAGCTTAAATTGCAAAATGCCTGATGCTCTCTTCTGTTTTTGTGCTGACTTTGCTTTATAGGCAACATTGTGTTCCGCTTCTTCTCGCCCGTGGCGTTGGCGATGGGTGCTTCTGCCTACTGCATCCCCAAGACCACTAATAATGTCATTCACGGTCTCCGAACCTTCGACTACCAGGAATGGTCCAGCGAATGGCAACACAAGTACCATCACGCGAAGCAATCGGTCGTAGACACAACCCACAGTCTCACCGCTGCGGCTGGATCTGTCGCCCATGGGGCCAAGGACGCTGCCCATGACCTGTCCGACAAGACCCACGAGCTCACTGACAAGACTCAAAAGGTTCTGAAGGACGCCAAGGAAAAAACCGTCGAAGCTGCTCATGACATCAAGGACAAGGGTACCGAGGTCGTCAACGAAATGAAGCACAAGACCAAAGATATGGGCCATCAGCTCGAGTACACCAAGGATCAAGTCAAACACAAGGTCGAGGACAAGGCTGGAGATGCAAAACACTGGTGGAATGCAGAGACCAAGAAAGCTGAAAAGACCGCCAAGGATTTTGCATCAAACCTCAAGCCCGATGAAGCACGCAAATGGGCCTCGAGAGCCAAAGACGACACCCAGGACTGGTTCCGAGAGCAGCAGCATCGTGCGCGCCGCTTTGATGGGGACGATGTTGAACGCGAGTTTGATCGGTTCAAGAACAAGGCTCGCCAGAGCTGGGATTCAGCTCGGGACGAGATTCGAGACCGAGGCCGCGATTGGCGCTATCAGAACGAGAACATGAAGGACCAAACCCAAGATTGGGCACAAGATCGTTCACGTGAAATGCGTGGTCGATTTGAAGATTGGAAAGACCGCGGTCAGGACTGGGCCAACGACCGCGGTAAGGAAGGCCGAGAAATGGGTCGCGAGGCCGGCCGCCATTGGGACCACTTCCGCCAGGAGGCCAAGAAGCAAGGCCAGGAGGCGCGTGACTTTTCGCAGGATCGGTACCGGGATGCAAAGCGCGATATCCGTAACAGAGCCGAAGACATGGAGGACCACGGTCGTCGCCAGGCCCGCAAGTTTGAGCGTGACTTCAACGACTCGCGCTCCCGATCGCGCTCTAGTGATCGCACTGGTGCTGCAGCTGGCGGGCTTGGTGGGGGCTGGGGTTTCGGACGTCCAGGCGAGGATGATGGAGGCCGTCGTGACCGTTTTGACGAGAGAGAGGAGTATGCTGGCCGTCGTGGTCATAATGGCGACCGATTCGACAATGGGCCGCATCGCTCCGTGACGGAGGCCGCCAAGGAAGGCAAGAGTTGGTGGCACAAGAATGCCTCAGATCCATATGAGCAGTACGATAGTAGCAATCGCTCGGGCAATTCAACCTGGTGGAAGACAGGCTCGTCAGCAACCAAGGATGACGCTCGAGATCAATTTGACCATGCCAAGCACCAAGTTCAGCGTGGAGCAGACAGGTTCAAGGACTCTGTCGAGGATAGGGCGGAAGCCGGCCGAAGCTGGTTCGCAGACCAGACGAATGAGCTAAAGCACAAGTTTGAGCACGGTAAGCAGCAGGCTGAGCAAGAGCTTCACGGCAAGTTTGCTCGACCCCATGGTACTGCGTACCGAGATGAGCAAGGACGCGATTATTACGGCGGAATGAGCCGCGGCGCGGGTCACAACCATGCCTCGCTCTACTCGCAAGACAACTGGTTCCATTATGATCATGGCGAAGACAACCGGACCTCCAGAGGACGCGCTAGAGAGCGCGGCATGTAAGGTCTCGATTGGTCCACTGCTAGGTCAGCAATCCCGATCCCAGCCATTATGTATATATGTTCGACAAGAGGTCAATAAAAAATCTATTCTGTGTTTGTATATAGTAGTCTGTATGGGTACATGGTGCAGTATGGTACAAGCGCGGGAGGTGGGGAAAAGATGTCGCATATAACGGTTGTAAAACTCTTAGAACAGCTCAAACGCAATGTAGGCCAGCCCAAAAGTGCTCATGATATCGACCAACTGCGCCAAAGCATACAGCGTTGTCAACTTGAGGAGTGTTCTCGCCTCCCGTCGCAGCTCATGAAACTGAAGTCCGAGTCCAATGCTCACGAAGCTCATGGTCGAGAACCACTCGCCCACCATGAACGAGAACGTGTTGACAACAGGCCTGTCCTCCGCAGGGACGACGGTATTGAACAGGATGGCGGTGGCAATGAATCCGAGCACGAACTTTGGGAATCGATTCCAAAGCAAGGTCCTATAGGGGACTGGTGTGAAATCCGATTTGGCACGCAACGTCTCGTCCTGGAGCGAATTGTGAAGCGCCCGCTTGCGCCGTTCTTCTCTTTGCGTCCACACAGCGGCAACACCGACCGAGATGGGGCCGATGAGCACGTTCTGGACCATTTTGACGACGGCAGACGTTTCGACGGCCACGTTGCCAGTGTCCCCATAGATCGTGGCTGCAGCAATGACAGCGCCTGTCGAATCCACACACCCGCCAAACCACGCACCTGCGACCTTGGCGCTGATGCCGATTGCCTTTGCGATATAGGGTAGCGCAATGATGGAAGGGATTGTAAAGACCGAGATGATGGCAATGGGCAGGTCTGACTTGCTGCCAGCGCCGAGGGAGGCGGAGAGAGCAATCGCAGCAGACGAGCCACAGATAAAGGTAGCTCCACTCATGATCATGGAGGTCTGAAGATCGATGCGGAGCCATGTTGTGCCGATGAGGGCGACGAGGACAAAGAGCGAGGGCGTGTCGATCCAGGAGACAAACAGGGCTCTGGGTGCCAGCGGTCTGAGAACTGAGACGTCGATGCTGGAATGATATGCAAAGCGAGATGGGAAATGGCGAATTATTGTCAATAGTTAGTCACACGCTACCAGATTTTCAGGGCAGTTGTTCCTTGTGCACAGCAGTAGCTTCCGCTTTACCAGAGAAGAACAAGCGAGATGGCAATATAGAGCTCCGTCTGTTGTGCTGCCTTGAGCCAGGCTGGCAGCGGCTTTGAGCGACCGTCGGGCAAGGGCGCACCCGCCATGATGTTCCTGAGCAACGTTCCAAAGAGGATGGCCCAGATCGAGTCGCCCAAGCTGGCGCTCTTGACGTTCCGCTGCGCTGCCAACCACTTGCTGAGAAACGAGAGCGAGTAGATGACAAGGAAGCCTTTGTGGCTCTGGTTCCAGCTCTTGGCTCCAACTGCCCACAGAGCCAGGACGATGAGAAGACCCTGGAGGGGGGCTAAAACGAGCAGCCCAAGGTTGTTGGTGCCGTGCAATGCGTCGAATGGGTTAGCGGTCCAAGGAGCAAAGTGCGCAGCTGGAATGCCGTGGTGGACTGCCACCGAGACGAGAGCAAACAGGAAGAGACCGATCCAGCAGGGCCACCAGTCCTCGTGATTCCAGCCCATGAGCCATGGATGCCTCGAGAGAAATGCAGCGAGGGGTGATTTGGGACCTATTGCGTTCCTGCTAGAAGCATCCCCTGGTTGGAGCCCGCGCTTGTTGTGTTTGGCGTTTTCTTTGATGTCGATTTCCCTGTTTTCCCTGATGTCGTTTTCTTGGGTGGGTGAATGAGACGTCGAGGATGAGGAAGCGATCGAGATGCTCATGGATTCTCGAGAGACTAGGGGCGATGGACGGAGCGCTAGGGGTTGTGGGGAGGAAGATGGGTCTGGACTGGTGCCTCTGCCAATGGTGGTCAAGGCGATGGCGCCCGATGGATGCTCGGGTGGGCTGTTTCCTGAGGACATTGGCTCGGGCAGGTTGTGTGGAGGAGGAGGAGGAGGACGACGACAACGACAACGACGACGGGGGACAGGGACAGCACGGAGGAGGACGACAGGGAAGAGGACAAGAGACAGGAAGGACAACGACGGAACAGAGTCACAGATGTGAACAAAGTGCGCAGGGACTCAAATCTCGATATTCGATTCGGCGGATGAATTATCGCGGGCATATCTTCCTGTTGCAGATTGCGGACCCAGCAGCGCATGGCTCGACAGAGCACATGATACTGCTGGGTCCAGAGGTCCAGAGCACGCTGCTGCTCGACTGCAGGTGCAGACCACCAGTGCAGCTGGGCTGTAGCTTGGCGCGCAGGGGTCGCGCAGGGTGCCTGTGACCAAAAGAGACCAATTTGGACGGCATCAAACTCCCGCCTGCTGAATCAAACCGCCTACGGGCGTGTCGAGGCTTTCCTGAGGTCTCAGTTCTTTTCTTAGCGACGGGTGGCTTCACTCTGCGCTGCTTATTCGACGCCCTGGTGCGCTACTCTGCTCCTCTCTCTCTTCTCCACTTGTCCTTGTCCTCGTCCTCATCGTTCCTTTTCTTCCTCCTCCTCCTTTTCCTCCTCCTTCTTCTCTTCCTTCCCTTCTCGTCTCGCTCGCTCCTCTTCTAGCCCCGCCTCATCTCATCCCCTCTCCCCTCTTCCTCTCTTCCCCCCCTCATACGCAACCATGTCGCAGGATAAGGGCTATTACGCTTCCCAGCCTCCCCAGTACCCTCAACAGGCCCAGCCAGCCTATGGCCAGCCCGCTTACGGCCAGGCTGCCTCGTACCAGCCAGGATACCCTCCCCAGCCAGCCTACGGCCAGCAGCCAGGCTACCCTCCCTCGCCCCAGGGTGGATACTATGCCCAGCGTAAGGCTCCAGCAGCTGCAGCACCGTGTCGTGGATCAGCACCTCTCGCCTTGCTTGGCTAACGTGGAACCTTGTGTTTGCTTCTTCATTCGTGTTGCATTAGCCTCGCCCCAGCCTGTTATTATCCAACAGACAACGCCCGCTCCCCAGCAGAACAATAACAAGAACGACATGTGCTACGGCTGGTAAGGCTACTGCAGGGAGAATGGATTCTGAATTCGCTGTTTCTCTTCGTGGGGTTTCTTGGTTTGAATCTGGTCCAGCGCATCGTTTCCCTCTTCTCCACTATTTCTGTCTCTTCTACTTTCTACTCTCGCTCTTGTATTCATGCGGTTCCATTCCATTGGCGAGACCGTGAATCGCAAGCAGAATGCTGGGAATGTTGGCAGGTTGGAGCCAACCAGGCTGTTGTTTTCTTTTATCGTCCAGGCTCTTCGAACTGGTACTCCCTTACATTATGGCGTACATACTGCATTTTAGCTGTGTGTGTCTGCAGCTGGGCGATGATTGTTTGTGGTACAGACTTGATTCCTTTGGCTGTCCGCTTCCGACAATTGTTCCCGGCACCCTTGCGGGCTATGTTTTCGTCCACATTATTGTCGTTGGTCAAATGATGACTATTGGCAGATATTAGCGTAGGGAAGAACCCTGCGCTGTCCTCTAGGGCTGGTCTCCTCTTTTTTTCTCTCCTCTTTACGCCTCTATTTGTTGGCTTGATGTAGCCAGATAGCAGGCCAACTTGGCAAGGGGGAGGAGTGCTGTCCCTGAGCTAGAAAGATTTGCCAGTCGGGAGCGTTTGGTGCCATTAGCAGCTCCCCTTCGTGTTGCTGGGCATCGGTGTGTTCTCTCGGGTGCAGATTGTGAGGAAGGGGACAGTTGAATCACTGGATCAAAGAAAGCGGGATCAAACACAGACGACGCTGACCCTGATCGTATTACTCCTTTGTCTCTTTGTAAAATAGCGCACTTGGTGCATGCTTGTGCTGTTGTCTCGATGTAAGTTTTTTTCAACTTGACCAAAGTTGTTTCGTGGTTCGTTCAAGACAGATCCTCTCTGGCGTACTCTGCATCTTTTCTTCTAACAAACATTGTTCATTGGAATTGTACAGGGCTGTTGTTAAACGGGAAACGCCACGGATAAAATGGAGACGACAGCCACGGAAGGACGATTGCAGAGAGGGCTGTAGTTCCTGTACACCTAGTCAATCCGTCTTTTCTACGGCGCATGATTTCCCAAAAGCCTCGCTCCGAGCTGTGATCATCATTTCGGCGTTCTTTGCGGGGAGGGCTGCAACTTTTCGTTTTCGTCCCACTCATGGCCAGCGCACTCTCTCTTGGACTTTTTCTTTGTACTATTGTCGCAGTGTTTTTTTATAATAAAGTCATTTCATACATAAGAGGTATATATTTGTAAGGGCCAAAGAGTATCTTTTTCCCATTTGCTCATTGGCAAGCGGGCAGCGGGACCAAGTTTCTCCTATTTATATATACGTATACACCCTGCATGCGTCTTTTTACGCACACCTGTGTACTTCTTTGGCGAACGCGTGTGTCTACAGTATGGATCAAGAGCTGTAGTTTGTCAGTTTCTCATAAGAATGTGTGCCGACCTTCGCGTTTGCAATAGATGGCGTTCTCGCGTCCTGATGGTATCCTAGCATTGTCGCGTGTGATTGCCCTGAGCGTCGCATCCGGCGCCGCCAAAATCAAAAAAATCAAAGCATGTCTTGTTTTTCTTTTTTAATTGACTACAGCTTTGGATCCATTTGACTTTCAATCCCAATCCGAATTCTCATCCCTCGACCTCCTCATTGAGCAAGGATCATTTCTTCCCCGTGCATCTTTGGCCTTTCATACCCTTCGTCCATTGACTCATCGACTGGAAAGCACATGCCTTCCGCTGCCCTGATAACGCTGAGCGCCTTCGCGGCTCTTGTCGCCATGGCTGCGTGGTTGCCTTGTAAAAATACAACCCCTGGCGCTCGTTAGGGAAAAAAGCTCATGCTATTCTCTCAAGACCAGGTACTAATCTCCTCCTCTTCTGGTTCTGGGGTATACTTAGTGCAGAGGACTGCAACGTTGCTGGAAGGGTCTAGGAAAGTAGAAAACTTTGGCATGGAGAACTGCAGAAGGGTCTCAGGTAAGACTCGAATATGCAGGAAAGAGTGCATATGCAGGTTTTGGTATACCGCCACCATGATACCTTTGCAGAAGCCTTGTAGACTATATCCTCGTTCTCATCCTCTTTGCCGATGCCTGCTTTTAGGTCCTTCCTTCTGCGACGATGTTCGAGTGGATCGTAGACTCGGGCTTGGGTTCCTGGCTTGTGATCCTTCGCTGCGTTATCGCAACTATGCGGCCAACGTGTATAACCAATCTAGAGTCAAGGAGAGCGGGGCGCTATGGATCTATGATCTGAACAAGGTGCGTTGAAGCCTTTTCTTTATAGCATGCCTACTCCTTCATGCCAGTCCTGGATTCTAACTCCTTTTAGGGGCTGCTGCTCTCCCCCTGAACAATGTCTCAGCCTGACTCCTCTGCGGAAATGCTTGTTCTCCAGGGCTTCAACAAGCCTTTCCATCCAAGCGGACTCTCCATTGCACCTACCACAGAAAACTCGACTGATGCGCGTACTGTCCTCTTGGTCGTCAACCGGGTGCCATTCGAGATGCCCCGTGTTGAGGTTCTTTATTACTACCCAGCGCGTAAGAACCTCGTGTACAAGAAGACGATCTCAAGTCGACATTTCTACGCAGCACACAAAGTCTTGGCTACCTCCTCGCCATTTGTACACCAGATAGATGACACACCCTCTTTCATCGTCTCGAATGATCACGGATACGACATTTCAGACTGGAAGCGCAGCTATGAGGAGAAATTCAACTTTCCAGCAGCAACTTTGGCATTCTACAACGCGCGTGCGAATGATACTCGCGAGATGGCCAGGTGGCTGCTGATGCCCTCGGCGTTAGTCGAGTCGCAGGAACCGGACTCAATTTGGATGGTCCAGGGAAAGGGCGGGAGCGTGGGCCTGTACAAGACCCATATGGCTTCAGCCGGCCGTAAGGAGCAGAGGTTATACAGCGTCGATACGAATGAACCGATAACGATGGCATGGCCTGACTGGAGGGTCCATGAGGTTATTCAGACAGGACTAGTGAACGTTGGGATGGATTACGACAGGGCAAGCCAAACGCTGGTGACTGTTGCGCATTCAAGCTGGAACGCACACAAGGACACGGCTAGGGAATTGTTGCAGACGGACACGATGGAGCGTTTGTCTCGGGCAGGAGGAAGGGGCGCAGGAATGATTATATCGCGCGCGAGATTGTATCCTGTGCGGATAGGACAGGCACACGCTCAGCCTCTCAAGGACATTGTCATTGATCCACAGGAGACGCCTAGGCGGTACAGAATGCAGTACTTTTATGAGCGGGTGATCAGTCACGACGGGAGCGAGTTTGGTAGTCCCTCTGCAATATCGTTTGTGCCAGCCGAGTCTTCTGAGCATCGAGCGGAACGAGTGCTGGTAACAGGGCAGTACGAACGCGGCTTTTTGGAATGTATTCTTGAGTAGATACATCCTACTGTAACGTGTCTCTTTTTCAGTTTTTGTGTCTGTTCTTGTTGCCAGTGGCCCTGAGGAGTATGTAAGCGATGTGCAGCGTGAGCGTACAGTATGCAAGAGATGCGCGGTGCAGATCATGCCAGGCAGAGATGGTTTTTTTTCTCCGGCACTTCTTTTGTTGACAGGAGTCGAGGGAGATCACGCAAGAACTCATAACGGGCGACGGGAGCGAGGGCAGGGGGTGGGGAGAAGGGGATGAGGTGTGAAAGCTGAAGGTGAGCAGAAGGTGAAAACAGACAAAAACAAGGTTGTGTAACGGGGCCATGTGTTTTTTTTTGTTTTAGGCCCAGCAAGAGCGAGAGAGAGATTGAGGTAGAGCAAGAGAGGTGGTGGAGAGCGCGAGAAGAGAGAGGTGGGAACCAGCAATAAAGAGAGCAAGAGAGGCACGTTGTCACGTCGCGGCAGACAGAGGGACAGGAGCGGTGAGTGTGTGTGTGGATGTGTGTGTGAATGTGGGTATGTGGTATGCGGATGTGTGGGCAAGGTCGTTTTTGTCTCGGTATCTGTCTCTTTGAGTCTTTTGAGTCCTTTGTGTCTTTTGTCTCCTCTGTCCCATCCCATCTCATCCCATCTCTCCATCCCATCTCTCTATCCCATCTCTCCATCCCATCGCTCCATCCCATCCCGTCCCATCTCATCTCTCCATCTCGCTCTGCTGTTGCTTGCCCTCACTCTCACTCGTCATCTCGCCCTGTCGCCGCTCTCTCGCGCCTGTCTGATTCATCCCCCCGTCCCGCAACATCTGTCTGCAGCCCCTGCCCGCTGTCCCGTCCCTCCACCATTCACTTCATCCTCGCTCCTGTCGCTGGCACTGCAGGCACCACCATGGGCGACACGCCTCCCGACAGCCCCACAGTTCCCATGGCGCCCTACCAGATGCATCAGCAGCAGCAGTATCCGCAGAGGTAAGCACCCACCCACTTGCACACCTCCACCGCTCTTCCAACGACCGAAAAAGCTTGTTTGCTGGGCACACATATCCTCTCTCAATGTCTCGAACACTGTCTTGGGACGTGCTTACCGTCCTACCTACTCTATGCATGTATGCATGCAAGCACGCATGCATTGGCTGGCCAACACCGTAGCCTACACCCATGCTGCACTGATCACAGCCTGCTAACACGTCCATCGTTCTTGTATTGCGCTGTTTGGATGACCAGGACGAGGGTCCATTCGCCTCCGCCTTTGACCAGGGGCCTGTCGTCTCGCACGGTTGGATATACAGGAGCAGGAGCAGGAGCAGGAGCAGAGCAGTATCAGCAGTATCCTTCCAGGTCTACCTCTCAGCACCAGCAGCCACAGCGCCAGACCTCGACTTCGTCCTCGAACGCTGCGCCTGCCGGAGCCGACACAAGCAACAACAGTATAAGCAGCTCGCACAGCTACAATAGTCTCAATAGCGGAAGCCAAGGCCACAGTGGTAGCATCCGCGAAGCAGCCGCCAACATTGTCAGCAACAGTATCTTGACCAACGCTGTCAACCAGAGTATAATGGCCAACACCTCGGCCGCCGCGGCAGCAGGAGGCATGAACAGCAACAACAGCTTCTTTTCGGTGAAGCAGAGTAATGCGTTGCGGGCTAACGCGTCCTCTGGCGCTAACCCCCCAGTTAGCCCATCCTTGCCGATTCAGGAACGACCCCCGGGCAGCTACAGTAATAATTCGTCTCCCATGTCCTCGGGCCTAATCATCACCCGACCACCCATGTCTGCACAGAGGACACGCGACAACTTTGCGAACAAAGCCTCGGGGCAGTTGAACACGTCCTTCTCCTCTGTAGGCTCCGCAGAAGGCGGCCTCCACTCATCCCCAGCGGCAGCGTTGGCGGTGTCAACGCCTATCGCAGTCATTCCTCGGGATGTCTATCAAGGATCGTCCTCTACAGTGGCCTTGTCGACTGCAGCAGAGACCTCATCCCGCTCCGCAGCCGTTGTGTCGGGCTCAGGAACACCTTCAGTACAGGCGTCCACCCCTGCGCCAGCTTCCAGCTCCTCCTCGACCGCAAGCCAATCACACCATAACGCAAAGGCCCCTTCATCCTCGTCATCCACGCATAGCCACGCTCAGCATCAACCCCAGCACCACACCCATTCGCAACACTCACACACCGCTAGCTCAAGCAGCCAAAGTCATGCACGTCATCAGAGCCACACTCAGGGCGCTCCAGGAGACGAACGCGGGCCTAGTACTACAGGATCTAGCGCGTCGTCCTCGCCAAGCAAATACAGAAGCAAAGGGGATGCCTGCAGAGATGCCCCTCGACCGAGCGCCACAGTCCCTGCCGCGCCTACTCCAGCCATGCACTGGACCCGTGCCAGGGTTCATGGACAAATCCCGCCCAAGGACCTCCGAGCTCAGACAGTCAACCTAGTAGGGGAGTCAATCTACGTTTTTGGAGGTTGCGACGCAAAGAGCTGCTATAATACCCTATATATATTTGACGCAGGTAAAAACGACTCTGGGGATTACGCATCGGCACGCCATTCTTCTGAAGGGATGACTAACGTATTCTCCTTGTATATTTGTTGCCTTAGATACCATGCATTGGTCACAGCCAAAGACGTTTGGATCCATCCCTCCACCATGTCGAGCGCATTCGTCGACATTAGTCGACAACAAACGGCTCTATATTTTTGGAGGCGGCGATGGACCACAGTATTTTAATGAGCTATACATGCTGGACACGGGTAAGTCTGTTGTTTTGGAGTCTTGGCATCTGCGCTTAGTGATACCATGGAGTGAGACCTTGTCCCTGACGCTTCTGTCTTTGTATGCCTCGATATAGATACGTTGACCTGGACGAATCCTCAAACAACCGGGGCTCGCCCCTGCAGACGACGTGCCCATACGACCTGCGTATACAACAATAGTATATATGTGTTTGGCGGCGGTGATGGAGTCCAAGCACTCAATGACACCTACGAATTGAATCTCGCGGACATGCACTGGAGCGAGGTCAAGACAACGGGCACGATCCCCATATCGAGAGGATATCACACGAGCAACCTGATCAAGTCACAATTCATTGTCTATGGCGGAAGCGACGGCCACGAATGCTTTTCGGACGTTCATGTTCTTGATCTTGGTAAGCTACATGGTGTACCCTGTTTGCATCCTAAACCCCCTTCCAGCGAGATGATGGCATAAGGCCTGACACTTTTTTTTTCCCCCTCTTGGATTATATTCTCATAGACACGAGAGAATGGACAAAGATCGACATCAACAGAGCTTTGCCTAGACTTTCTCATACGGCGACGCAGGTTGGGTCGTACCTCTTTATTGTCGGGGGCCATGACGGCAGTCGATACTCGTGCGATGTCGTGATGCTCAATCTGGTGACATGGTCTTGGGAGACACGGAAAGTGTACGGGGTCCCGCCTGCTGGACGAGGGTATCACGCGTCGCTCCTGTACGACTCGAGGCTGTTTATGTTTGGAGGCTATGACGGGCAGACAGTCTTTGATGACATTTACATCTTGGACTTGAGCACCTGCGCCTACTTGCCGCAGATCACAGATTTTCAGGTACAGAAAGAAAAAACGCGAGCCAACACGTGGAATTCTGGATTGAGTTTATTGAGTTTCGTTGGATTGTATCTGACTATATTTGTAACCTTCTAAATCTTTTCCGTAATAGATCTTGCTTCGGCACGCAGACACAGCAAGCGAGGACGATGACTTTGATCAGTCGGAAGACAATGAAGATTCATAGATCGAGCGGATAGCGGCGCCGCAATAAAAACTCACAGGATGCCCTACCAAGGTCGTATGCAAGATGTTCATGTTGGAGCCCACCTGGCCAATGTTGCCAGGGGTGCCGCCGTGCATGCTGCGGAAGTGCATCATGGAGTGCATCCACATGTAGAGTCTCCTGGCTTGTATTGTTACAGAGTTGTTTTTTCAGGGGTGGCAAAGGCAGCATGATAATTTGCATGTTTCTTTCATTTCCTCGTCTTGCTCTTTCTTCTCTCCCCCACACCCTCGACACACCCTCGACACACCCCTCGACACTCTGCTTGTCTGTACTCGCTGTCTCGCCCTCTGTCTCGCCCTCCCAAAGCTGCCCTGACCGACTGCACGCGGGCTGTCGGTGCAAAGTTGGAGCGCAAACGCAGGCGAGTTGAGAGCAGTTTCATTGGTATGATGATGATGCCCATGAGTGCGGTGAGCCGACACGTCTGTCCTGTCCCGTCTATTTGCGCCCTTTCTCCTCCCTTTTCATACTTTCCGCCGACGGCTCTAGTCTCCCTCTCCCTCCTCCCCTTCAACCCTCTGACTCCCCCTTCCTTTTCTCTCTACTCTCAGCAACTCTCGGCCTGCTCGCTCAACACCACGACCGCACCATGGGAAACGGCACGAGCAGGGATCAGGAGGACATCTTTGACAATGAGGGTAAGCGTCGTGCCACATGCTCAGGGCACCCACAGCAAGCATGGACCTCAGATGTGTCCCCCAGAGTTAGCAATGTCCTGGAACTAAACCCCACCGCGTTGCATTGGCTCATCGGCCACTTAGTCAACCTCTTTCAGTTCAAGCTCATGCGCGTCATCGGAAAAGGATCATTCGGCAAGGTAATGCTTGAGGCAGAGGCGTAGAGGTGGCGTGTCCGGTTAACTCTTGCTTAACTACAAGATGGGCTGGGTGATGGGGCCAGGGCAGCTTGGACGCGTTAGGATGTCGACCCCTCCTTGGAGGTCCAATGCGAGGCAGAAAAGCATCTGGTAATACAGGGTCCAACAGAACCAGCGCTTTTTGTTGTGGATAGTCGCACACGAGGAGGTGGTAGCACCCACAGTACAACTCGCCGTCCCTCACAGCAAACGTCGACCGGTGGAGGGCGCAGACAGCTCGTTGTCCTTGAGACGGAATATAGACCCTCAATCAACCCGTCGGATGCAGCTTGTTGGATCAAAAGGCCCTGGCACAACTGTTTGCTCTGGGGATCACTGGTTTTGATTTGGCTTTCGAAAATTGCATCCACCATAGGTGCGCATGGTCGAACGACGCGAGACGGGCAAGGTGTACGCGCTCAAATACATCTCCAAGGCACAGGTCATCAAGATGGAGGCGGTCAGAAACATCCTCCGAGAACGACAGATTCTCGAGTCGTTGGATCATGCCTTTGTCGTCAACATGCGCTTTGCTTTCCAGGACGACGAATACATGTACATGTGTATGGATCTTATGTAAGCGAGCCGGAAAACGATATGTTTGAATGGCTTTCTACCAGTTCTCATGAGACGAAGTCCCTGTACACTGAACTTGGTTCTCTTCTGCTTGCATAGGATGGGTGGAGATTTGAGGTTCCATATGAACCGGAGAAACTTTGGCGAGGATGTTGTCCGCTTCTGGATAGCAGAAATGAGCTCTGCAGTCAGTCATCTGCACTCTCTTGGTATTGTCCATCGGGATATCAAGCCGGACAACATATTGCTGGACGCGAATGGTCATGCACATTTGACAGATTTTAACATTGGATGCAAGCTCACGCCAGAGAAACCGATCCTGACATCTCAGTCAGGCACCGTGGCCTATATGGCACCCGAAGTCTTCAAAGGCACTGGATATGGAACGAGTGTGGACTGGTGGGCGGTGGGCGTCGTCTTTTACGAGTGTATTTACAACCAACGGCCATTCCAGACCGAAAGCATTTCAGAGTTGAAGAGAGCCATCTCCAACCAGACGATAGAGTACCCTACAAAAGCAGGGATTTCACCCGAGTGTATATCGGCTATCCAAGGGGTACGTGTCAACACAAAGTGTTTGTTTGTAGGCTTTGAGGGGATGACAAGGAACGAACGCTTACACTTTGCTTTCTTATTTGTATTTTAACGCGATCTAGTTTTTGACAAGGAATCCCACAGAACGGCTGGGGGTTCAGGATGGAATGAATGGCATTCGGTACCATGCTCTCTTTCAAACCGCTGCCCTTCAATCTCAGATGAGGCTAGAGCAGTGGTGGTTCTTTCTCGAGACAAAACAGTTGACGCCAATATTTCAACCGCCATCGGAAGCAGCAAACTTTGATGCAACATACGATTTGGAAGAGCTCTTGTTGACTGAAGACCCGTTGACTTATCGGTCGACGCGCAAGAGAGCACAGCGGCTTCAGAAGGAGAAGGATCAAGTGGTCAAGGAGGAGTTGGCACGGCAGCAGGCTGAACGCGAGGAAGCATTGGCCATCGCAGAAGCAGCCGAGGCTGCCATGGAGGCTATGAACAAGAAGCTGGAGGAGAGTATGCGAAAGATTCAGTCACCAGCAGGTGCTTCCGCTTTCAATTCGACGGCGCCGATTCTCCCAAAGAAAAAGTCAAGACTACAGTTCTTTGGTGGCGACTCCAACGACAGCAGTGGCGATGGACGACCTGCAGTGCAAACTCGACCTCCGGCAACAATGCAGACCCCGCCGCCGTCGACTCCTCTGGCCCAGCACAACCATACGCCCTCACAAATCTCACGGCAGACCCAATTCCAATCTATACCTCTCTCGCCTATCGATTCTTCTGGTGGGAGTAGAGAGCTGCCGGTCCCGCCGGTCCCTGCGTTACGCTTTCCTTCTTCACCGCCTGCGTGGCCACCATCCGAGGACCAGTATCAACCTCCTGCGGATGACCGGCCTTTTCCTCAAAATCGACATGACCCATCATTGCCGCGACCGCTGTCCCCTACCTCACCGGAGCATCATCCTTCATCTTATTATCATCGCCCGTCCGCCAGTACAAAGTCAGCATCTACCGCCAAAGGAAGCACAAAGAGCGAGGTCACGTACTTGACCAGCACAGGCGAGGGCCAGGACCCAGGATTGGATGTCACGGCCGTGTGTCTTTCCAAGATGACAGCGCCCTCGCAAGAGGCACCCGCACACGGCAGCGAGAGAAACCTGGATCTCCGTCAGGGACGGCTGTCTAACCAGTCAACCAGAGTCACCGAAGGAGTGCAGGCGTCTCCTTCACCTCTGGCAGCGTCAGTGCTTATGGAGCGACAGAGTGACGACGGACGGACACCGATACTAGAACAACGCCCTTTCCAGGCAGCACACCCTCAGCAAGCCATTTCTTCACCTGTCATCATCCCCACACCGCTGGACCACTCGATCTCGCGGCAAAAGTTCATACCAACGCAGCAAGCGCAGCCCCCACAATTACGGCACCAGACTTCTCAGCAGCAGATGTTGCCACTGCCACGGCCAAGAAGACCGGTCCACACGCCATCGCCGGCCATGAATATCGCAGCGGCAGCGGCGGCCGCGTCGGCGGCGATGGCTGTTGCCAACATGTCCGAAAAGGACAAGTTTGCGTACCAGATGGACCTCATCGACCGCGAGTTCACGACGTTTGACTACACGGTGTACGAGAGCTACCACGGGCTGGTGGACCCGGTGACGATGTCGGTTGGCGACCCGCCCGAGTGGGTGCGAAGCCGCGACTCGATGTAGCTGCAGCCAGGGAGACAGCCACGCATCGACTATTTTTTCCCCCACCTGAGCGCCCCTTGCAGCAAAAATTGCACGCAGACACACTTCTCCGCTCCGCTCCATCTGTCCAGCTCCTTATATACACGATTCTCCATCCGTGCAATCCCCACGCACCCGACCAGGCTCCCTATACGCACACTGAGCTCTGCACACCTCGCCGACCCACCCACCCTTCGCTAGGAAGCAGCCCTTCTCGCGATCACACGCATGGCTGACCCCGCTGCTCTCGATGCAGCCGACGCGGCCAATGCAGCCAATGCATCCGCACAAGACCACCAGGACAAAAGCATTGTCAAGCGCAGGACCCTCGACGACGCCCAAAAGTACGAGATCTGCGTCTATGTCAAAGAGAACAACGACAATGGGAACCGTCTCACCAACAAGGCCGTAGCCCTCTACATCTTGGGCCGCTACCACATCAAGGTCGACGAGTCCACTGTCTCCCGCTTGCGAGCTCAGTCGGACAAGAGGCTGAGCAGCGCCGAGCTTGCCAACCCAAAGGCCAAGCGCCATCGCCAGGTCCTCTTTCCAGAGTTGGAGCGGCTCTTGGTCGAGCGCATCACCGATATGATAGGAAAAGTCGCCATAACGGACGTTCTCATCCTCCAAAACGGCAAGGAGCTGGCACAGGAACTTGGTGTCCCAGCCGAACAGCTCTCTTTCTCGGACGGATGGCTCAGCAAGTTCAAGACGCGGCATGGACTTCGAGGCACGGTTATGCCCTTGAAGACTGTGGACCTTGCTGGACCCTCAAACATTGCGCCTGCCAGGCGACGCAATTATAAGCGTAATGTTGACGACAACAACGGGAGCAGCAGCGCTGCCACGCCGAAGCGCCGGCGTGCTGCTCACACCACACAAGATGTGCCTCTGCCGACCACACAGCCATTACAGGTCAGGGATCCCATTGCGGCGCCCGAGATGGGCTATAACACAAGTGCCGACTTGGCCGCGTCTTCTCGAGTGTCTCATCCTGCTCTAGGCACCTTTACCCCTACGTTGGAGCAGGTCGGATCTCTGATGCCATCGGAAGCCGACGAGGCAGAGTCATCCTCGTCGAGCGATGAAAGTGAGGACTCCAGTGAGTCAGAACACGATGATCAGGACTTGGGTGTGGAACAGCACCTCCTCCCACAGCCTTCTGCTATCCATCCTAGCGATGCCAGCCACGTGGACCATGGCCATGGTGCACTGGATTCGATGGTCAACGCGGCCGCGGTAGCCGCTCACATGGATGTTAATATTCCAAATGTTTATAAGAGTGTCCGTCCGATGGGTGCCACTGTGATATCGCTCGAAGAGCAACGTCAGCAGCAGCAGCGGCTTCGTTTGCAGCACCAGCAACAGGAGGAAACGCAGCAACGACAGCAACAAGAATTGCAGCTCGAGCATCAGCACTATCAGCAACAGCAACAGCAACAGCAACAAGAAGAGCAGCAGCAGCGACCCCAAAGACAGCCACGACAAGCGCGGCAGAACCAAAACTTGGTTGTAGCCGAAGGATCATCCTCTACAGGAACCTCAGGAAACTCTGTACTTCCGATGCAAACACCTGTTTCGATGTCTGCACTGGGTGCAGATCTGGCGCTTGTAGACCTCGGCATTGCAGCTGCTAGCATGGCACCCACGTCAAGTGCTGCTGTTGCTGCACCTATACCCGCGGCTAGACGGCCTCAGCCCGTTATGACGCCTGCTAGGGCTGCGCTCTCGTTGCAGTTGGCAGATCCAGTGGCGGCAAGTTTCCATCCAGAACCATTGGTGGAATTTTCGGAGGCAGCCCAGTGCGTCTACACGTTGCGGGTGTTTATGCAGCAACAGGGGTTTGACAGGGCACAAGTGGAAAATCTTCGGGATATTTATTTAACGTTAAGCATCAAGCGAAGACAGCAGCGAGAACAGCACGAGCAGCAGCAGCAGCAGCTGGAACAGCAACAGCAACAGCATCATCATCATCAGCAGCATCAGCAGCTGCAGCTGGAGGACTCGGTACAGCATGCACAGCCAAGCTCGTCACCATCGCAGTATACGCAAAGGGGAAAACCACGACAGCGACAGCCGCCTCGAAGGCGGTAGCGTGAGAGTGTGTCTCATTAAATACGTTCATTGATAACTGCCACTGGGAGTGAGTCAGGGCCTGGACTTGGGTCAGCCAACACGTATGCATCGTTCTATGTAAAAATAGAATGTGGTTTGATCGAAGCCAGGTAGGCCTCCTGTTGTGCCCGGGTGGAGAGGTGGGTTGTAGCCTTCGTTGCAAAAGGCATGGGCAAGTATGCTAGTGGGGCGCGCTTGGATACGAGTCGCGGATGTTCATCCAGTCTCGGAGCCTCTGTGGAAGCGAGGCTATGCCTTTCTGCACCCCAAGAGTCTCGGCACCGCCAGCGCGGCGCATTGACGCCCAATCCCCATGTTTAGACTTTGGGGTGAATGAGCACAAGGCAAGGCGGAAGAGCGGGAGGATATGTGCACAATCGAGTTGGGATATTGCGGCATATGCTCCGCCTATCAGTGCGCACCTGTCACCGCTAAGGTACTCGTTTTGGGGCCAGCACAGGTTATGGTATAAGAGAGCACACCCTTTTCCCACCTGATTCCCCTCTCTTCTCAGCCTTCACCTCTGCTCTTCTCCCCCTGCCAGCCCATCCTCCGCCCCCACAGCTCATACTCGGCTCTCCAAGACCAGCCGATCCTCTGGTCTCCATCACTCCCTCCCTCCCTGGCCAAGCACACACACCCGACGTCAGCAGCGTAGAACAACGGAACCGCACAATGGATTGCAACTGGTGTGCCGTGTGCTCCAATCATTTCCACAGCGACCATGTAAGTTCCGTGCCACCTGCAGACTGGAATATGGTCCCCTTCTTTTCCCATGGGATGGCGCAATAGTTTCCTTGAGTGTTGACATTGAATCCTGATGGTTGTCCGTATCGGATCCTTCCATGTTTTCCTTTTTTTTTTTGCTATGTAGCAAGCCAGTCTTTACTGCTCAGAAGAATGTCGCAAAGCAGATGCTCTCGCCTGTTGCGCTTTCCACGACTGTGACCACCCCGATGGTTCTGCAGCCCACGACCATCTCTCGTTTTGCCACCACCACCGACCTGCCATCCGCATCCCCTCGCTGCCGCTTTTGAACATCAACCCGAACCCGTCGGCTGAACAGCAGCAGCACGGTCAGCAGCAGCAAGATGAATGGACGCGCTTTTTGCAGCAGCAATACAACACCCAGTACCACGCGCACGCCGCCCACACGTCCACGCTCCCGTCTATGGGCCACTCTGTTAGTGGTCCTTTTATGAGCCAGCCTCAGCGGCGCTCTATGCCGTTTCCAGCACAGCAGCAGCAACAGCAGCAACAGTCGTTTCTGCTCTCGGATGCCCTCCCAGCCATCTCTTGCTTGCAGCAACAGCAACATGCTAAACAGCTTCGTCAGCAAAAGCCGGCCTTTCGGACCCATCACCGAAAACAGTCCAGCTCTCTCGACTTGACAGCCTGCCACGGTGACAATGCCGAACTGGCTCTCTCATTGTCTTCCCTTTCGCTCTCCAAGCACAGGAGCAACGGCCTACAGAATGGCCACTGCGACTCGTCTGGTGGGTGTGAGCAGTCTTGCGTCGTCCGCAAGAACAAGGCTCTTCCGCCTCCAACCCTTTCACACACGTTGCCTCCTATGATCTCGAACCCAGCGTCACTCAGTCCCACCAGCACAAGCCCACCCTCGACGCCTGCGTTATCCTCACCATCCTCAAGCTCTGGTGAAGAAGACACTGGGGGCGAGAACTTGTCGCATGCATGGCCAACGCAGGACAAGTTCTTCTTTCCAGACCATTGCTGCCGAACCTCAGTCTGTAACTCGTCGTCGTCTCGTTCAGGCACGCCAGCCAGCATGGGTGTTACAACAAAGACAGCCAAGGCAAAGTCCAGGCACAGTCACCAGGGCGGCCAAGGCAACAACAAGAAGAGTTTCGTCTCTGAACTACCGCCGCCACCTGCCAAGCATGCCAATGGCGAACGAGATGTGGCGAACGGTGGCTGTATCGCACTCTCGGCTTCGATTTGGGGCCAGGGATGGCATCAGGTCGAGCCTTTGCCGGCGTCGTTTGTCAAGACGATCCAGAAGAGTAATCTGCTGTGGTCCGGGTGCGAGAAAGAGCATCACTCGTCAGCAAGACATCATCAGCGCCATCGCCGCGATTCGGGTTACAGCCAAGGTCAAGGTCACGGTCAAGGCCAGGGCCATGGTGGCTGTGGCCATGGGAACTATGGCCAGGGCAGAGCCGCGAACGGCAACAGGAACAAGATGGTGAGGCAGTGGGGCCAGAGCAAGAACGCGTCGGATGCTTCGTCCTGGAGCACTGTCTGTACTAGCCGGCTTCCTCGCAGTCTTCAGTTCATCGACTAGTTGTTTGCTCTCCAGCCTTATCTATCGCTGTGGTGTGCATGACCCCGGCCCTGGCCCTGGACTCCGTCTCGTCGATCTGAACTGCCTCGCGTCTTTGTGCTACATCGCAACCCTTCAACGTAAAAAAAATAAAATGTTATTCTCCTTTATGGCCATTGCTGCCCCATATTGGATGCTACGGAGTAAGGATGCGTTGAGTCGCATGCAGCTCAGGTGTTTGTGCAGCCAACAAGGCTATCCGTTTTTTTTCATGTTCATCGAGAGCACGCACACCCCTCCCCTCGCGTCGCTGGTCGTTGTTCTCCAACGCATCGGACACACTCGGTGCTCAAACGCAGGAGTCCATCCAGCCTGCAGCTGAGACAGACCAGCCGCAACGGGGTGGCACGCCAGCATGCAACCAAAAAGCCATGCATCGCCCCCGCTCTCAATCCAATATATATAAACTCGCACACACCCGTTCCCGCTCCAACCGTCCCCCCTTTTTTTTTCTCACTGTCTCTCTTTTTTTTTCGCATGGGTCTTTTTATTCCTCCTGGTGTGCGCATCGCTTTATTGTCTTCCTCTCCCATCCTGACAGCTTCTGTCACATCGCAGCCGCACACATCCATCCATACCGCTGCTATAGTCCATTCGACGCGCCGCACTCTTCCTCCGCATCCGCATCCGCATCCGTTTTTTTTTTTATTTTTTTTTTTTGCATTCACTCTTTCAATCTTGTTACTCTATTTTTCCGCACTTTTGATTCTTTGTCCTCCTCGCGCATTGCATTCTGCCAACCCTTGGTTTTTGGCTTTCGTCCCATTAAACCTCTTCTGGTCCACACAGGAGCCTAATGACGACCGTGGCAAAGTTGTTGAGCGGGCCAGAGCCAAGGGACCTGACGCGGGATCTCATCTCTGCTCCGCTCGTCACCACTTACAGCCTCAAATCACTGATTGACTCGCCACATTTCCAGCAAAGGCTGGTCCTTTCTTCGGGGTAAGTGACCCATGTCCCTTGTCCTTACTGGGGCAATGCTCTCAAGTGTCCAATATTCCAATATACAAAACGGTTGCTATTTTGTACGCGGTCTGGTATCCCACCTTCATACTGTCCGCTACTTTGTCCACCTATTTTATGTGTCAAGAGAGAGTGAGCTTGGGATAGCGGGACCTGGAAGCCGAAATTGCGCCCAGAATATAATCGTCTCACCTTGAACTAACTTGTTATGATATTTTCCTATCTTAGTCGGTCGGTTTCTTACACGACGTGCGGGTCCAAGTCTGGGATCCCAGTCCTATACTTTTATGGGCTGGGCGGGAGCAGTCGTCAGATTGCAAGCATGCACGCGCAGGCGGTCCGACTGGACATCAAGCTCATCAGCATTGATAGACCTGGCACAGGATTCACAGAGCCGTACAAGACCTCGTCTTTGAGGAGTCGCTGGCGACAGAGGGCTCGGGCGACGAAGCAGGTCAAGGACAACAAAGTGGTTGCGATCCAGCGCAACGACAACAAGGATGAAGATAGCGGAGTTGTTGAGGACTTGAGCGACAGCGAAGACCAAAAGCAGCAGCAGCAACATCATCAGCAACAGCAATATACCCAGCATGCAGAGGAGAATCGTAAGGAAAACTTCAAGGAAAAGAAAAAGAATTCCACATCGCCTACTCGGACTGTCAACAAGAGAGTGACACACACCTGCTTGGAAGCCATGGCCGTGCTCGATCAACTGCTGCCTGGTGCTCGATTTGGGATGATGGGACACTCTTGCGGGATCTATTACATCATGCGGATGCTGCAGCTGTTCCCCGATCGGTTACAGGAGGGCCCCATCTCGCTGCTCACGCCCTGGGTGCCGTTCAATGAGTGCCCTGAAACGACAAGCCGGTCCTTCAAGTTTCTGAAACATGTGCCTCGCAGTCTTGTGTGGGCGGTAACGAGTTCCATGAACCATCTCGGATCCGTCATTTTGTCCTCAACCCAGGTGCTCTCGGGTACGCTGTCGAACAGGAGCGTGAACAGCGGCGGCTCAGGAGACGAATTATCAGCGGGTAGCAAGAACAACAAGAAGAGGAAAACGGACGTGAAATCAAAGCGCAAACGGAAGAGTCATAGCAGCAACAACATATGTCAAGATCATCATGTCGACTTGGTGTTTGACAGGAAGCAGCCTGCGGATCCGTTTGTGATGCAGTTTTCCGATGCATTCGACAAGATACTGTTACCGGCGCTAGTACAGGATATGGTAAGCGACGGAGATTATTTCATTGCATCTCGGTGGAAAGACGTGTGTACGTGTGTAAGACGCGAACGCTAAACAATCGTCGTTTATTTGTCTCCTCTCATAACTCTCGATGATCCTATCGTGACCAAAAGAATCGCCAACACTCGAACGGCTACAATTCAGAGATACAGATGTGCATCTCGGATGTTGGCTTTGATCTGGCAGATGTGACGCTGCCCGAGGGGGTCACGGTCAATGCGTACTGCGGCCATTTGGACAACATGGTGCCGATCGAGGCGTCGCGTGAGATGGGCCTAAAGTGTGGATGGGATATGCACGAATTCAAATACTCTGGCCATGGTGGACCACGGATCTGCATGTATGCTTTGGAGGACTATGCCATGGCGGTTCAGGCCATCGAGGCAGCAAAGGTGGTGCAAGAGCAGTGGTCGGAAAAGGGTGACTATTAGTTGCAAAGCACCTCTCGCCTCTCGGATCACCATTCGTTTTATTTCTCAGTGTTTAGTCCTCGAAGCAGAAGCCCCGGCACATACTGACCATTACATCATCCGTATACAACATCCAAATACAACAACCAACAGCAAACAAAAAAAAATACGCATATGCACACACACCTCCCAAATACCCGGATCTTTTTCAATACATCGTTATTTGCTTTTATCATACATTTGTTCCGCAACAGCATCTAAAATTTACTCTGCTACTCCTCTGTCTATGCCTATGCTCGCAATGGTGGCGAGGATGAAGGGGGTTTCTATTTCTTTTTTGACGAGGCAGCCTCCACTCGAGCCAGATTATCGGGTCCGCCCCACAATTGCTTGAACAGATCCTTCTCCATTTCTGAAACTCGTTCTATCCTGTCATGATCCAGTCCAAAACTCACAATCTTCTTCATAGCCTTCACAGCTGCAACGCACCTCCGCGCTCCTGTGGACTGATCACCATCATGATCCTCCGCGGTCGGTCGCTTTTCCCAGACGTATTGCTGCATGTATTCTGTCGCTGCCTGGACAGCCTCGCCTGCGGGTGAAATAACCTGAGCAAATCCAGAATCCAGGGCTTCTTGACCGCCCTTGATGGGCTCTGCAGAAGCCAACATTCGCAACGCCTGGCTTCTGGGGACGATACCGAGCAATCGACTGGCACCGCCCCAACCTGTGACAACGCCCATCTGGGTCTGTACAAACTGGACCTTGGCCTTTTCGGCGAGACATCGGTGGTCGCAAAAGGTGGTCATTTCGGCGCCGCCTCCGATGGCGGCCTTTTCGATGGCGGCGATCGTCAGGACGGGGAGTCGCATGAACCGAGTCAGGGTCGAGACCATGAGGGCGGACATCTCTGCGCCTGCAGCAGGTGTCAACAGGGTTGTTTTGGCGGCAGAGAGATCTACAAATAATGTATCATAGGGTTGCGTTCATGTCTGCTTAGTTTTTTTTTTGTTTTTGTTATTTGTATCAAGGTGTAGGTAGCACACACGCAGACTCCTCTGACACAAAAAAAGTCGTATTACCAAGTCCTGCACAGTATGACTTTTGTTGGGCTCCAGTGACGATGATGCCGACAAGCCCTTGTAGGGCGAGGAGGTGCTGCTGATCCAGTTTCTGGATGATGGTTCCTTTGCTTTTAAGAACCAGGCACGAGTCGGGGTGCAGCTCAGGTACCGAGGTGGTATTTCCGTGGGCCATGGTGGACACCGAGGCTGAATGACCCGCTGGGGAGATGGAGTCGCGGGTGGCCTCCTCGAGGAGGTCGACGCAGTCTGCCAGTTCGGCCATCATCTTGCCTGTGAGGGCATTGTGCTTGGTAGGGTTGGATAGGGTGAGGAGGGCGAGGCCTGGGGAATGGTGGAGGTCGAGTTCAATGTGGCCCTGGCCAAAGGCTCTGAGTTTGGCGCGGAGTTGGCCGAGCTTTGTGGGGTGGTGGATCTGACAGGCGTAATGGCGTCGGTGTGAGAGAGGGATGAGAGCTGCTGCTGTTGAGGCTCCTGGCAGGCGGGCGGAGGAAAGCCAGGATGGAGCGATGGGGTGTATGCGATGCACAGGAGCAAATGGGCGCATCGTGATGGTGGTTGTGGAGGTGGTGGTCGAGTCGGAAAGAAAACAGGACTGAGCGGGGGACGAGCCCTGCTGCAGGTCGCTATTTCATTCGCATGCAAACGAACCGCGGCCGAGCTCGCAGCCACCGTGCAGCGACTGTTCGCACCTGCATACGACAGGTACAGGGGCCTGTATCGCATAATAGCATACGGTGGGCTGGAGCAGCCTGGAGCATGTCCGATCCTGCCATCGTGCGCTGCGCCTGTGCGGGCTGCTGGCGTGCGCAAGAGCCGCGCGCCAGGTGTCGGTGTCTGTGTCTGTGCAGGATGGGCGTGTGTGCCTGGGACGCGCCTGTTTGTTGTCTCGTCGCCCGTTGTGACCGCGCGTTCTTCTGTTCTTGGCTCGCCACCAACCCATTGCCACACACACCCACACGCGCCCCTGTTCGCATTCTCCCTTGCTCTCGTATCCATCCCGTTTCGCATCCTTCCCTTCGCTCACCGACTCTCGTTCTTGGCTCTTCCTTGACTCCTCCCCACCGCTTCCGCCTCCCCGTGCACTCTCGTCCCTGCATGCTCCGCCTGCGACATGCTAGGGCCCTCGTCATTCCGCTCACAACAACCCGTCAAATCCTCGCTCAAGACATACCGCAACCGCGGCAAACGCACCGCCGCATCCGCTACATCCTCGGACACCACCACCTCTGATCACAAGCCCACCAGGCAGTTCGACTGGGACAGACTCGCACAGGAGAGAAAGGCCAGGATCGAGCATGCTCGGGTCCAGGCTCAGCTACGCAGGGAGGCCCAGCTGGAGCAGGAGGCGGAAGATGCTCAACTCGTCGCTGCATTGTACTCGGACCCACCATCAGACGAGGCTCTTTCTCAAGAATCAGACGCTGTCATGGTCGTACCCTCGACCCAAGGATCCGAGGACGAACTCACCTACCCATCCTATACCAACCCAACCTCATCCTCATCCGAACGCACCTCAAGCGTATCCTTTTCCATTCCCGCAGAAACGACCACTCGCATGAAGCAAGCATTGCAGCGGGAAAAGACGTTTTCGGAGCAGGACTATGAGGACGACGATCAGGACGAAGCTGACGGCGAGGATGGCCAGGATGAAGTTCTCTTCAGGTCGCCATCATTCGACTTGTTGAAGAGACTACGAGAGATTCCCAAACCGCAGTTCCCAGAACCTCGGACAAGTACATTTGGATACGGGCCGTTGTCTGAACCAGGGTCAAGCGCTCCTGCGGACGCTGGACCCATTTCAACATCTGTCTCGCCTTCGCTTTCCTCGACTGCCATCGATGTCCATGACCCCAAGAATCCGTTTTTGATCCTCGAGTCACCAAAAATCAAAAAGACCATGGACATCTTCCAGCGAAGGCGCCAACAGTTGACGGAGCTGCAGAACCGCAGGAAGTCTACCAGTGAGCGCCCGAGAGGCAGCGCTGGACTCATGCAGGATCCTGTCTTGACTATGGATATTGAAGCCCCTGGCAACCTGCAGCAGCGGCAGCAGCGACGCGACATGGCAGCCTTAGAAAAGGACAAGTCGGACGACCTTCTTAAATTGGAAGCTGCGAGGGACTACGTGGCGCCAGCACAACCTTCTCGCCAAACTACTCCCGAGCCTACTACTCCCAAAGACGCAGATGGAAATGAACAAGACGACTGTGTAGATTGGGCGCTCGGAAAGCGCATGTCGAGCATAGAGATCACACCTCGACGGATGATGGCCAAGCAGCGAAAATTGGCGGCGCAGGATCCAGTTTCGCCGTCGCGACCAGATCGAACAAAGACAGCACAACGCGGGGCCGGTCGCGCTTTGGAAAGGAATCGTCGCACAGAGCCTTTACTACAACCTCCGCCCAAGCTGTATCTTGACCGTGACCCGCCTGCTGACACTCACGACAGTGACGAATTCGATTTTTTGTTCAACTCAAGGTCGTCAGTGTTCAAGTCGCGGAATTCGTCCGCAAACTTGCACAGCATCTCGGAAAAGAATCGCTCAAGTCTTGAGGATCCATATGAAGGGCAGCTATCGTCGCCGACATTAAACCCAAAGAATGCACCCACACAATCGACAGAACAACAGAGGAAGTCCAAGTTGAATTATGACAAGCGCACTCCCACGTCTGCCTCTAGATTCCGGAAGCAGGAGCTCAAGGAAGGCTGTGAACACGTATTCGACGACCGACCGCTACCATCACAGTTGAAAGCACACTCAGCAATATCCCATCAAGATTCAGTAGCTGTGCTTCCTTTGGTGCAACGACAGTCCTCTCCGTCTCGACAGCAAAGCGTAGATACCAACGAACAGGGAACAAAGCGACCTCAGCCGGCTCGGCAGGTCCGATCCTTAAGACGGCCGCCCGCAGTCCTAGTCAGTCATCGGAACAAGGAGATATTTCGACCAACCCTGGAGGATTTGCTTGCCATTAGCGATCAGCGCTTCTTTGAGCAGTTTCGCGATGCCGACTCGTCCTCTGACCCTTTGGTTTCGATTGGGGATAAGGAAAATCGGCCAGAGCAACAAGCCAGAGCCACGATCTCAGGAGTGCAACAGAGCACAGAGATTGTGGATTTTGAATCTCTTTTGCCAGAGTGCATGGCCAAGACACTCACAAAGATCGGAGAGGCTTCCTACTCTGAGGTCTATACCGTGGACTTGCCTGTTCAGCAACAGCGGCAACATCGACGACAGCAATCTCTGCACAAGAAAAACTCGTGGAGCAGTTACTCCCGTGGCGGTAGACAGGGAGCCGAGGACGAAACTGCCCTGTTTCAATCGCCCAGGCTTAATTCCTATGTCAAGGAATCTGCAGAGGACGACTTGAGTCCGCAAAGCACGGACTGTCGTAACGGCGCGACAGGTGAAAGGACGAGACTTGTGATGAAGATCATGCCATTCAACGAAGCAGGAGATGGGTCTGCGACGGATTCTGAGAGGACGCGAAAGAGCCGAGGAAGAACGAGAACGGAATCGGATTTACTGGCCCTTGAAGATATCTACCGCGAAGCAAGAGTTTCCACCCAGATCATGCACGGCTGGAAGGGCTTTATCGGGAGTTTTGGGTAAGGAGCAAGAATGCCTTGATTTGTCGACCCGACGTGGAATTCAACCGTGCAGATTTACTGATAGATGGTTCTGCTCCTCTATGCCATTCAAAACTCCTTTTAGAGCGTTGGTTGTACGTGGAAAATACCCTAAACCCTTGCTCGCTGCGTGGGATCGCTTCCGAAAGGCGAATGGCACGGAGAGCTGGAGACCAGGTAAAACAGTTATCCTTCACCGCTGGTTAAAATAATGTACTGGTGAAAATCTCGTTCATTTTTTTAAGACTTGCGCACACTCTTTATTATCATTAGACATATACCCAAAAAACCAATTGTACTGTATCATTCTCTTGCCGTATGGCGGAACTGACCTCGAGCACTGTCCACTAGCGAATTGGAAACAAGCCTGGAGCGTACTTACTCAAATCGCAGCCTCACTCGAGTCCAAGGAGCAGGCACCATTTTGGTTTGAACACCGCGACCTGCACTGGGGCAACATCCTTGTCAAAGGCACTCGTCAAGAGAGCGTGGCATTTGCGAGGCGAGACTTTGAAAGGGACGACGAACATCAGGAGAAGGGCTCAAGTACTGATCTGAGGGCTCGACAGGAGCATCGAACTATTCCAACGTTTGGCATTGTGGTCCAGATGATTGACTTTACGCTGGCTAGGGTGCAGGGAGGTACGTGTTTTTTTTCACGTTATTTCTCCAGCGCTTTCATTCCAGATGATTGACCCTGCTGTCCTTTGCACTTGATATCGTTCCTTCCCCTTTCCAGACAAAGGTAACTTGATCTATATGGACTTGGAAAAGGACCAGGATTTATTCCGAGGCCAGGGCGACTACCAGTTCGAAATCTACCGCAAGATGCGCAAGCAGATCGGCAAAGACTGGGCCGCGTCCTGTCCAAGAACCAATCTCTACTGGCTTCACTACATTGCGGATAAGCTAGTGAATGAAAAGGAGCTGGATGTCCCGAGCTCGTACCCGAGCTCCAGTAGTCGAGAGAAGGTCACTGTCCTGAGGCGTCCCTCTTCGTTTTCGTCGTCCAGTGGTCAGGGTACGGTTCGTGGCAGTGATGACGATGAGAAAGTGGAGGCATGGTGCTACTCCCGCGTGCTGGCTGTCCTGAAGATGTACCCCGACCGTCTCGATCCATGTGGCCAGACACCGTCTGGGACAGTGCTGGATCTGCTCCTTCATGATGGTTGATAGAAAATTCCTCGCTACAAAGAACACTGGCACCCAACATGAATAAAAATATAGAGTCACTGCCCTTCAGTCGATTTTTTTTTTCTTGTTCTTGATTTTATTTCGAATCTCCTCCATTGAACACCTTGCATCCTCCTGGTTTTCTTCTTCTTGTTGACTGATTTGCGCGTTGGGAATAGGTCCGGGCTCAAACTCTTGCGATTTTGTCCTGCCAAAAAAACCCCCTCCCCTGGACGTATCCCCAAGTTCGCGACCATGACTCTCCCTGATGTTTACTGTCCGTACTTTTGGTACTCCCATTCTCTGTTATCCAATGGGCACACCTGGCGAGTCTTGAGCCACCTTGAGATGCAATGGAAGTGGAAAGCATGCTACATGGTGTCAAGCAGTAAAAGTAGCGTTAGAAACAAAGAAATATGAAAATAAGAGATCTCCTAGATCATATCAGCGTGAGGGGATGTCGGCCTTTTTCAGATTGACGTACGTTGCAAATTCCCCAAGCGACAGTGCACTCTTCACTAGTGGCCGAGGCTTGGTTGGCTTGGCATGAGATGCCTAAGAATGACAACCAGAGAAGGAAGGAGAAGGTGGTGGTAGTGGTTAATGGAACCGTCCACGGTGAAAAAGCGTTATCATCAGCATTCTGAATACAAGGACATTGTCGACGTTCGACGCTCGAGTCTTACATAGGTCCATGATGTGGTTGCGGCAAATGGCACAGTTGTCGACAACGATATCTATGAAGAGTAAATTGATGGTGAGATTATGGTGAGAGACCATGAAATAGAAATGAGGCACAGCCCTGGTCCGCAGTAGGTCCTCCTTCCAGAGGGTGGAATTGATGACGAAAAGTAGATCTCGCAGCCGGTCCTTACCCCAAGCCCAGAGAGCGACAGCGTTCCACTATAGAGAAAGAATGCAATTCAAAGAGAACAAACAGTCAGTTTTCAATAGAGGTAGGTGTGCAGATTTCCTAGTCAATGTCAGTGCGAGCGTCCTGTGGCGCGTCAAGATGAAGTTCCTCCTTGGTGATGCCAGTTTCACCCAATTCAGGGCTCTCCGTTTCCTGTTCCTGGATCTTCCACCTCTCTTTCTCTCTCAAAAAAACAAAGACCTATCGCCCTTTAGAGGGTGGAGCGCCTCAAGTGCTAGCCAACACTTGCAGACCTGGAAGTCTCAGCGACGACAAGGTTGATTTCTTGCCATGGTGCCAACCTCGGACGCCACCATCAAGCACACAAAGAAGTGGTCTTTCTGACAAGACAAGAGGTACTGCTGCTCTTGAGAGAAAGGAAAGAAGAGAGAGTGAGATAGAGAGTGAGAAATATAGTAGAGGATTACCTTCTTGACTTCAAAGCGCTTCTTGCCGCTGGTGTCCTTGCCGGCCTTGGCCTTGCCAGCCTTGACTTCTGATGCTGCGGCCTGGTTATCCACCTCCATAGGTTCAATGTCGGCCATGTTGATTTGTTATTGAGTGCTAGAAGGCAAGAGTGAGGAAGGAGGATATAGAGAGCAGCGAGACAACAAAGCGCGCGCGGGAGAGAGTGTGTGTATGTGTATGTGTATGTGTGCTTTTGTTGCAGTCGAGGAGGCGAAGTCAAGGAGTGAGAAATGAGGAATCAAAATGCGATCCATTATAGCAGTTGGCCAGCAAGCACAAAAGGGACGCGTTTCGCGTACGTAGTCACCAATTCACGTATGTGTATACCAAAAATGCCCCAGGTCCTTTTTTCAGATATCGTTGCTACAGCGCGTCTTTGTTCGAGCACAACCCTCTTATTGCTCTGGTGTAAGGATTATCATGGATACGATGGGCTGCTCTATATAAATCGGCTCCGGCCATCGGGAATAGGATGTGTTGTGTATTCTGTTACTGTTGGGGGTTGTCTCTTTGTTTTTACAGGCTTTCGTCCGAGATCTGGCGCTCCAGGATCTCATGCCGTATGTTGAATGCTTCATTGACAATCTATCATGGGACGCATATAAAGTAAAGAAAAGGAGTAAGGATGCATGGATCGAGAGAATTAACAGAGACCTCAGCTGGGCAATGACGATGCTAAACACATGGTGCAGTGCGGCTCTTTACCTGATCCATATCCAAGGGAGGTAACCGCATAAGCATGGTCCTGATCTCTGACTGCTCTAGCTCCTCCAGGTTTTCCTTCAAGTGCTTCAACACTGCCAGGCAAAAGAACGGGTGGAGTTCGATCCAGTCGGGCACGGCAAAATAAGTGTCCCATAACCGCATCGTGTTCTCTAAAGTGAGCTCCCTTGAAAGCACAAACTGCAGAGCGGATGCAGCCCACTCTTTGATGTCGACCTCCTCCTCCTCAAAGTAACTGTACAGGTCTGGGATGCAAGTCCGGAACAGGGTCATAAAACTGGCCACCGACTCGTTGATGCTCCGATTACTAAAGTGGTCATCTAGTTATTCAAAAGAAAAAATTGTGTGCATATATTCTCATTAGTCATCTGTTTGAGTGTGTGAAGGAAGCCATTGAGGCAAGACAAGTGAGACTTACCAAGCGTATTAAGCATCTTTTCAAAGCAAAGAAAGGCATCGCACTCGCGCTTGACAGAGTAAATGAAGGGTGCGCACAGGTTGACCATGGCCGGATAGTACTCGACCCGGTGGTTGTGATTGCAGTAAGCGCTGATGACATCCTCAAAGAGCCGTGGCATGTTGCGACTCGACTCAATGTTGGTCTTGCGCAAATACCTCGAAATCTCTCCACGGACCCGCTTCGTCATCTCGTTGGGATCTTTGTCAATCTGCTCATACTCCTGCAGCTTCTGCTTCTGGGTCGAGACCTCCTTGGAGCGGTCGGCTTGCTGGATGCCGAGAAGGTACAGCCAAACCTCCTAAGAGAGACCAGATTGTTGAAAAGACTCGAGGTGAGCTGGGAGAGCAATCATATTTGTATTTCGGTTCATGCAGAAGGGGTGCAAGACATTGCAGCAGGGGGAGAGAACGAATAGATTTCATTCAATCTAATCGTTCGCACTTGCATGGATGTATGCCAGGAGAGGTATTTTGAGAATTTCTTCTTTTTCTGCTGTACCCCACACGACCATCCTGACTACACGCGACCCACACCGTCTCTGAGATCTCGCATGAGTACTGGCAAACAAAAAAAACAAAGCTGAGAAATATTTTTACAGTTCGGCAGCCCAATCAGAACTGGGTCGAAAAGCAACAAAAGGGCCAAGCGGATGACAAAATGCGTGGGCGTCAATGTCTGCGGAAATGACCGTTAACAGGCAAAGGACACAAAAAAAGAGCGAGCGCAGCGATGGAGTTGACAACGAAAGATCAAAAAGGTGGAGAGTAAAAAAAAAAAATTGACAAATAGAGATTGAAGATAGCCACGGGAAAAGAGAACGGCCGGTGAAAGGTGACCCAGAATCCAATAGGGATTGAGGGTTGGCGCACACGTTTAGCCAAACCATCCCTGTAACACACGACCCCAACCCTGTTTTGTGCTCTGTACCTCCTTTGTCCCCTTCGCTGTAGCCTATGGTAACCAGCCTGCAGGTTGGACAGAAGCGCAAGGAAGTTCAAGAACGCGACTTCCACCTCCACAACAGAAAAGGGTTTTAGTCGCCCACTGTATGCATCACTATACGAATCTCAAAGAACTCTTGGCGAGAGATGGAAAGGTGTGCCGAAAGTCCACCGGACTCAATTGCAACAGAGAAATTGTTCGTGTCGGTATAGAACCATAAACGAGCAGATGGAAAGGGCGATGCACACGACCGCTGAGTGCACTCTGTGGGGCATATAATTCGCGCCCATTCACAAGGAAAGAGCAGAGCTGCAGGAGGATTGCGCGTCCACTACTGACCACATGGCCAGATAACCCCCCCCCCATCCATCACTCCTTAGAAAGCAGCCTTTATCGGTTCTGATATTGTAATGCAGGCCAATGCTCCAAGATTTGTCTGCTCCCCTGGAGAATCGGGTCATGGGGGACACCCACTCGTGCTCTGAATGCTCTTTTAGAAATGATTTTCTCCTCCGCTATCCAGCTCAATGGATTCATTTCTCCAGCCTTCCCTGCCCAGAAAAGGACGAACAAAAATACCCAGCCACGGCGTTTCCTATCAAAGTGCGATCTTGAGAGTGTAAAAAAAAATGCCAGCGCAAGCCCGAACAGGTGTGGAATGTTTTGTGATGAAGAAACCACGCGAGGACATTGAATGAAATTTCAGCTGCAGATAAGGACGATAGGCCAACACCACCTCGTTCGCCTTGTCTGTTCTCAACTCGTGAGTATGCAAACATGCGAACGGGCATAACTCCCCTCCTCAAGACACGAAGACTGCACAGGCAGGAGGGGAGGAGGGGAGAGGAGAGACGGCAGGTCGTATTTTTGTCTTCTTTCTGTCGCACAGTGTCAAGCGCAAGCCATTGCGCACACACGCAACTACGCACGCGTACGCCAAGCCCGCTGCACAAGATGCACACAGAACAGCAACAAGCACAACCAATGCAGGCTCTTCAGGCCATTGTTATGCACGGCCAAACGAAAAAATAAAAAATAGAGTGATCCAACGGGGTACGGGGGGATGGAGGGAATGATCAAATTAAAGGAACCCCCAGGTCTGGACAAAGGATACACGATGCTTACCCCTCGAACTTCTCTCGAGATGCCGTGGCGGGCGTAGTCTCTCAGCTTGTTGACCTCGACCCAGACCTCGGCGTGCAGCACCTCCTCGTACTCTTCGACGGTGATGGACATGCTATCCAGGTGCTCCTGACGATACTGCTGAAGAGTCCGCTTGCTGTACTTTGAAGGCGAGGACGATGTCGAGGTGCTATTGGACGACGAGTCGCTCTGGGTGTGCTGGTTGCTGTTGTGGTGATGATGGTAGATGTAGGTCGAGGTGTGTTGTCTGGGCTGCTGCTGCTGCTGCTGAGGGATGGAGGAGAGAAGCATTGCTGAATGTGACTAGAGTCGAATGTGGATTGTGTTCCCTATTTTTTTTTCTATATATCGCAGTATGTTGTGTCTGTGCAGGGGGGGAACTGGAGGGGAATCGCACGATGAACAAAGGGGCAGGGCAATGCAGAAGGACAAACAAAAAAAGAAAAAGAAAGAAGAGAAGAGTGAAAACGAATGAGCTCTGGGACGGAGGAAAGAATGCGAGCGCGCAAGACAGCTAACTGACGTTGACGTTAAAGTTGATTGGGCAGCATGGCAAGGCTATTGATGTTGAGAAGTGGAAAATGTTCATCAAGGTGGGGGCAATAGCAAAAACAATGTGAATTACGACAAGCGGGTCTGTCTGCCTCGGGTCTGCGCTGCGGTTGTGCGATGTCCTAGAGGGGATGACGGGGAAGGGAGAGGGAAAGGGAAAGGGAAGGAAGGTGCGGTGCGGAAAGAGGAGCAGCGCAAGCAAATAAAAACAACAGCGAGAAGGCTGGACAGGACAAGAAAAAAAAACGGACAGACGAACTTCCTCAGTGGTTCGGTACCTTTGCGACGTGCCAATGACCGCAGAGCATCTCAGAGTAAACAAATCTCAGAGGCGCCTGCTCGCCAGCCTGCCAGCCTGCCAGAGGACTGCCCTATCCGTCCCAAAATGTCCGCTCCTCCCCCCGGCACTTCCTAGTCTGGCCACGTCGCTTCTGTATCTCCGCCAGGGTCGCATGCCCTGCACTGCAGGGGCAGCACAATGCACTCCATGTCGCGTTGCTGTGGTCAGTGCACTTGCACCCCCTTCATTGTTGCTCTCATGAACAATTTTGCACTTTACTAGTACATCTCCCAAAGACTAATCCTGTTCTCCTTGCCGCCAGCTGCGATCCAATGGCGCTGGCTCCACTGACGTCTCTCCGCATGTGCAGCCTCGTCATCGCTATCATCCTCGTTCGCGTCTCCACTCTCACTTCCATGCTTGGTCGCGACATCCTGCGGCTGCCTTGATTCCCTATCCTGTATGGCACTGTCCACAGCCTCATCGCAGTTGATGGTGGCCGTGGATCTAGACTCTAACACAGAAATCCCGTCGACTTCTTCTATATGTGCCATATCAAGACAATACAGACCCTCGCGGTGATGTTTGAGTACAGCGAGCGGCTTTAACGTCCTTGCAGAAAAGATCCTAATCCTAATACCAAGAAGGCCAGCTTATTCATGTGAGCGTAATGTCCAGCGCGAAACTCTCGGCAGTCTTTTCTAGAAAGCGTGGCAGAGGACAATAATGCTCTTACCTTCCATCCCAGCCAGCTAAAGCAAGGATCTTGTTATCACTCCTGACTCTAATCTCGGCAATGCCATTTGACTTTAGAGGCACTTGTATGAATTCGGGTACCCCCTGTTGTGCACCAAACAAGTTGTATTTGACCAGCGCATTATCGGAGCCGATGGAAAACGCGAATCGCATGTCACTTGACAGATCCAGTCCGAGTACTATCCCACAGAGGAGTAAAAGAGGATATGAGAACTTGATGCTTTATTACTACTGTACATACCCATTAGCCTTTGCAACGATCCAAATGTTTGATTACCTGGCTCACGATGACATTTGACAGTCCAGACCACATCCATACTACGTTTTGACTTTACTCCTGATGACTTGTGCCCGTTTGCGCTGGGGGGCGAATTTTCCTGGTATAGTACAACGGATCCATCTTCGTATCCGACAACCATGTGTAACAAGGCTGAGGCGTCAACCTTGCTCGCTTCGTTCATGTAAGCTCTTGTGTCATCCCGGGTGTCTGATCTTGACGGCCGCACTGCTGGGTCACTTGGATTGATCCTAAAGAGACGAATGGCCATAACAGACCCCCATTTCTTTTCCGATTCTCCTGCCCTAGATGCCTTTGGAAATCCTACGGAGGCAAAGCATCGTTCTGGCTTGACAATGTCGTAAATATCAATCAAGGTCGAGGTGGTCGGTGAAGGCACAGCAATATAAATGAGCTTGTGCGTGTCTGCCAACGATAATGTTGCTGATGGAGACCCCTTCTGTTGTTGCTGCAGAGTCTCCGATGCTCCATCGACGGCAAGCACCGACATCTTGCAGAAGTTGAGCGCGTTCACAGGTAAACTGAATACTAAAACCGCCTCAAGCCCAGGTCCCTGTCGCGAAGCACCACCGCTCCTCCGTGCAAGACTTTGTTTTAGCACCGCGTTGATATCCCAGACGTGTATATGATTATCACGGCCATGGCTGACAATGTAGACCGCTCGTGCTTCATTCTGGTGGTGCCTTGACCCGGATCTGGATCTGTCTGATGGCTGGGCGGTATGCTGCTGCTTTGACTGGCTTCTACAGCTGTGTATGGGAATGGACTGTAGAGCGAGTAAAGAGCCAGTGGGATGACCGTGCCACCTGAAGATCTGCCTGCGCTTCCAGAGATCCCATACGACAATCCAGCCCGCTTCGTCTCCAGACAACAGGAACGTGTTGGAGGCAAAAAAGTGGATCGCATGGATGGGCGCCTCATGACCCCGAAGGATGAATGACGGTGCTGGTGGTGCAGGCCGCAGCGCACCTTCCGTGCCTGCTGGATGAGCGTCCTGTAGCTTGGCGGAGGGACAGGTGGCCATGTCGTTTGGATGCAGTCGTGGTTGCGGGTGATGTGAATGGACAAAGAAGCGAACAACGCACCAGACAGATTACAATATTACAGAGTGCACAAGCCAAGCCACGTTGGATAAGAAGCTTTATGTCATTTGCCGTACACTGTTTCCTACTGCATCGTCTTGGCCAAGTCCTCTGCCCGCTCACGGATGGTCTTGTCTATGACCTCATGGATTTGTTTGCAGCCCTCTCCTGCCAGCGCAAACACTTCCTCCAACTTATCCACGTGTAACCGGGACTCCATCTGCATAAGTGTGATCTTGCCGCTCTTGGGCAGCATCGCAATCGTCACCTCTGAGGTATCTGAAGATTCTTCAATGTGATTGAGATCTAAGTGGGTACACAAGGCAGCAACAGCAACGCGAGCGTGGGAAGTAAAGGCTATTAGCATCTAGTCACCAAACCACATGAACATATCGAGGCTTCAAAACCAGGGAAACCAATCCCGCGCCTGATATCACGCTTACCGATAGCAGCCTCGCGCTCGACCCACCCTGCGGTGCATGCGCACACGTATTCTGTCATGGCAATTCCAGCGTCAATCAGAGCCATGGTCGCAGCATTGATACAGGCTTGAAGCGTGCCACCGTCGTGTTGAATGATCTGAAGGTAAATGTCGATCTGGGTGCGAGAATACAGGCTGGTGATCACCACAGGCTCAAACGTCTGCTTCACAAACGAAGCCATCTCCAACAAGCGCTTGTCGTTTTTGGTCCGCCTCCTGCGCTCCCCTGTGCTGAACGGAGCCACATTGAACTCGACATTCAAGATGGCGCGATCGTGAAGAGCCTGTGCGCGACGTCTGGCTTCGCGTGGTCCATACACTGCTGCAAGAACCTTGGTGTTTCCGTGCTCCAGATAAGCCGATCCGTCTGCCTGGGACAAGACTGATGTTGTGCTGGTGATCTTTCTCAGTTCTGCGGGGCGACGACCATCGATTCGGAGACCTGTCGGGAAAGCCAAAAGGCGTTAGGGTACAGTGGACAAAAAACTTCATGTGATTACTGCATTTCTATGTCATAGAAAAGGATGTCGACACCCTACCTTCTGGGGTCAATAGCTCAACACGCGACTAGTTTGGGATAACAAAGGCAGGAGAGAGCAGCGAGCACAATAGTGACAGAAGGGTTAGAATTCTCTTTTTTTCTCAATTGTTACGTGAGTGCAAGGATGGAGCATGGTTTATGCGTCGCTCAGACAGGTCTGGACAAGTTGCATTGTCAGTGGTGGGTGGTGGATGCGCTGTCGCTGCGTACCATGATATGAGGGGAGTGGCAGGTGGAGGTGTGATTTGGGAGGGCTGAGGGTTGAGGGTCGTTAGGAAGGGTGTCAGGGTGCAGACCATGCTTGAGAGCAGGCAAGCCATCAAAAGATATGTTGTTGTTGTGCAAGCCACACTTCACGCACTCGCCTACATCGTATGCCGGACTGCTTCCACTTCGTCCACGACATTCAACAGACAGGGACGGACGACTCGCTGTTGTCGTCGAGCACACACGCACACTTTTGCATTCCCCAATTCAATTTCACATGACACCGACCATCGACATGAGCTCCAACACCACCACCCTCGACCACAAGCCCAAGAACGCCGCATTCCGCGTCGGGCTTGGTGACATCACCCCCAACAACCTGGGTCAGCTCAAGCGGCTGAATACTGTCCTCTTCCCGGTCGTCTACACGCCCAGCTTCTACAAGGACGTCCTGGAGGTGGGCGAGTTTGCCAAAATCAGTACGTCTCCCTGATGTCATCGTCTCGCTTTGTCATCGTGTCCTTGGGTCAATGTGTCAACATGTCATCATTAGCAAACCCTCCATTTTTGTTCCTGGATGCCAATGAAACGTCGCCGCCTGATCTAATTCATACTCTCGTTTCTGTAGTCTACTTCAATGACGTCTGTGTCGGCGCCGTGTGCTGTCGCAAGGAGAACGTAACAGGGTCGACTTCACTGCAGAACCTTTACATCGCCACTCTGGGCGTGCTTGCACCCTACCGTCGTCTTGGACTGGGTACGGAACCGGACGAGTTTATTTTTTACTTTTTGAGTGTTGCACCATGGACGCGGGAATGAATGACGGGATGGTCTCATCTCCTCATTCTCTCACACTTTCAGGCACGTTGTTTCTTGTATCACACTTCTAATACGGCTGCTCCATCTGTACACATGATCGCATAGGATCCAAGATGTTGGAGCATATCCTTGAGAACGCAGAGTTGCCAGCGTCAACCGGACCCAAGATCGGAAAGGTGTACTTGCATGTGCAGGTGAACAACGAGGAGGCATTAGAGTTCTACAAGAAGCACGGATTCGCAGTGGCAGAGAAATGCGAAAAGTACTACCCACAGTTTGAGGTGTCGGATGCGTTCAGGCTAGAGAAGGTGGTGGTTGCAGAGAACTGACGAGCACGCAATAAAGCAGGCTGAGTACTTTGTTGATGGTGTCAAGTAGGGACATAGGGAGGGATGTGCTGAGGCTGGGAACACTCGTCTGCGATGTTTGGTGGAACCATGCTATGAGGATGGGCTGAAGAGTAAAGGGAGCGCGTGTTTTTGAATGGTGTCGATCACACGCGATCTCACCAAGGCAAGGATCGGGGCTGGTGACCCAAAAATAATGGACCCTTTGGGCCGCATTTTTTTTTCTCCCCAACTCCGTCTCCGCGCTCTCTTCTTCGCTTCCCTCCCTCCCTCCATCTTCATTCGCGCTCCTTCGCACACCCTTTTTCTCTCTCTCTCGCTATACCGCCTTGTCCTTACCCCCACCCTATACCCGTTTTGAGCAAAGAGAGAGAGAGGCCTTCTCGCCTTGTCGACGACCGTTCCCTCATCGACCCTGTAAACCCATTGTTTCTGGCCATGGACCAAGCCCACACATTGTTCAGGTATAAATAAGCTCCTCCTTCTGCTGGACTCATTCGGCTCCCCGAAGGCCTGAAAACCTATAACATGCACTAAACGCCTTGCTCTTCCGACTCCCCGTGTGTCTCTAGGGTTCAAGCTCCATTTGGTCCTGATGGACCCGAGTCCTTCCAGGCCGTAGCCCCACCAGGTATGGTCGCACTGCTTTTAAGACATCGTTCGTACCCTTGGTGGCATCAAATACAAAATACAAGGATCGAGACTCAGCACAACGCCCTACTTTGTTCCCGTTTGGACCGATATAGGCAACCGTAAGGAGGCTGAGAACGTTACAGGACTCACAACCCAGCTGGTCATCTCCATCGCCTTGGGTCTTGCCGCGTTCCTGACCTTTTGCGCACTCCGTACCCGTTGGGTGGTCATGTTTGCACCACGGACAAAGCTACGAAGGTGAGTCTCTGCTTGGATGATGACATACGGTAGGACGGCGTGGGAAGAAGCTAGTCCAAGCGTGTCTGTCATGTATGGAAGATTCTGCATGGATAGACCAGACTCTCTCGCGAAAATCCCGCTGAGTTAGTTTGTTCCTGTTAAAAAAAAGCGCAACAGCCGCGTTGCTAAGACCTTCCTTTTACCGCATGCACACGTCCATAGGAAAACACCTCCAGTCCTTGCTTCGACCTTCTTTGGATGGATTCCGCAGCTCATGCGTATCCCCGAAGCCGAGATGCTCGAGTGTGTTGGCCTTGATGCAGTCATGGTACGCAGAGTGGACACATCCCATCGCACACAAGCGCATGTATATAGGAGATGGATTCGTGATACTCACCTCGCGCCTTCTGTTTGCTGTGTGCTGTAGCTCCTGCGATTTTTTGCAATGGCTTCAAAGTTGTTTTTCTGTTGCCTTATTCCTGGATTACTGGTCATTTTGCCCGTCAACCGATACACCCACAGCGATAAACTCAGCCATACTCCGGACCACAGCGACGACGATGACGACGGATATTGGAACAATAGGCTTGGGTGGGGCTCCCGTACCGATGCTCATGGAACACCGCTCTTGTATCTCTTCACCCAGTTCACCTTCACTTGGGTCTTCACCATCCTCACCACGTACTCCATCTGGCACACGTACGAGGGATACATCGCTATCCGCCGCAAATTCATGTTGAAGCACGCCAAGTCCATCACCAATCGTACTGTGATGGTCATAGGCTTGCCTTCAAAGCTCCAAAACGATCGCGATCTGACTAATTTCTATAAGAAACTGGACGTCGGATCAGTTGAGGGCGCGCGCGTCTGCCGGCACGTCAGAACCTTGAAGCGACTGATAGAGCAGCGCGCTCATGCCCTCCGCAACTTGGAGCGTGCTTATGTCGAGTACTATGGCAACCCCTCCGCCGTACCTGGATATGACCCGGACAAGATCGAGGCAGAGAGCAATCACGAGCTGGCAGACCCACGAACTATGGCTGAGGATCACGAAGGAGCGGATGAAGGAACATCTTTACTACGAAAAGAGGCCAAAAAGCGACCCACAACACGACTTGGATTCATGGGTATATTCGGCAAGAAGGTGGACAAGATTGACCATTGTCGCGAAATCTTTGCCACGCTCGACAAGGCGGTCCGTAAAATGCGCATGTCGCGTATTTTTCCCCCCTCCAGCATTGGATTTGTTACGTTCAAGGATATGCACTCTGCTGTAAGAAATGGCAGTTGTCGAACGAGGTTAGGCACACGAGCATGGAGACTTTTAAACAGCAACTAACCGCTCGTTCTTAATGATTGCACTTTACTTAGCAAATTCTAGCCCAGACCGTCAATACTCAACAGACCCTTTCGTGCATCACTTCTCTGGCGCCAGAACCGCGCGATGTCTTTTGGGACAACCTTAATCTCCCTCCAAGCGAACTTGGTGTGCGATCGGTTGTAGTCAACACTACCGTATTCTTCCTTGTCTTCTTCTGGTCTGGACCTATCGGCATATTCTCCTCGTTCCTTAACCTCAAGACCCTTGAAAAGCTGCTCCCTGGCGTCACCAAGATTGCAGAGGCGAGTCCGATTCTCAAGGATTTGATCCAGGGATTTCTTCCCACCCTCGGAGTATCAGTCTTCCTGGCGGTCGTTCCCAAGATCTTGCAGGCGCTCTGCGTGCGACAGGGCATTCAGTCTCACTCTGCAGTCGCCCGGTCCTTGTATCACAAGTACTTTTACTTCATCCTCGTCAACGTTGTCCTGCTGTTCACCGTCATCGGAACGTGGGCTCAGGCGTTTGATAAGATCTATCACAACCTGGGCGAGCTTGCCCTCCTTCTCGCCATGTCGCTGCCTCGAGTCGCGCCCTTCTTTGTCAATTTTGTGATCTTGAAGGGCATCGGCATGTTCCCGCTGCAGCTGCTGCTGTTTGGCGACGTCATTGAGCAGACCTTCCGTGGCACCCTGTCCAAGACGCCTCGAGACTATGCTGAAGCAAGAGCACCACCAGAGCTACACCATGGAGTGGTCTACGCCAATGCGACCTTGTCCTTTGTCATTGTGCTGATCTACTCCTGCATCAAGCCTCTGATTCTGGTCTTTGGTTCTGTCTACTTTGCATTCGGCTACGTTGTGTACAAGTATCAGCTGCTCTATGTCTTCTTCCACCCATATGAGTCAGGCGGTTTGACGTGGCCCATGGTCTACAATCGCATTACTTTGGGCCTGGTCATCTTTCAGCTGACGATGTTGGGTCTTTTCATGCTGAAGCAGTCCTACCTCCTTGGCGCTCTTCTTGCGCCCCTCCCGATTGGCACTACCTGGTTCTGGTACTGGACGACGACCTCCTACAAGTCTACAGCCAAGTTTGTGCCACTGGAGCTCTTGCAACCCGATGAGATTGAGCGCCAGATGCGATCCTTTGATAACGAGAACTTGCTGCCACGGCAGCAGCAAACGGAGCAGGACATCCCTGGCATCTCAGCCGCTGCTGTTGGACCTCCGGCACAGGTGCCTGGACACGTTCTTATCAACGTGGATCAAGATACGAGCGTGACCAATGGTAATAGAGTTGCACAAGACATTGCCGTTGCCACTGCTACGGCCGTCATCACACCCGGGGGAACCCAACGCCCAATCCCCAAGAGCACGGTTGAAGAGGACGACTATCAGGCGATCCCTGACAGATACACGGATTACAGTCAGCCGCCCATGACCCTCTTTGTTGGTGTGCTGAACTCTGGTATGCGACACTACAGCCACCCTGCCATCGCAGGACCGTTGCCGACGTTGTGGTTGCCGCTGAAGAAGGGTGCTGGCGATAGCAAGAAGCCAAAACGACACGATGAGGAATCCAGAATTGGTGGCAGACATTACTCGGGCTCGGATTCGGAAGATGAACACCACACGCATGAACATATTGAGGCAGCGCTGGCCAGACCTCCGTTGATGTTGCCTTCCCAGTCCTCGGACGAACCCCAGAGCTACGAGCAAGGTGACAACCTCGTTGGAGGCGGACAGGACGAAGACCTATCCAAGCCAGCGGACGACACAAGCAATAGTGATGTAGCGACACCAAGTGCATCGGAAGCGTCATCGGCTACCCAAGGGCCTCGTGGACCGCAAGGCCTGCCAGAGACTGCATAACAACTTTTTGATAAAAAATAAATTGAATGGCATTCACCAAAAGAGTGGAATCTCAATTACATTCTGGATATCAACGACGCTAAAGGGGGAAAACGTAAATGAGAGGAGCGCTGGATCGCATAGTAAGGTACCAGGCAGAGCTGCCGCACCCCCTTTATATCCGCGGTGGAACAGAGCATCTTGGGACACCGTGGAGACCATGATTGTATGATGAACGCAGCCTGGCTTAGTCAACCCAGGCAAGGGGAGCATAGCAAGTCCATCATACCTGGCTCGAGCTCTTTGCCGGAAATACTCTTTACGGGCTATCAATTCACCTCCTCAGTCGGCTCCCTTTTTAGCACTATCGTCTCGAGCTCCGGGGGTCATGCTTGTGTTTTTCGAGGTCACTGGGAACTATGAGGGTTTGCGTCCGCGCAAGCGAGGAACTTACTGCACTCGTTCTTTCACTTTCGCCGTCTCCTCGCTCCGTCCCTCCTTGCCCTGACAGCCAAAAGTGCAGTAGAGTGGAGATGGATAGATTAAAGGGATACTGCTGTTCAGACTTCGCTAGCGTACCCCTTTCAATGCTATGAAGGACCTAAAAAAATGCATAGAAGGTGACCCAGGGAGGGTGGCCAACCGTAGATCGAGAACGGTGCATTTGGGTTTGCCCTTGGGCGAGTGCAAGTGCGATGGATAGCTGGTGCGAGGACGTGGGATGGGAAAAGTGTGCCTTGTGCACACAAGTTCTTGTGCTGCCTGCTGCCTGTATTCACGCGTCAGCCCCGCGATAAGGCGTCTCGGACGTCCAGGTCCCTCCTTCTGGCCCCTCTGGCTCCTCCAGTCCCTCTGTTACCATCTAGCCCCTCCATTCGTGGCCGTCGATAGTTCTGACTACCTTGTGTCAATTATCGCCTACGAATCCAAAGCACATTCTGCTATCGCGACTTGAGACACGCGCGATGTAGTGCTCCAAAATAGCCGAACAAACAAATGACGGGTACGTTGCCAACAGTTGAAGAGTGACCATTGGAGGTTGCGGTTGGCGGAAGAACGTCTTTCACTCTTGTTTTCCTCTCCCTGCTCTTTCAGCTTCAAAGGGATACGTGCAAGGGCTGCACTGTCTCCTCGCTTCATTCGATCCGGAGATGTTTTTTGGCCGGATATACCAGCCTCATCTCCTTGACGTCCCCCCTCCCTCTCTCCCTCCTTCAGTCCTCCCCTGTGTGTGATACCATTTTCTTTTGGACATTTTTTTGTTCGCTCTCCTTGACACCAAAGGGCATCGCGGCCTAATTATATCATATCAGTCAGGGAATTCGTAGCTCACTCTTCAGCCATATTGCCAGGGTCGATCTGCTTTCATCCATGGAGAGAGAGCGTTATTGTTACAGTGCATACAATGCAGTATGGCTGCCATTCCTCCTCCCTCCTCTTCCTCTTCATCCCTGGCTCTCTCTCACTCCTGCTTGGGGTCCGTGAGTGTTTCTGGCTCCATCACTGATTGCTATCTTGACCTCGCCATTCCCTTTAAATAAGGTGTCCAGAATTGGCCGGCCACTCTTTCACTTTTTCCGACCACCTAGTATTCGGTATCTCCCCCCATACAACGCGTCTTTTCACAGTCGCGGACCCCGCTCTAACGAACCAACCTATAACATCTAATACAAAAATCTGAAGACTTGACACATCATACACATCTCATATCGCTCATCCAAATGCCTCGCCAATACCTTGCAGCGCTGCTTGCGCTGGTCTCCTTGATCACCTTTCTCTCACTCCCGACCTTGACATTGTCTACGCCAGTGCCATCAGAACCAACACTGGAGCACTATCAGCGGCTCATGAAGCGAGCCAACGCCACTATTATCACAGAATGCACCGTACCGAACTCGTTTGCCGTCACGTTTGACGATGGACCCAGCCTCTGGACCCATGAGCTGCTGGATTATCTGGCTATCAAGAACGTCAAGGTTACGTTTTTTGTCAATGGTCTCAACTACGTCTCGATCGAGGATCCACAGTTCTCTGCAGTGGTCGCGCGCGCCTACAAGGAGGGACACCAGATTGGATCCCACACTTGGGCCCATGCCGATATTTCGGCTCCTGGAGTGGATATTGTCAGCCAAATGAAGATGCGTATGTCCCCTCTCACTCTCTCTCTCTCCTCTCTGTCTCTGTCTCTCTGTTTCTCCCCCTTGTCATTTGGATCTGCGTCAACTACTAACCCTGGGTCTCTCCTCTTTTTGTCTATAAAAAATAATAGTCGACGACGCGCTCATCAAGATCATTGGTGTGCGCCCAGTGTACATGCGCCCTCCCTACGGCAACACCTCGCCTGACTCATTGATGTGGCTAGGCAACGAGGGTTACAGGGTCGTCAACTGGGTTGTGGACTCGAACGACTGGCGACATCCAACAGATTACAAGACAGACTTTCAAGCCTATCGAGTAGCGCTTCAGGACCCCGCGGCCGTCGGAAAGGGATTTATCAGTCTTCAGCACGATGCTGAGCAAGGAACTGCCCAGGTCTTTTCCAAGCTGGCGATAGAGTATGTCCTGAGCAAGGGGTTCCAGGTCATGCCCGTAGCAGCATGCCTAGGCGACACCACGAGTTGGTACCGAGTGTAAAATCATGGTACCAACCAGTCAAAAAAAAAAAAAAAAAAGTGTCGCAAAGTAGACACACACATGGTTTCATAAAGTTTTTTAAAATATTCAGATGTCAGCCCTGATGTTGCAAATCTCGACGAACTCTGGCTTGAGCGACGCACCTCCGACAAAGAGGCCATCCACATCGTCCTCCTTGGCCAGCACGGCAGCGTTCCCTAGGTTGACAGACCCACCGTAGATGATCCGCATCCTTTCAGCAACATGTTCCCCAATGTGGTCACGCAGCCAGCTGCGGATGATGTCCCGATGGACGATCTGGGCTTGTGCTGGGGTCGCGACCTTGCCTGTTCCAATGGCCCACACGGGCTCGTAGGCGATCACGACGTTGGACCACGGATCTTCAGAGTTGCTGCCAGTTTCTTGTTTTGCTTGGACGAGCGCTTGAACATGGTGTGCAATGGCGGCTAGTTGTCGATGCAAAACGACGCGGGTTGTGTCTTGCTCACGTTCTTCGAGGCTTTCGCCGATACAAGCAATGACCATTAACCCAGCCTGGATCGCATGCGAGACTTTGAGCCCGATGGTATCGTCCGACTCGAGAAACAGGACGCGTCGCTCGGTATGACCTAGAATCACATAATCCGCTCCAATGTCCTTGAGCATCTCTGGGCTAAAAAAAAAAAAAAAGAAATGAATCTCGGTCTTAGAAAAAGGTAGTGTTTTTTTTTTTTTTTTTTTTTTTTTTTTTTGGCGGTTATCATACGCGATCTCGCCAGTGTAGGCGCCATGAGTCTTGTGATAACAATTCTGTGCACCAACCGCTACATCCCCGCGCAGGGTCTGGCGGATGCGATCGATGTAGACTGAGGGAGGGGAGATAAAGATCTCTAAATATTGCACGGAAACATTGACATACATATCAACAGTCAGCTCAACGCGCCTTTTTCTTCCTTCCACGGTGTGGCGTGATTGTCCTCAGCTAGGCTGACTTTCAATAGTTTACCAATGTTGTTGTCCAGCTCGGCGTTGTTGAGATTTTGGACCAGGACCTGCAAGGATGACCACGAGCCGTTCATCTGAGATATTGGCATGTGTGTGGGTGACAGAGACACGTTAAAACATCAGGTATGAAAAACACGCTTCCTCCCAAAATCTCGGGCGCTGCATCTTTCTGTTGACAGCTTGCCTTGTAATTGGACCCGACGATGAATTTGCCGCGGGTCATGATGACAAACGAAATGTATGTTGCAAGATGAATGTGAGTTACAGTGTGAGGAACACATCTCTCTGCGCTCTTCGTGCGTGCGCCGAGAGAGACGCACGTTTGAAAATAAAATTGGCAGCCACCCTTTCTCAGGCACGCCGTTGAGTCTGAGGATAATTCATACGTGTCTGTGGATACTTTGCTCCCGCTGTTTTGTGTGATTCGACAGTGGGAACATCCAGTTGTCCCAGCTGTTCCTCTCAAGATGCATTTTGATCGTTAGGTTTGGTGTACAGTACAGTAACAATGTTTATTGATAGATCCTTTAGTCATTCCTTCTATTCCGCTCCTTGCCCCCATCTACACTTCCCACCCTTTGATCGTCTGCTCCTCGCCAGTACCTGTTGGAACCAAGGTCGTGTTGCGATCCCGAAGAACCCTGTCCAGGATCCTGTTTGCGCCCTTGGCCAGCAACTGTGAGGCAACGGTCCTGCCCAGCTCCACAGCCAACTCCACACTGCCATTGACCTCAGCCTCGGCCTCGGCCTCAGCGATCTCAGAGCCATCCAGCGAGGACACCAAAGCCTTCAAGCGGAGAGTTCCAACATTCTCTGACGATGCTTGTGATCCTGATCCTGTAGATGTAGATGGTGCAAACTCTGTCCAAACGCCGATCGGTACTGAGCATCCGCCTTCCAAGATCCTCATGACACTGCGCTCGGCCTCGCAACGCAGGCGTGTTGGCAGATGGTCCAATGGTTTGATCAGTGCCAGTATTTCTGCGTCGTCCGATCGACATTCAACCGCAATGGATCCCTGTCCCACGGCGTGAAGCATCACATTGGGTGGCAGCATGGTCGTGATTCTGTCATCAAAGTTGAGGCGCTGAAGACCAGCAGCGGCCAGCAATAGGCAGGTATAGGGCGAATCGACTGCATCCAGTTTTGCCAGACGGGTATTGCTAATTCAAATGATATGAACAAATGACGAAAGCAAAGCGTTTGTTAGGATCGACTGTTGGCCGGAACTGCGAACCGATGATATTCGAGTTTTTTTTTCGATTTTCTCTTGCCATGACGCCCAGCCGGTGCTCCAATTCGGTTCTACTTACACATTTCCACGCTAAGAAAGAGCCGAGGAACGGGAGAAAAGTAGGGAAGAAACGGTAAGAGAGTGAAAATTGACTCGATAGCTTCTTTTGTAGATCACTTTGTGTGTATGTGTTTTAGAGGCGAGAAGTACTCCGAGCGAAATAGAAAAAAATAGTAAAGCAAGGCAACTTACAACATCCTTGACTTGCACACCAGGGCACAAGCGCCTGATTTGACTCGCACGACGCACGCTGCTCGTGCCAATCACATCACCGCTGCCAAAGTGCTTCAGGTCCTTGAATTCGCCCCGTCGCATAACCATCACGTCGTTCGGCTCCTCTCGCTTCAGCATGGCACCAATCACAAATCCGGGCTTGACCTGGGTGGGAACGTCCTTGAGCGAGTGGACCAGGAGATGGCATTCATGCTTTTCGAGAGAGGTCTCCAGCTCGCGAGTGAACACTGCTGTAGTGCCGATCGAGGACAGGGGCTGGCCCTGATTGTTGTCGCCGGTAGTGGACATTCTGAGGAGCGGGAATGACTTTGTGGGGTTGAGGCGCTCGAGAGCCTCCTGGACCTGGACCGTCTGGGCGATAGCCAGAGCCGACTTTCGAGTGCCGATGGGGATGGTGTCCCTGCCTGACATTATGGTATTCTGTGTGGATGGGGTGTGGTGGGCAAGGGAAGCGGCGGCGCAGAGGGAGCAGAGGAGGCAGAAGGAGCAGAAGAGGCAATGAGAGAGTGCAGCGAAGTGGTGGGGTGGAGAAGAAGACAGGCAGGTAGAGCCGACTTCCGAGAACAACGAGCTCGACACGGCCAAAGCCACTCTGCAAACGACAAAGAGACAAATTTTTCGCTTGCCTCGGAGCTGATCAGCGCGCAGTCCGTCGGCAATGTGCTCGGCATTTCCTTTTTGCACCTTGCCATCGCACAAACACACGCACACGCAACGAGCACAGGCTCACCAGCAGCAGCACGAGCATACGCACCCGCATCCAGCATTACCAGCATACGCACACGCAGCCCACTCATGACGCCATCCTTCCTCGGGACAACCGCAAGGGCCCTGCAGACGTGTCTTCGCAGCCCCTCCTGCTCCCACACGGCCCGTCTTCGCCTCTACTCCACAGCACCTCCTCCACCTCGCCCAGGCAGCAAGACCATCCCCGCCACCTTCCAGGTCTTCAATCGCGAATCTAAGCGGATGCAAAAGGAAAGAGCGGCCCGCAACACTCAGCTGAGCCGGCAGGTCGACTATGTCAAGGATGAGGTCGCATTCCGCGTCGTGGATCGTCTTTTGGTAACAACTCATCGCTTTGTTGCTCCGACCCGTGTCTCACCATCGAATCCGAATCCGAATCTGAAGCACAACTGAATGAGAGCTCGAGCTTTGTTTTGTCCAACTGGTCCCTGTCCATTGGAAGCTAACCACCCTTCCTCCTGCCGCGACACTAGGATATCAAACGCGAGTTCAACGAGGTGGTCGAGCTTGGATCAGGATGCGGTCATATCGCTAAGCACGTCGACACGGACATGATGAAGAAATTAATTATGTGTGATATGAGCGAGGCGATGCTCAACCGCGATCGCGATGTCCAATATGAAGGTACACTCAATCGACAGCGACTAAAGTGAGGGCTTCCTCCTCTCTCTCTCGCAGGAGAACAGCAATGGGCTAACCACACAACTCTTGGTCACACAACAGTTCCAGTAGAAAGGCGCGTAGTGGACGAAGAAAACTTGCCGTTCCCGGAAAACAGTTTAGAGTGCGTTGTGAGCAGTTTGTCTATGCACTGGATCAATGATCTGCCAGGCGCCATGATCCAGATCCAGCGCAGCTTGAAGCCCGATGGCGTGTTCATTGCAGGACTCTTTGGGGGCGATACGCTGTTTGAGCTTCGGACATCACTACAGCTGGCTGAACTGGATCGGGAAGGCGGTATCTCACCCAGAATCTCTCCCATGGCTGACAGTCGTGATCTCGGCAGCCTACTCTCGCGTGCTGGATTCACGCTCACAACTGTTGATGTGGACGAGGTGACTGTCAGCTATCCAAGCGCTCTTGAGCTGATGGAGGATCTGCGAGCCATGGGCGAAAGCAATGCAGTTATCAACAGGTAACGTGCCCTTCGCACTCTTGCATACTGTAAACCCCACTAGTCGTTACACAGTACTAAAGCACCAATCTTGATGACTTTAGACGGGGCTTCTTAAGCAGGGACACGATGATGGCAGCAGCAGCTATTTACAAAGGTACAGGAACAACCGCGCAAAGGTTCTCGCTGATATTCGAATTGAATAACTGACACGTGCCTGGACGCTTTGAATAGAAATGTACGGGAACCCAGACGGGACTGTGCCCGCAACTTTCCAGATCTTGTACATGGTAGCGTGCGCTTGCTGAAAATTGTGCGGAAGCAAAAGGACTGGGCGAATACAGCGATGGTTCTCGACAGCTGCTAACATTATAACACCTAACTCTATGTATCGTAGATCGGTTGGAAGCCTGCACCAACTCAGAACAAACCCCTGGAGCGAGGCACTGCGAAACACTCACTCAAGGAGCGCTTAGAGACGGAAGGATCTGCCTCCGCTTCATCATCAACAGAGACAAAATAAACTTGATCCAACCTCACCATCCCAGAAGGCTTGCTCCGAACCAGAGCAATCTACAAAAAAGCACTTGTAACACACTCTCGGTATTTGTATGTTTGTTTCCAATGTCATCTTTTTATTGTTTGCCATCAAGTCATGAGATTATGCCTCAACGAGCCCGCAAATGAGAATCCATTAGTTGAAATCCGGTTATTCCTCTTTTTGTTCTTGAATTGATCCTGCACTTGTCGGAAGGAGTCGAAACTCAAGTTGAAAAAAAAATAGTTGCGGACTTAGAGGGCGAGGGTAACCTCGCACTCGACACCAGACTCGAGGTTGATGGAGGTCAACTGCTTGACGATCTCAGCGGGGGAGTGGAGATCGATCAAACGCTTGTGGATCTTCATCTCGTAGCGGTCCCAGGTCTTGGAACCCTCACCGCAAGGGGACTTGCGGGTGGTGATGCGGAGGACCTTGGTGGGGAGACGGACGGGGCCCTTGACACGGAGGTTCTTGTCCTTGGCACGCTGGATAAGGTCAGAGCAGACCTTCTCGAGGTTCTTGACGTTGCGGGAGGTCAAGGTGATGCGGATGCGGTGGACAGGGGACTCGACCTGCTCCTCGACACCGGGCTTGGCAGACTTTTGAATGGCAGACATGTCGACTGAGTGAATCTTTGTGATTACAGAGTGAACGTTGGGATGGGAAGAGAGATCCAGCCCAGGGCTGCCAGGGCGGGTGTGCTTTTATTGTTTGTCGCGCAAAAGCCACAGGCGGCCGGTAGGCAGAGAGGAAAAATTTTCGCTATCCTTGTGCAGCTCAATACCTAGGAAACGTTGGACTGCACAAGGGGGTTGTCGTCGTAGTGCCCACCATAGACCACCTCGAGAGGAGAGTTCTCCTCAACGTTCAAGCAAGAACTGTCAAGAATGTCACACGGCACATCAACGATGGGCGTCACTTTCTTACCAGTGTTATCGTCAAGGTCTTACGCTCCAAGCATATTGGGTAATGGGTTCATGTCGACAATGAAGGATTGCAATGGGTTTAAAATAGCCATCTCTCGGCATGAGAAACAGCAGGACGATCCTGAGTCTCTGAAGAATTTTGAGTCTCGGGCATTCACCAAGATATATAAAGGGCGCTTTGTTTGCTCGGATCCTGTCTACCAACGCGCCTCCACATTAGACTTCCTCCTCATCCACACAGATAGATCCACTATGTCAATGACAATCCTACTATATACATCAGCTTTACTGCTACTGGCGACTCTGTTGCAGGCGTCTCTGCTGCCGATTTCCAAACGATCGCCTGATCCAACGGTGTCCATCAGCGAGCCTTCGTTGGAGCTCAAGCGCATCAAGGCCAAATCGGGGCTGAATGTCATAACGTCGTGCGACCAGCCCAAGACTCTAGCAATCACGTTTGATGATGGCCCTTTCTACTACACTGGTGAGCTGCTTGATCTCTTGGCTAGTGAGGGCGTCAAGGCAACCTTTTTCATGAATGGCAAAAACATTGGAGACATTACCAAGTTCGAGGACGTCGTGAAGCGAGCGTACGATGAGGGCCACCACCTCGCATCCCACACCTGGGACCACAAGGACCTGTCTCAGATGAACGAGGGCGGGGTTCGCAGGGAGATGACACGACGTGAGTACCACTGTTCAGCTACAGCAATGCATGTGTCATCTTCAGCCGTTGAAACAGCACCCTAATGTTCGCACTTGACCCCTAGTGGATGACACGTTCAAGCGCATTCTTGGTGTCCGCCCAGTGTACATGCGCCCACCGTTTGGATACTTGAACGATGCCGCTGAGCATTTCCTGGCCAGCAATGGATACAAGGTTGTGACCTGGTCTATCGATACGAACGACTGGCGACATCCTCGCGACATCCAAGCATCGATGGAGTTTTACCGAGACCAGCTCTCAAGCTCTGGTGCTCACGGTCGAGGCTTCATTGCGTTGCAGCACGACACCAAGGAGGACACGGTGAGGCACCTTGTGCCAGCTGTGATCAAGTATGCGAGACAGGAAGGGTTTGAGATGGTGACAGTGGGAGCCTGTCTAGGCGATCCACAGGGCAACTGGTATCGCGCTTGAGAACAGGCGAGACGAGGCTGCGTTTGGTCCATGCCTGGGCGATCCACAGAGCAGGCGGCAGGTATCGAGCTTGCGGCAGGAAAGGAGGCAATAGTCTGTATTAGTTTACAAATGCATATGCATGCCAATGCAGAACAGGCTTGCCCGCCAACGTTGGTATGTGCGACCATGTCACCCTTAACAGGCTGAAGCCCAAAGAAAAAAGACGACCTGGCCCGCCTGGGCGACCCCTTTGTTCGGGATGCCTCTTGTCCATTGCCCACCCCTTCTCGTGTCGGCCACCCATCCAACTGCTCGCTGCCATCCTCCGCCATCCCTTGCCTTGCCTCACAGCTAGCCCAGCCCTTGCACCCACAAGGTACTGTACGCTGCTCTGCCTTTCTCTGCAGACCGGGTCACGGCATGAGCCAGAGCTTCACAAGGCAGCTCTCGCATCCTTCGAGGCAACGGCCTTGCTTGCCAGCGGCTGATGCCTTGCCTTTCGAAGCATCCTTGATAAAGCCAGTCCTCCGTCTTTTTCTTTTCTGTGTGCGTCTCTTTCATCTCGTCTGACTCCCTTGCCTCTCTCGCTCTCGGACTGCCATAGCTTCCCTCCAGCACCGGCTCTTTCTCTCCTCTCTCGCTCTCGCTCTCGCTCTCTCTCCTTTTGGACTTTCAGTCAGTCAGCAACAGCCTAAAATACATCACTGACAGAGACCACAGCTTCAGAGACTCCTCATCCAACGTACAACCTCAGTCCATCCAGTCCTATCCTTCCGTCCACCAGCGAACAGCCCTCCCCTTCACAACAGCTTCCCGCATCATACCAAAAGACATCATGGGAAAGAAAGCAAAGCAGGACCTCCCCTTGCACAAGGTCATCATGGTTGGCTCGGGAGGCGTCGGGAAATCAGCATTGACTCTGCAGTATATGTATGGCGACTTTGTTGAGGAATACGACCCCACCAAGGCCGACTCGTACCGCAAAAAGGTCACCCTCGACAATCACGATTGCCAAATCGACATTCTTGATACGGCCGGCCAGGAAGAATATGCAGCTGTAAGTGCTCAAGGCCACCCCCATGCGGAAGACGAAAAAAAAATGCACTATCCTCTTCGGATGATCCAGTTGTTTGCAAGCTGTCATGGAAGCTCCATACTTTTGTTGCGTCTAAACACCCGCCTGACTCTCCGGCACCACGTCTCATCTCCCAGCATTGCCCGCAACAACACCACGCAAAGATGGCCTACCTGAGCGGTGCCTGAGTGTGCATCCTGCCTGTCCTGAAATTATGCGCGGTGACTGTCGCACAAGGTCCACGGGGCCGTCGTCGGGGCGACCACAAGCCAGCATCGTCACTAATACCGCTCGCACCTCGTTTTTGCGTATCTTGTAGATTCGAGATAACTACTATCGATCTGGGGAGGGCTTCATCTGCGTCTTCTCACTCTGCGAGTACGAGTCCTTTATGCATACCCAGGAGTTTAAGGATCAAATCTCGCGCGTGCTGGACGATGACAAGGTGAGAAGCAAGGCAGTCGAGAAAGAAGACATCAAGGACCTCAGTTGGACTTGACGGCCTTCGTCCACCTTTCATGCTATGTCTGACTTGTTGCGTTGCTTTGAACAAACTTAGATTCCCTTCATTTTGGTTGGCAATAAGGCGGATCTGACGCCTCTTCGCAAAGTGGACCAGGAAGAAGCTGAAGCGAGGGCCAGAGAATGGAATTGCCCTTACTATGAGACATCTGCAAAGACGCGGCATAACGTCGAAGAGGTCTACACGGTATTGATGAGAAAAATCCAGCAGCGAAAGGAAAGTGCGAAGGACCGCGAGAGAAAGGGCAAGAAGGGTAGATGCCAGATTTTGTAAAGCAAGGCAATAACACACAAAAAAAAAAGCATAGACAGGACATTTGAGAAATATAACCTTGCTGAAAAAGAGAGAGTTGCGCTTTCCACAATGTTGTGCCGCGAAACAGCCTTCTCATAGAATAACGGTCCAAGAGCCGATGACAGGAGTAGCTTCGGGCAAGAATTGTTATGATCGGGGGGAGAGAACAGCCCTGTCTCGTGGTTGTAGGATTGTCCCAGGGTTGAGATGGGTGATCTCTGTGAAAAACAGCAAGGGTTCAAAGAAATAATTAATTCTGGGCTGTAGTCCATGCCAAGGTGGCCAAGCATTTTTTTTCATTTGTGATGCTGAGCTATAGGAGTAACCCAATGGTGACTAGCGATAGGCCCGGAGAAAAATTGTCCGGGCTGTAGGCCCACTTGCAGCGTGAAAAGCTGCTTCGATCCGGTTTTCGCTGGATCGTATGAGGGGAGGAACCTTCTTTATCGTCTAGCATTAGGATAAGAAAGTCTGCTGTGCTTTTACCCTGGGCTTGGCCATTGCATGGATACCATCCCACAGCCGCAATGGAATGGCTCATTCTTCTGTATTTGTAATCAGGCCGGCGATACTTGAAGCGTTGCCAAGCAGTGCCCGTTCCCCGACGAGCCAAACATCAAAACGCTCATGGGAACGTCAATCCTAACAGGTACTATATGGAGGTCATTTGGTGCACGAGTGTTGGGCTGTAATTCACTATCTATTTCAGCCATTGTAAAAGTCGCATTCAGAAGGCAGGAAAGGACGAAAGTAAGACAGAACAAGTATAGACTGCTAGTGGTTAATTGGGTTTCCACGTTTGTGTTGAGAGAGGCAGGCTTGTCCTTGACCCGCCATTGTTATCGGGACGGTGCAGCCCATTGGTTTGGGATTACAAGGCTGCAAGTTCCAGTTGTGAACGTTACGGCCCACGCGCTATGGGTTTCATGCCCCGATTTTAGCCTTGAGCGTGCCAAAGATGCTATGAGTCTGCCTGTGTCGCATGGTTTGGAAGGTGCTAACATGATAGCATGCATTGTATTGCGGATCGAAATGGGTTGTCGGCCACTGGGGCGTGCGAGGGCGTCACTCCGTGCCCTCAGCACGAGGCTGCGGATCACACAACTGTTTCTGAAGCAAGGCGAAGAATAAAGATCCGCCAGGTATCGCACGGTGTCTTACAAGATCCCATGCGACGCACTTTGCTTCTGTCTCTTGTTCCTTCCACACGCAATCTCCAAGACACGTTCACATCTTCCTAGGCGCTTTCCTTTTACTCCGCTTCACGGCAACAGTGCCTACGATCATTATTTGGCTGTTCCCAGAAGCTAAGGAGGTTCTGTGCATGCAGACACTTGGCATGCTCCTTTACTAAAAGGTAAGGCACCGATTGTCTCAAGTTGAGCCATTCTTTTGAAATTAGAGATCATTTGATGATGTTCACACTTGACTGAGTGCAGACAGCTGCTATGATAATGAGTAGAACTAGACACAGGTGTGGACCTGGAAGTGAGGAGGCATTAGCCTAACCTTGTTGCCAAGTGAGATGCTGTTGGGCCATATGTTTGTTCGTTGAGAGCCAAGAGATGCCGACCCATTTCCTTTCGTTTCACTCTGTGTGAGGGTGCGCGCACCAGTTTACCCTGACTTCAACGGTTCAAGAGTGCACAGGGGCTACTGACACTGTGATTTTGTGGGTCGTAATAACGAGTCAATGTGGAGGACATGGTGCAGTCTGCGAACAGGATTGATTAAGCCCTTCTATTCTGTCGGTACCGAGCTCCATGCTACCCCTCTAATCGTGTGAATCGCTCGACTAGATGCGGCCTTGTAGAGTTGGAGGAGGGAGACCAGGATAAGACGACAACGAGGCTACTACAGGTGGGACGCAGACGCAGACGCGGGCCTCGCACTCGCATCCGCCTACATTGATTCATGACAGCATCGGCGTGTGGCCAAGATTTCTTGTGCAAGCAAGAGTAAAGCCCAATGTTATTTCCGGCTCAAGGCACAGATCTGACCTGGTATAAATACCAGTCTGATGAACGCGCTCTTACTCGACCATTGCTGGCGACCTACTTCTCGCTTCCTCATCCCCCTCACGCGTGCCAACACGCTGTCCTAGCCCTTCCAGCACCTCCAGCCAGTCATCAGACACGGATCCCCTGAGTTTGGGACGAAGGTAACATCAATAGAAAAAAAAAGGTCGATAGCATGAATTAGGCCCATGCGCAGTGCCAGTTTTCTTTGTCTCCACACCATTTTTTCTGCTCATAGCCTCCCACTGAGACCCATTGCATTCCTTCCTTCCTTCCCATGTCGCCACAGTCTCATTCATTCATTCATTCCATCTACGCCCAATGCACCTCTCTTGATGAAGTCTCGCCACATCTCCACTCCCTGCTCGGCGGCCGGACTTGGACGAGGCTAAACTGCTCTGAAATTATGTCCGGCCGCCGTTCTTCTCTACTCCGCCGCTCTTCAAACCTTACCTTACTCTGGCAGATCTCGTGGGGCTTCCGGCTCCTGGATCCATGCAACCATACCTATGCACGTCCAGCTGCAGATCCCTGTCCTCGGTTAGCCGCAAAATGCACTTGTAGACGCGGTGTTATGCAGATGGTACGGACTGCATCCTCCCTGTGCGTTGTGTCCAGAAGAGCAGACAACTCTTTGCAGAGGCGCGCGCGAAAGGACGGACATTCGTTGCGCTCCGTTGCGGTTCACTGCCTTGTGTTTTTGCCTTATTCCCGTGTACTGCTCCGCGCTATGTATGCTCAACAAGAAGTTTAATACGTTTGATGGGAAATGGGTTGATCTCTTGGACAGGAATGAACGGCTGACCCGAGAAAGCAGCAAGAGTGGGCCGAGAGGGTACAAGAGTGGCAGGGAGAGGAGCGCGTCTATAGTTCGAAACAGGACGTGTGGCAGTGGCTACCATAGATGGTAGACTGTAGACATAAGCGCGGCCACCATCCAGATCTCCGCCCTTCTTCCCGCTGCAGATTGCAAGACATAGTTCCCCAGTCGTCTCACAGATTGATCCAGTCCACTGTCTGAACTCTAGATCTGCGGGCTTCTGTACAGGTACACTCCAGTGCTAACGGGCTGCTCCAGCGCACCCATATTCTCAGCTCGTTCCCGCCCCGTTTTTAATCAAGCCCAGCAGCACAGGCGTCGTCAGTTTGTTCGACATGGATTCAACCACGTCTAACCGAAAACCAGACTCGCAAGAAGCACAGGAGTCGTCGCAGCTACCTTCCTCCATGTTGATGTCTGACGTGGACGATCCTTCATCGCAGCAGGATCAGCCAGGGGTGGACTCCCCATATATAGCCAGCAGATCGTCGCCCACTGAACCCATGGCCTCATTATCGCTGGTGTCGCGTTCGCGACTGGTGGCCATCGCACCACAAGGCACAATCAATAATACAGAGGTTTCGCAGCACAAGCAAAAGGAGCTAAGGGTCGACCTTAGCGAGAATGTCTCGTCCTCGGCCCATACCCAGGCTCCAGACCCTCCTGATTCGTCCATTAAGAACCAGCAAGCCGCTGCGGCTCCGAAACACCACGAGACAAGGTCCACTCAGGCACAGGAAGGGGTCGACGATGGCGCCGAAGGCACAGATGCAAGCACGGATGCAGTACAGGATAATCAGGCGGTAGGCGACGCTCCAAAGACTGTTGCAGTCAGTGATAGCACCTTAAGTACAACCGGCTTGTCGGTTCCATTCCAAGGCGCTTTCCAAGTCGCTTCCAAAGAGTCGCGATCCCACTACTATGACGAGTACGAATCTCACTTGCACCTCCCTCGGAGACGCCGCGCTGGTCGCAGGTCCGCCACGGACCATTATTCTCTGGATGACCAGGCTGGACAAAAAAACCCTGAGCACTCACACCACGCCAGCAAGACTCTGCCGATTGTTCATGCGGAACGTGCTGTATCTGAAGGACGGTCTCGGGAAGATCACGTTAGTGTTTGCCAATCACCACCAGGACCACCTCTGTCCAGTTTAAGGTAAATCTTGACCACGATACTTGCTGGACGGAAGAAAATGAGAACCTTATCACTCGAAGGGCGACCCAAGGCGACGCTTGGAGGGGGTATATATCTCGTTCAGGGACGTGTCGACCTGGTGGTCAATACTGTATTGAATGGTGTACTGTTCCATATATTTATCGGCACTCTGTACTGTATTCTTATGATCGTTCTTCCCCCCCTGGCACTTATCTTTCCTTTGTTTATTCTTTTTGCTTCCTCCTTCTATCTTCCATTCTTTTCTTCGCTCTGCCTCAGTGCTCGTTTTTTTTATTCTTTTCCTGATCGCTTTCCTGTCTCCATATTGTTATACCATGACGCTGTTTGACATTGCTTACATGTCTTCTAACACTTATTACCCGCGCCGGCAACGTAGTTTATATCCGCCAGAGTCTGATACCCACGCGCACCGAGTATGGCGGTCGCCTCCATCGCCACAAGGAGATTTACACCTCCTTCAACTCTCTTCGACTCATCCTGCCGACCATGAGTACCATTCCACTCTGCATGAGCCGCTTCCGACATCCCGTAACGAAGGCTTGTTGCCGCCGTTGCCTTTGACTCCCTTGAACACCTCTGATTTGTTCAGAGCACATTGGTCGTCAAGGGCGCAACATTCCCCAGTCATCTCACTTTCACCCGAGGACCCGGGTTCCCACCTGCTCTGGTTGCCCTCATTACCTCAGGAGGTTGATCACAATCCAGCACAGAGTCGACGTATTTATTCTAGCATGCCATTGTCTGTCCAAGAGCCCGGTGGCGATACTCCATTAGACGTTAGCTCAATGGACGGAAGCGGCGCTGGACGCAACATACATTCATTGGCAAATACGATACAGCGCAGTCAGCGACTTCCGCATGCAGACCCTCTCTACCCCAGCGGTGACCGCACAGGGGACCAGGCGCCGCTCCGAACTTTTGGCACCGATGGACTACCTTCGCTTGCGCCCAGGCCTCGTTCAGCAGTCGGCGGTGCAATGTTGATGGAAACAGCATCATCAGCACGAGGGCTTCAACCGATCCAATACAGACCACCATACGCTGGCGAGATGGATGGTCAAACCGGACACGCTTTACTGGCCAGGGAAGAACAAAGAAACACAAGCGCCTTGAGGGCCTACCCAACAGCCCGTGTCACTGTGAAAGGCCCACTGCCGATCGATGTGCAGATAAAGCTGCTGAGCAACGTACTCCACCACGATCCGTTCAATTGTCCGATCCGTAGAACGACTCAGGTGTGGGAATGCATCGCAAAGGAGCAAGGCATGCGAGCACGGACATGTGCGCGACGTTTTGATAACATTATTCAGGCCAGCATAGCAGGACGGGAGCGGGCGATAGGAACTGAGGAACAGATTGCGACCAAGAAACAGCTGCTGGAACAGCTGTTGGAGATGATGAATCAGCCCCAAGCCAAGGTCAGGATGCAAAAGAAACGGCGTTATCGCTCGGAGAAAGCGGACCGGCAATTGTTGCTCGAAACGATCCGGTTCAACCCGTTTGCACAAAAAATCGGTCAGGTCGCCAAAGCCTGGGAGGACGTCAGGGATGCGCTCAACATGAAGGTGCATTCGAGACAGTGCATTCGAAGGGTCAATCGCATCATCAAGCCCTACCTACTTCGCGAGCGCATGTACAAGGGTGATATTCCAGAGGAGATGCAGGAGGAGAACGACGACCTGGTGAAGCAAGTCATTCAGCTCATGCATCAGTCTGGCCAGGCTGATTCTTTGGAGGACGACGAGGGTCACTCGAACGACGAGGAAAGTGCACTCTCGGGAGGGTACGAAACCGATGATCAGGACTATCCATTTATGGAAACAGAGGCGCGCCATCGCAGGGACAAATCTCAGCAAAAGGACAGCAATAAGGACAACAGCACCGTGGTCACTTCCACCCATATGCCCAGCGGCACTCTCTCCCCACTGAGGCTTACAAGCGATCCCCCAGTCTACGGATCAGTCTCCTTGACACCATCAACGACAATGGCCATGTCGGCTTCACGACAGGGTCGAGCGCGCCGGCCACGTCAAGGATCGCCTGAGAGTACGAAGAAGGCCTCCCTGGACCCTCCTGAATCAGAGTTCCGACCCCAGCGCATCTGGGGGTCTCATCCTTATTCTAGAGGGGTCTTGTCGCGGTCTTCCTCTGCATCGAGTCGCGTTGCGCATGCGACGCATTTCAGGTCAAGTTCGGAACATGAGCCGCAGCCTTTCAGGAGCCCCTTGGCCGAGAGTATTCAGCGTCCCACTCTGCCTTCACCAACAGTGTCATCGACATCAACAGCGGCCCCGAGCCATGGGGCGTTAACGTCGAGGGAGGGGTCTGTGACCTGGGTGGGCAATGAAGCCTCTACCCAGGTGTATCGCGCCATTCTGGGCGAATTGCAAATGGTCAAACGGTACTTTAGCCAGCTGGAAGGACAGCGGCAACGCGACAAGGATAACCAGAAGGCATTGTATACCATGATGAAGAGGATGCAGCAGCAGATTCTTCAGCAGCAGCGGTCGATTGAAGGGATACAGCAGCATCTGCTGTTGCAGCAGGGGAGACTGGATGATGGACCTTCCTCGGCTGGTCACGAACGACCCCAGCAGGATCAGTCCCTCCAGCACGCTGTATCGGACGCGTTACCGGAGGCGTCACCATCAGCGCACGATTAAGACGACATCGACGGCGTGTGGAAAGAGTTGAAAGGATCATTAAATATCACTTTATTATCTTGATGCGCACAGGTGTGCTCCTGGGGACGGAGTTGGATGTACTCTTGAGGAGGGAGCTGGTGGGTGATATACCTGGTCTACTGTCTAGTCGAAGGCGTTCCACAATCTACCAGCACATTGGCAGCGTTGGTGGTGGAGGTGGTGGAGGAGGAGGAGGTAGTGGTAGTGGGCAATTGCTCTGCACGGGTTTCAAGACGTACAGGCAGGGTGAATGTCGTAAGAGTGAGAGCGCCAAAGCTGGGTGGCTAGGCGTCCTGACCCAAGATGTCCAGTTTGTAGACTGTGATCCTGCCAAAGAAATCTGTGCTTGACTCGAAGACGATCTTGATCCTTGAAGTTGTCTGACGATCGGCTTCTGCCACCGGAAAGCTGTAGATGGGGTGGGAGCCAGAGGAGATAGAGAGGGAGAGAAAGAGAAAGAGAAAGAAAAAGATATCATCCAAAATGCAGAGTTAAGGATATTACAAAGTGCGGAGCAACTAACAGTATGGCAAACATGAAGACATGAAGACATGAAAACAAAGCAAAAGCGCAGGACAGCAGGAACAGCAGGACAGCATGCATTTCACAGATTCATGAAAACAAGAACACGAGAATGATATCTGGAGAGGGTTGATGTCCTCGGGATAGAACCGCATCATGTCGATGAACTCGGCCTGATCTGTCCAGGCGAGGACTTGACAGGTCTTCCCTACGAATCCTCCCTGGAACATGAGCTGAATGGCCTCAATCCGGACCTTGCGGCCAAAGTCAATGACGATAAACTGCGGCGTTCCCTGGAGGAGCGACCGATCGTGATCAACGAAACATGAAAAAACGCGTTGGTGCAAATGGAGGCAGGTCAGATATGGGGGCTACGAGTGTGTACTTTGAACAAGGATCCTGAGCAGGTGGTTCAACAGAGTCAATGGCCTCTTACAGATTCAGAGTTCCAGCATGTTTCCTCACTGTTGTCGGTCAGGAACTGTTTGCCGTAGAGCGCTGTCTCGCGGTTCAGGACAGAGCTCACTCTAGACATTCGAGTTTTAGGAAGGAATAGAAAAAACGAAAACATAGCGGGCATAAGTGAGCTGTGAAGGCAGGACGTTTGTCAATGTCGCTGTGGATGTGGCAGAGCAGTGTCATTCCCGTACTTGATGCGGCAGTCTGCATTCAGAAGAGTGGTCATGGCGGTCAAGGGAAAGTGTGAATGGCAGCGTTTGAAGCATTGTGGGGGCACAAGGCTCAGGACATGTTTATTCGCGGTGGCTGAGAGAGGGGCGGGCAGTCCCCTTCGCCTTGCTTCAATCCTTGAAGCTGTCAAGTTCGGTCTCCTTGCAAAAAGCCATAGACGAGGCAGGACCGTAGCCACAAGACACACTTGCATGACTCCTCTGTTTATTGACGACGCTTGCTCAGTAGCTGCTGGACAATCATAATCCTGTTAAGGACACCTCTTTACTTGGAGATCCTCTCCATGTAGGCGTCCCAGCCAGCCTCCTGATACCGCTTGGCTTCCTTGGCAGGGTCTCTGCCCTTGCCATAGATGCCACGTCCAACAATAATGACATCGCATCCGCGGTCATACACAACCTCCCGTGGATGTTTCCACTGCTGGCCCAACCCATCCGAGGTCTGGTCCAGTCCAACGCCGGGCGTCATGTAGATAAAGTCGTCGCCCTCCTTGTCCGCATATCTCGACATGGCAATGAATCCAACCACAAAGTCCTTGTACTTGCGCGCCAGCTCAACCGTCGTCGTGGTGTAATCGCCCTTGGCCAATGTTCCTGCAGACGACATCTCGGCCAAAAGAAGCAAGCAGCGGTTCAGGGGCAAGCCAACCTCGCGAAGTCCCTGGATGATGCCTTCGCCAGGAACAGTGTGCGCATTGGTGATGTCGGACCACGAGGCAATCTTGTACACTCCCGAGCTGTACTGGAGCTTGACTGTGTTGCCTGGAAAAAGGATGGTTCGAGAGAGGGATTTTTTTTTTCAAGGCGACGGTGGCGAGGTTGTAAGTTGCTTTGCTGTGCAGCATGAGAATCCCACTATTCCCTCTATCCCTGTCTCCTCTTTTCTCAAAATAGTACTCTGTATCCATGAAACGAAAAAAGTACGCTCGCACTCACCGATATCGGCAAACTTGCGGTCCTCAAAGATCATAAAGTCGTGCTTCTTGGCCAACGCCGTGAGCTGGTCCACCAAATCCTGATCAAAGTCGTCCACAACATCGATATGAGTCTACAAGTACAAATCTTTCTGTAAGCATAACTGGGGCGAGTTGCACGTTCAGAGGCCGCCTCTCCAATGTCGACCATGTGGGTATGTGAGCAGCAAGGACAGGGTCGCACCTTGAGCAGACAGATGTAAGGCCCGACTTTGTCGGCCAATTCGATCAATGCAGCCTTGGAGGTGAGATCAGCCGCCACAGACAGGTTCGATTTCTTGCGCTCCATGAGCTCCAGGAAGGCCTTGGCTGTGGGGTTGGAGTGGAGCTTCGAGCGCTCGAGGTATGACTTTGAGGCGGACATGACTATTCCTTGCGAGAGTAGAGATGGAAGGGTGGGGGGACAAGACACAGGAAACACAAAAAAAAAAAAAAAATGCTTGCAGCTTTCTGCTGGTCTGACAAGCCACTTTCTGGATCATCTCAGAGCACCTCCATGTCGCCTATGAAAACTTATTATTCTTTTTCTCCAAGCAACCTCTACAGAACAGGACCTTGGCCTCTCTATTTAATCCTTGTACTTGCTCATGAACGAGGCGTGAAAGTTCTTGATGCCTGAGCAGAACTCGTCAAACAGCTCGGGCTGGGGCAGGAACGTTGAGCGGAAGTGAGCAGTGCCCTCGACCTGGCCGAATCCAGATCCAGCCACCATACACACACCCGTGGCCTCCAACATGGCCATGCAGTAGAACTGGTCGGGCTCCTTGCCTGCAGACTTTGCGGCCTCAATGGCCTTCTTGGGCAGACGGATCTGGGGGAAGAGGTACATGGCGCCGTCTGCAGAGTTGCATGTGCAGCCCTCAAGGCTGTTGAACGTGTTCTCGAGGATCTTGGCGCGCTTAATCAACGAAAAGTAAATGTCGTCGTACTCCTTCTTGTACTGCTCATACGAGGGGTCTCCCTTCTTGGGTGGGTTCACCATCAGATCCACCATGATCTGACCCTGCACGTTCGGGCACAAGCTGATGGACGAAATCTTGTAGATCTGCTCCAGGACAGAGTTGTCAAGACCCTCGCACTCAAAGTAGCCTCCACGACGACCACACTCGCCAATCATACCCTTGGAGATGGAGTGGTACGAGATCATCTCAAAGCCTTCGTACTCGGAGCCCATCGACTTTAGTACCTTCTTGAACGAGTGGAAGGGGCGGTCCTGGGGCTGGTAGATGTTGGTTTGGTAGACCTCGTCCGCCAAAAGGATGACTCTGTTCTTTTTGCAGAAAGTAATAATCTCGCGCATGTTCTCCTCGGTCAAACACTGTCCAGTAGGGTTGCCGGGGTTGATAATGACCAAAGCACGCGTCTCAATGCCCTTCTTGGAAGCCTCGTCAAAAGAGCGCTGAAGCTCTTCAGTCTACAGATCAAGCATCAAAATAAACAGTGTCAGCTGCATTTTTCCATAAACATTTTCATCAAGAAAAAAGATCTATTTCCCCTGCGGAGCAAATGTGTTGAAGTGCAAGAAAGGACGAAAAACTTACCGTGAGACCCCATCCCTTGGACTCGTCCAAGTAGTATGGCACAGCGTTGGCGTCCAAGACGGCAAGAGTGGCGGTGTAAAGGGGGTACTGCGGAATAGGGATCATGATGCCGACCTTGTTGCTCTCCACAATCATCTGGAGCGTGAGCTGAACACCGGCAGAAGCACCCTGGGTCAAAAAGATCTTGGAGGGGTCGGCGGCATACCCATCGCGCTCAGAGATGAACTTTGCAACGTTCTCGCGGATATGGGGGATGCCCTGGGAGTGGGAGTAAGCACCAACAGAGCCAATGTTCTGAAGCAACAACTTGGCACGGGCAATGGCATCGCTAGGGAAGAGTCTTAGAGCAGCCTCGGCGTTCTCGTCCTTAAGAAGCTCTGGGTATTCAACGAGAGAGGCAACCTAGCAATGTGGAGTCATGGGAAAACAATAAGTGGCGACCGAGGAGATGGTTGGTTAAGACGCAAAGATTATCGCGCGGCCATCCAAAAACAGGACCACGGTTGGGATCGGGCGTTGAATCCAAAGGACACGCGCATACCTGACGGAAGAAGGTGATGGGCTTCTGGTCAAGTGCCTGTGGGTTTCCGATGTTGCATCCGACAACACGCTTGAAGGGGAGTGCCGCACCCTTGGCGAGTTCCTAAAAAGACGAGGATCCGATGTTAGTCCGGGAATAGATGCATAGATGCAGCCCAGTATGTATACAGAGGGTGTCCTTCTTCCAGAGATCTGAGACCCGCTGTTATGAAGGCCATGCACTTGGCTTCCGATGCGTATGATCCATTGGTGTAGCCAGCCATTGTGGTACCGTTGGGGGCAAATTGGCGAATACGAAATATGCACAGCAGTGGTCTGTTATGGCTCTCCGCGTTGAATGGTCCAATTAAGGATAGCGAGGGCGATGATTTCGATGCCAGGCCCAGGCCTGCTGCAGCGACGATGGGCCGCAACAATATGCCCCCAATTACAGCAAAAAACACCCACGGCCCAACAGTGGCACGTTGCGTGTGTGTGGAATGGTGATCAGGAACGAAAACAGTGTTTTCCTGGCGGCTGCTGGCTCTGGTCCAAAATGACTCGTCCTGAGTCCAATGAAAAGGGGTGTGTTGGGTGCGAATTTCGCCGTTTGTGCGCTCATCGTGGGAAGAAAAAAAACACCGTGCCGAGGACCCTCCCTTGCCCACGGCCCTTTGAATCCTGTGCACATAAAATACAGTGAACTTTGATCGCCTTCGAAGTAGGACGTACAATCTTGAGATCTTCGGAGCGGATGGCGAGCTCACCGCGCACGGCGTATTCTGCCTTGCGGACGAAAGGGTGGATGTTCTCGCTGGTGAGGATCTTGGCTAGTGTCGACAGCATCATTGGCGAATGGGGCGGGGCAGACGAGGAGAGAGGACAGAAGCAGGTGAGATGGTGAGCGACACACAACATTTTGTGATGTTCAGACGGGTGATATGCCGCCTGGTTACTCATACAGAGTCACCATCGTCCTTTTGCAATGTCTACATGTATACAGGGAGTGCTGAAGGAGAGAGAGCTTGAAGCAAGGGAAGGCAAGGGCAAAAGCAAGGTTCACGGCAAGGGGGCTGGGAGGAGTGTGCGGATGTGTCGAGCTGGCTAGCTGACCATGGTGACTCCAGGGTGACTATGGTGACTAGGGTGACTAGGGTAACTAGGGTGACTAGGGTGTGGCAGTGTAGGACACGGTTGCTTACCAGGGGCGGTCATGTTGCGCGAGGAGGTGGAGAATGAGTATGCTGTGCGCGGGGAGGCAGAGGAGGCGATGGAGCGGATGGAGCGGTGGGTGTGGGTGGAGAGCTGCCTGAGAACGGACTTGAACGCGGGGGAGCACTGCAGGGACGCCATCGTATTTATACTTCTATGGGAGAAGGCGCCGGGATGGATTAGGAATCGGCGAGGGAGCGACTAGGGGCCGACTAGGAATCGGATGAGGAGATGGGGCAGACACTCATACACTCATACACTCACACACTCACACACTCATACACTCATACACTCATACACTCAATACGAACAATACACACACAGCGACTCACCACACAGAAGGAGCAAACAAAAAAAAGTGGAGAGAGCAGAGACAAAAGAGTGTGGGTGTGCTGTCGACAGGGGGCAGGAAAAAAAGAATTTGCTGTTTTTTTTTTGGGTGGGTTGGACCGCTCCGCCTCATCTGCCTGTGCGGGCAGTCCCCCTCCTCCTGGGCGCACGCTAGACATGCACTCTTTGCGTTCCAGAACTGCTCGCGATACACCCACATCCACCGCGCAGACAGCCCATCATCAGCAGCACAACCACCCTCCCTCGCACCACCCCACTCTTGCATTTGCCTTGTGCCCATTACTCATAGACAGTCGACGGTCGAACGGAACACCCCCAGAGGAGCAACTCGGAGGCTGCAGAGACACACATCCTGACCCGGAAAGTTCCTACCTATCCCGTAACAGTGGTGCGCAGACGGAAATAAAAAAAGCACGGTGGGTATACATTTATTCGGTTTATATTGGCAAAGCAGCTCTAGATAAACACCTGGCTGGGGCCCAGCACAGCCAGGAAAGGGACCAGGGCAAAGCGCGTCGCAAAATAAAAGAGCATGCCGAAGCAGATCGATATCGGAAGCGCTGGAAGTGCCTTCTGGTAGATGGCCAGCAGGAAAATGGTAGCATTCATGCCCTATCATCATGCAGTGTCAACAACAGAGGGCGTGTAGCGTTAGCAATGGGTCCAGCAGCCTCAAACCTCCAAGGCCACCCTTTGATTTCTCCATAAACTTACCGTCAGTACGGCAACAGTGCAGCATATCGTCGTCACCCAATCGAACATCGCTATCGAGTTGTCGAAGGAAATTGACATAAGTTGCTGGTGCATTGACCTTTCTTCTTGCCTTTGTCATACTAAAAAAGCAGCGTCTTCTTGCGCACTCACCTGCGCGTGCAATGAGCACACTGTAGAACACAAAGTCGCCTAATCCAAGCTTTAGTCCTCCACCTACAGAAAAGAAAAAAAAAGCAAAGCAGTTTCAATAAGAAATCCATGCCGACCTAAACGTTAGCGCCTTGTTAATAGAGAAAGAAGCTGCACATACCATCGTCGTCCTCTTCATCCTCATCTCCGTGCTGGGTGTCGCCATCAACGCTCCGTCCTCGCTCGCTGCTGTGTCCCTGTCTTGCCGAGTTGTGCCGCCCTCCCGCTCTTTCGTCCTGCCGGTTTCGAGTGTTGGACCGCTCCCGCATCTCAATGTTGTCCCGATCCTCCATGCTCACATTGCTAGGTCCTGGCACGAGTGCCACAGTCGAAGATCTCCCTGACATTCCGTCCGCGATATGAAAGGAGGGTTCGAGGTCGCTGTTCCGACTGCTGCTGATGCTTGCGCCACCGTCCCTGCCGGTCGCGCGAGAATAGCCGCCTTTGAAAGCAGATGGATTGTAAATGTCGTCTTCCAACCCGAGTTCCTCTGATTCAGTAGCCTCCTTTGTAGCGTTGGCATCTCTGTTCAGGATGGCATTGGGAGGCGAGGCCATAAACCAGACTGCGTTCACTGTATACAACAGGGCTGGAACTTCCTGGTTTTGGTTCCTCGAGCTTTCAACCAGAATTTTGAGCGGACCAAATGGACAAAGAACGGCAATCAAGTCTACAGGAGAGGTGGGAGGTCAAAATGGCGTGATCAGTACTCTCAAGGTGTTCTCGATGGCTGCAACTTCATTACAGCCAACCTTCCACAGGATCACCTACCCCAGACCACCAGCAAAGCCAGCAGCATCCAAGTCGTCCACTCGGCGAGTCCTGTCAACGAGAACGCCTATTGATTCGTCCAAAGTACTTTGTGTCAAAGAATGCTCGTCCATAATACAGAGTCCTCCTCAGCGTCCGCAAACAATGACAACTTGTCCCTACCATCAAACTACTCATAACTGTCAGATAGACCTGCTGCAGCCACATGGGGCCTTTCCAGAACACCGATATCAGTCCGACCACAGAAAAGTTCCAGAGCGCAAACACCATCGTCACGTAGTCGAGAGGAATCCTCATCACTTGGATCAAATTGAGCACAAGGATGTATCCCATGAATCCAAGCAACATTGCGACCACAATCATAAAGAATCCAATGAGGACCTATTGGGGTAGAGTCCATAAAAAACCTCAGTGAATATCAGAGCATCCTGCACGGACACAATTCAGTCAAGAGCCCTGCTGCAGCATCAGTTGCTTGGAGTGTACCTTGATGTGTCCTCGTTTAAAGAGCACGACAATGATAATAGTGACAATGACAATCTGTCCGATGATGATTCCAGCGTTCGCCAATGATCCTAAAATGTTTTGCGAAACTGTGGAGGTGGGCGTTTCCTTGTATACAGTATACGACGACTGGGTGGGCCTGTAACAAGAGAACGATGGTTAGTGCCTTGTTCTGTAGTGCAAAATCCCTGCATTTTCGTCTCAAACACGCCAGATATTTTAGTCTAGCAGGGATGCCATTGCTGCTTTACCGATAGTCGCTTCCTCCCAGCGAGATTTTGACCCACACAATGCTGAGGACAATGCAGACAACGACAGGTTTGATGATCTTGTAAATCTGAAGCATGTAGAACTTCATGTCTGCTATCCTCTCGGCCTCCTCGTATGCTGCTCTCTGCTCAGGCGTCAGCTGAGGTCGCCTCCGTGGTTCCCGTGGTCGTCGCCGAGGTCGATTCGCTGTGGCCCTAACATTCTCTGCCTCCTCTCCTAGGGGACCGTTCGTGATCGTCCTGCTGCCTACGGTGCCTCAAAACGTGCAAGAGTTAGACCTTCTGGGGTCTTGTGGGGCAGCGTCATGTCCAAAACTTGTATTTGGCGTTAATTCTTACCTTCGGAGGAGCGCCTTTGAGCAGTTCTAACGTTATTGCCCCGGTCTACGACAGCGCCTTCTCCTGATGGGGCCCTGTCAGCATCAGCCTCCTGCTGCTCCTCCTTCAGTGCTGCGACTATCTCTGCGCACTCGCGATAGTGAATCCTCCAGTCTGAGGCCTGACAGTCCTGCGAGCAGTACCGGACACTCTGACAGGCGGAGCATTGGAATCGGGCAGGGAATTCGCCACAGGACTGACAGGGCTGGTCTTCACCGTCGTCTACGTCGGGTCCTGGCCCTTCATCCGCGCCGGCGATATGCCCTGGTGATGCGTTGGTTCTCTGCGGGGCGGTGCCAGCAGCATTGTCTCGAGCCGCTGCTGGCGAGGGGGATGAGGTCGAGGATGGCGGCCCGGATGGACCAGCTGCTCCTCTGGGGGCCGGCGAGGACATTCAAAACGCTGTGGTGTCCCCTTTGTAGAGTGCCTGAAGGGGGCTTCTGTTGGTTGGAATGCCGCGAGGATGCAGAGCCGGATGGAGTGGAGAGAGTGAGGGTCGGATGAGAGTCTAAAAGATGGAGTGAAGGAGAAAAGGGGGGACAGTCAAAGTGAAATCAAGTCGCAGACACTCAAGTACGTCTCGTGTGGTACACGATTCTAAAATAAGCTGCGAAATAGGCTGTGAAATAAGCTATGAAATAAGCTGTGTTGTCGACCTGGACATCGTCGTTTGAACAGGCCACAGAGCCACCCCGTCGCGTGAACAACGAACGACTCGTAGAGGGAAGGACGGCACGCTTAATTGTTTTTATTTTTTGCAATCCATCGCTAATCGTCGTCGTCGCTGCCCATAAGTTCCGCCAGCTCTCGTTCCTCTTCCTCAGTCATCATGCTTGGTTTTGAATCCGCCTCTGGGACTTCAGACTGCAATCCTTGAACCGGAGCTGAGCTCTCTACTGTTGACGAAGGCTGAGCGTTATTGCTTGGAGAGGCATCCGCCTTATCCTCGAGTGCTGATGTCGTTAGATCCTTCTCCCTCAATGACCACCTGCGAACAGTTCCGTCGTGCGATCCGGTAATGAGAGTGGCACCCACGGTGACCATGCTTGAAACCTCATCAAAATGCCCTGTGATCTCAGTGAGGAGTTTGCCGGTCTAGTTACGAAGAAAGTCATGGCTAAGTCGCTCCGCACACAAACTGCTTCCTCACGGTTCATCAACAGCTGCAGGTCCAGGGACACTTACCGCAACCGACCACACGCGAATTGTCTCTTGCCGTCCTCCCGTGACCACGTAGGGTCCTGCCAGCGAAATGGACTTTACAAAGTCTGGATGTTCCAAAGTCGTGTCCACTTTCTTGGTCTATCGAACCAGGGCCATCAAGGTCAATATGTCAATATGCCATCCATTGTACCTTCCCGTGGTGTTGCACATGCTCGACCTAGATGATATCAGACTGAGTAGCTTACATCCAGGTCTAGTCTCTGTGCTGTCTTGTCCGCAGAAGCTAGAGAAAGGGCGATGAAGAATTGAGTGAAGGAATTCTAAAAAGCCATTGCGTCAAAGCATCTCTGTTCAAAAAACACAGCTTACCAGACCATATCTCGACAGAGTCGACAATGACCCTGTAGACCGTTGTGGCATGATGCTTGAAAACATGAGCACAGTGGCCTCCTCGTCCTTGCCCACGAGCAATGTCCCATTTCCTGATCGTTCCATCACTTCCAGCAGAGTACAGATACTCTTTTCCACGATCTTCTTTATCCTCAGCATCGGCACTATCATCATCGCGCGTCTCGTTGTCGTCCTCTATAGCCAGACAGAGATCATTGATGCCACGGACGTGCCCCTTCCATGGCCCACCGGCTCCTTTCTGGAACGGCTCAAACGTCTCTAGATCCCAGTGCAAAATGGTGCTATCATACGATGCCGAGAACAGCTCATGGCCGATGCGCTTCTTTCTCCTTTGCGGGCTCTTATCGTTCGTTGAAGTGGTCGCCGTCGTGTTGTCGTTGTCGTCATCCACCAGGACGGTCCTGACAGCGAGCGCCTTAACAAAGTCCGTGTGGCCTCTGAGAGTCGCGAGACATTCCTTGGTGTCGGTGTCCCAGATCTTGATAGTCTTGTCCCATGAGCCTGTGACGAGGCGTTCCTGTCCAGTGTGGGTATGATAGACAGCCACGCGTGTTACCGGTCCCGTATGGCCCTGGAAGACCTTGATGGTTTTACCTGTCTAAAGTAAAGTGGTGAGGGTTGCTGGCTGAGTTCGAGGCAAGTGAGGCAGGAAACGCGTAGCATAACGGGTGGTACCGTTGTCGCATCTTGAAAGTCTTCATACCTCGAGATTAAGCTTACGAGCGACATGGCCGCTCTCTGCCAAGAAGACGGTCGCGCCGATCAAGGCCTTGTCCTCGATCACCAGTGGTTTTGTGGCAGCGTCATTGCTCGGGTCCTGTGACAGGCTCGAGACCGACGCTCCTGTAGCGGCGGCTGGCTTTGTGCGAGTCCCAAGGCACATGTCGAGGACCTTGGACGAGATCTTGATGGCCTGGCCCTTGTCGTAGTTCACCATCCCTTGACGGGCGGCCATGCGTGCAATGTCAGCATCTGTTTGGAAGAAGTTCTCAGCCTCAGAGCTGATGTTGGGCGAAAAGTCGATTTGGTCGATGGGGATCTGATGCACCACTGGATTGCTGCCTGTGGTTGCCATGGTCGGACTTGCTGGTCGGACTTGCAGTGCACAAGAGGAGGGCGGTGTGTGGCCTGGAAGAGACGGCGAACAAGAGAGTCGGGATGGAATGGACAGATCAGCAGGACAGAAGAAGAAATCGAGACGAGGAATGTGAGAGCGGAGGGGTTTGAAAAAATATAAAAAAAATCAAAGACAAAGTCGCGACGCGCGGTGGGAATGCTTGGGCAGACGGATGTTTAATCAAAAGTCAAGGAGCTACAGTGCATGGACGAAGCAGAAGGATGTCATAGTCGATAGGCATAAATAACGAAAAAAGACGGGTAGTGGTATATACAGATACAATACACGATCAAGGGCGTCCTGCCTCCTCTGAACTCAGGCACAGATGATCAATAGCCATCAACTCGCGAACGGACGCGCGGCGCATAGACAAGTACGAGGCACTGGGCTGTGGCGATGGTGCACGCTGTTCGGGCCTGCCGTCCTCGTCCATGAACATGTCCTGCTCCTCATTGTCGTGGTCTGAACCGCCATTCTCAGAGTCCGACATCTTGACAGAGCGCTCGGATCGGAACAGGTTGGGAGCAGAGGGTGAGCTGGGTGAGACTGGCGAGGTCGATGAGCAGCCGTTAAGACCTGGCCGACTATTGCCGATGTTGTTGTTGGGCGCAGAGCGATGGTCAGTGTGATACGAATGATAGCCGTAGTGACGGGGTCCATTCTCATCGACATGATCCTCCTCCTTCAGGTTGCAAAGGGCAGTCGAGAAACGGCGCGTGAGTGTCAGGGGCTTGGCGATCGTTGTCTTCATCACCGCATCCTCGATATTGTGCTGCTGTTCGTGCTGATTGTCGGCGGTGGGATCGTGACCATTCTCATCCATCTCGTCCTTGATCTGCACTACGACAGTCGTGGGCCGCTCACGAACAGGCATTCCGCGATGCTGCTCCGCCAGATTGGCCAGCTCTGCAAGGGCAGAGAATGGATCCAGATCTAGGGAGCGATGGTGTTCGTGATGGCTATACCGGGCTCCTGACCGATGCCCAAGTGACTCGTGCCTTGTCATATTTGGGCGGGGCAACGAGTGGTGCAACTGCTGCTCCTGCTGGTAATAGCCATAGGGTTGCCGATGGTCGCCGCTATAGCTGCCTGGGGTGGCATTCATGGGCAATGTAGAGGCTGAGCGCGCCAGCTTATTGGGTGAGTTGGATGAGAGCGCGGTCGTGGAAGCTGACATGGGTGGGGCCATAGCCGCTGATGTCGAGGCGAAGTAAGGAGGGCCTTGTTGTGCGCTGGATTTGTGGATGGAAGGGTTGCCAGGCAAATTGGGCCGGGTCTGCCCAGGATTACCCCCTGGCGCAGGCTTAGTCTGCGTGTAAAACCCTGCAGAAAATCGCCGCATTCCACCCATTGAAATGGACCGCGACATCCCAGGTGAGAATTGAAGTTTGCCCTGGGTGTCGGAAGCCTTGTCCGAAGACTGCATAGTGTTTTCGGGTCGTTCTTCCAAAACTGTTTGCTGCTGCTGCGTCGCTTGTGTGCTGGTCACTGCAAGAGTCCTAGCGGGCAGGTCAAGGAGCGAGGGCATGGAGTGCCGTCTCTCTATTTTCGGGTTCAGGCACATATTAGCTTTCGTTTCTCTATTTTTACCACGATGCAAATCAGAGTCCATGTACTCCTCTGTTGCCCAGTTTGATCTACATACCATATGGGTCGAATCTGTGGTTACGAGGGAGGCCTGGCGAGGTGGTAGATGTCGGTGAGGCCAGGGGCGACGTAGCTGTTGCTGAAAGACCGGGTCCGTTTTCGCCAAACTTCATTTGCAGCTCTAAGAAGGGTCAGCAGGAAGGACGAAAATTCAAAGCTGGTAAGCTGGCTGAGCCGGCCACGGACCATCACAATGGGGCAAGTTCGCTGTTGATGCAATACCTGCAGGGTCCTGCAAGCTGAGGCGTCTTCGCTTGCGCTGCATTGAGGTGTTGAAATGGTTTTTGATCGCGTTATCAGGTCGACCGGGCATCAGTTTTGACATTTCTGCCCACTTGGATCCAAGCTGCTCAAACAGCTTGAAAATGAGCTCGTCCTCCTTGGGGGTGAATGGCGATTTGTCGACTAGCGGCCATATAAACACAACATCAGCAGGGATGCAGTAACAGTTTTGTATCCGTGGTGGCACGTCATGTTTGCTGCTGCATGGTTACTTACTGCTAGGATCAAGGTGGTTGTGCCAACGCTCGCGGCACTGCTTGCCTGTACGTGAACCCAAACGACTGGCTATCAGAACCCATTTCTCTGCACCCAGCTCCTTGACGAGCATCCGTAGCTGTCGATCCTCCTAAGGAAATCATCATTGTACAAAGGAGGTTTAGTTTAAAACGCGTCAGTCAGCGCCATGACGACAATGCGTTCTCATTTTATACGATGTGCGCGTACCTCGGGGGTCCATGGACCCTTGATGGATCTTGGCTTGGAGATCATGCGCCAACGCTGAAGACACTGGTCCTTGTCGTGCGATCCGTCTGGGAAGCAATACTCGGCTATGCGCTTCCAGGCTTTTCCGCTGAACTTTACGACTGCCTCACGAAGAAGGTTATCCTGCAGCAGCAGAATGGAAGTGAGTGGTGGCGAGGTTTGTTAGCCGAAGGCCTGGGATATGTGTCGATCGTTTTCACCCCACAGACGAAGCGTGCCGAGTAGCGGGTAGGAGAAGAAGCGTGGTGCAGGCGGGCAAACTGGGGTTGTCTTCTTGCACGCGAGCAAAAGAGGGGAGCAGAAGAGACAGAGACAACCGACCGAGAGAGAGAGAGAGAGAGAGAGAGAGAGAGAGAGAGAGAGAGAGAGAGAGAGCAAAGAAACAAGGGGTGGGCCAGCGACGACCGTTGGAGGTGTCGTTGTTTGGTATGAATGTGGAAAGGACGCAGCGCAAGGGAGGACAGTGGATGAGAGATACAGAGAGCGAGAGAGATAGAGAGAGATAGAGAGATAGAGATAGAGAGAGAGAGGGAGAGAGAGTGTGTGCGAAAGATGAGATGGACGCGTATACAAAAGAATAGAAAAAGAAAGAAAGAAAAAAGGATATGCACTGTCAAAAAAATGCCCGACAGGAGCCAAAAAAATACGAAAAGGTTGCGAAGTGGGCCTTGTCGCAGCGTGGACAGGTTGCAACAGACACTCAGGAGTTGAGGAGGAGCGAGGGTTGGACAGGCGCAAGGTGGAGAAGACAGCGAAGAGGACAAAGAGGGCGAAGAGGGGGTGGGGGGTGGACGGGAACACAGAAGAGGGGAGGAGGGGGGCAAGAGTAGGGAAGAAAGAGAGAAAGAGGGAGAGAGAGCAGACTGAGGAAATAAAACGCATTGATCCATGTTCGACTGGCTTTGTCATGGCCACAAACAAACCATCAACACACACACGCATACACACACACACACACACACACACGGGCAGAAGAAAAAAAAAGGAGAACAAAAGGGAGACAAGGCCATCATCAGCATCCTCAACAGGCCCTCTTTATCACCATCACCCTCCATCGCTTGTCAGCGACCCGCATGTCGACGCGTGCATCGACAAACGACCCGTTGTGCATCATGCTGCATGTCCTGGAGGATTTAGACATCTCGAACTCACCCAGGCCCTGCACGCTCTCCTAGGCCAGGGTGGACTGCATCGGAGGAAGGGCGCAATCACATAAAAATAAAACGCGTAACAGCCAAAGGAGAACACAGCTGCTCGTTTTGGACCGTTCCACTCCCAAACCACTCCTTCAGCCCTTTCTTCACTCGTTATAAAGCAAGAAAACAAGGCTTGAGTTGCACCTTACCTCCTGCCGCGTCCATTGCACCCCACCCTCGCACACGTCCGTATCAGACGCAGACTCGTCCGACTCGATCATCGTTTCCGACGGTTGTGGGTGCTGTTGTTGCTGCTGGGCATAGTCGTGTCCGTGCTCCTGCCCGTGCATCGGTGTGGATGGCAATGGATGCAAGGGCAAGGAATGTGAATGTTTCAACTGGTCGTGGTGGCTGTATTGTTGCAGATGAGGGGGTCCATAATGCTGTTGCTGTTTCTGCTGTGCAGCCGTATGGGATGGGGGAGGCGGGGGTGGGGACGCATAATTGTAGTGTGAGGACAGGCGTATGTGTGGATGACTGAGTGAATGGCCATGTCCTGGCCGGCCACCCTTGACACCTGCATGTTGAAATGGAGGAGTATATCGTTGTTGCTGAAATGAAGGATGCGACGAGCCTTGATGGCTCTGGAGATGCCCCTGACTCGGATATGGGGCTCGCTCGTCTGACAGCAGTGGCTGCTCTTGCGGGTGCAAACGAGGAATGTGTTGCTGCTGCTGGTTGTGCTGCTCATGGTGGGACTGGGTCGGGTGCTGGGAGAGAGGTAGCCCATGCGCTTGCTGAGAGTGCTGCTGGGGCGTTGAGAATCCCACGTAGGGATGATCTTGCTGCCGAAGAGGAGGTGTGTTGCTACTGGCCTGTTGAGGATGGCCGTAGCTGGCATGGCGAACGTGATGTATCATCGGAATGTATGGTTGTGTGGGCCAGTGTCTAGTAACGGTCAAGAAAGAACTGCGCACGCTTGAGAGCCTACACAAAGACGATCGTCGTTGAAATCTTCAGATCTCGGCTGGAAGTGGTCAAAGAACAGAGGGAGAGGGATAGAAACAAAGGAAAACAAGAGAGGAACAAAGGGAAGTATGGCACATTGTATTTCAATAACCGGGGAGAGATATAGTGCTCTTCTGCATGAATGGACAGCGAACGCTGAGAAGAGTCAATCTGGTGTAGCCAAAGGAATGCCAAAGAGCGAGAGCAAAGTGTACAAAGAAAAGAGGAAGAAAAAAAAGAAGGGGGGGACAATGAAGGGAAATAAGGGGGTTGAATCGAAAACGGTGGATCTTAAGAAAATCCAGGAAGCGACTGCAGCCTGTAAGGCTGTGGCGGATAAAGGCGCCAGAGAAAAAAGGCTCTTGGAGTCTTTATTCCTGGGTCTTTGTCGACTGGCGCAGAAGGACACTGTGAAAAGGACGCGTATTGCCAGGCTGAAGCAGGTGCAAAGTGCGCTCTGGGCAAGAGCTTGAAGCATATGTGGGCTGCAGCCAAAGAGCAAGTGAGGGTTAGAGGAATGCAAATACGCTGGTACAACTCACGCTATCAAGACCCAAGAAGGGGGCTAGTCTTCCATATTTTGCATGACAGGAGTGAAAGGGAGGGTGGGACAGCAGACGGAATTCGTTTACGTGCGGTCGTCATGCTCGTGAAAAAAAATGTTTGTCGCAGGGACTGTAGGATCGATCTGGTGTAGTCAGAATAGTTTGTCAGGGGCCATGCCAGGCCTAACAGACTCTCGCAGGGACTGTTGTAAGCCCTCCCCCAAGTCAAGCATAGATGCAGGACCAAACGACGGATCGAAGGAACAACGAAAGAAGCATGATGATGTCTTTCTTGGTTGCTGTGAATGCATCCGTGCAACGACAGGCGCTGTGGGCAACAAGCTGTCCGCATGAATGGAAGGCATAATCAAAATAGAGTAGCGATTATCCATGCTCACCTGTTGTTGAGCCTCCTCTCCTTTATTTGAATGCCCAGTGCGTGTTCGAGAATGACGGAGGATGCTTGTTTGATGGGTGGTTAGCCCACAGGGCGAGGATTTGCAGACAGGGTGGGTGGTTGGAAAGAGGGGTGGAAATCATCATGCCCACTGTGTTCTTTTCCTAGTGTGGTTTCCTTGTCTCCCTCCTCGGTTGTGAGAGCCCTTTTTGCATGTCTTGTGCGTGCGTGCGGGATGCTTAAAGGTTATTTTTTCTTGCGGTCGCGTTCCTGTCGCAATTGCAGCTGCGCCCGTAGGAGAAGATAGAGTTCGCACCATGCGGACCTGGTCCAAGTTGACGGGCTCTTCTTGATGCGATTCTTGACATTTCCCAGTCAACGATATATCTCTGCACCATGATGTGTCGACAGAAAGCAGACTCAATGCGTACTGCCATCACGGCTTCCACCTACTAGTCCAATGGCACCGTTGGATGCGCGAGGTCTTGGACAGGCCTACTCGCGTCCCAAAATGAGCGCTGGCCCTCATCAAAAGCAATGAATGTCGGCCATCCCAGCAGCGCTGTAAAGCAGTCACTATGTCGCTGATCGAGAGTTCAAGAGACGAAGTGTCAGGTGTGAAAGCTCGTTTCCCAGCCTCATCCAAGAATCCTGGCGCATAGCGCGCGGCGCTGGCGCCAGCGATGAAACCTGGTGCACGAGCCTGTGCGCATTGAGACAGCGGCCGTATTTGCGTAAGAATGTTCATTTCCGCCTTGCGTGCCCCATATAACGACACCTCTGCCCCCGTACTACACTTTCGACAACCAACTTCTTTTTCTCTTCATCACCATGCTGATTCACTCAAGAGACTATCGCTCAACGTCGTGGATCCTTCGCTTGCTTGCGCTAGGTCTTGTATTGACCGCACTTTCATACAGCCATGCCACCACCTTCCGAAACAGCAACTTTGGTCCGACAGGGCAGAGGCCTCTGCAGCAGGCCGAGAGCAGCACAGCTGCTACAATTCTAGACATTCTGGGAGAACGACCCGAGTTCTCTAAGCTCCTCGAGCTGATCCAGAAAGATAAAGGTAGGGGTCGATGTAGAGCCTTAAAATATTTTCCGTTTGTCTCTTTTTCTCTCCTCTTGCACCATGCACTTGTGCTCACAGTGCACAACTCTCGACTCCTCATGCAGATTTCGCCCGTCTTCTGGCCGATCCTGGCACGCAGGCAAGTATCAGTTGTCAAGAGGAGAAATGACGCTTAGCAATTCTGTCCGTTAACTTTGTCTTTCGTTTGCATTAGCCTACACTGTTTGCACCGACCAATGACGCATTCGACTCAGTCTCCGACATTGACTACCCGACTCGCGACGTGCTGATGTATCACGTCTCTGATCGGGCCTACAATTCCTCGAGCCTCCATGAAGAACATGTCATCCAATCGCTATACGAATCGCCCGGTCTCAACAATGCAGCTCAGCTACTGCGTGTGTCGCTGGAGCAACCCTGCATCCCATCCACCTCCTTCCGCAGCTCGTTCAGGGGAGTAGAGCCCGAAATTTGGATAGCAGACATCGATGAGGACGACATCACCGAGAATCAGGACTCTGGGCTGTACATCAATCGAGCTAAAGTTACGATCCCGGATCTAATGGCTCGGTCTGGTGCCGTCGTTCATGGTATCAATCGCATCATCAAACCCCCTGGTGAGACCGTGCTGGACGAGATAACAAGACGCGGGATCCACTTTACCTACCTGGTCAAGGCTTGGACCGCGACTGGCGTGGATCTTCGTGTCCGAGAAGGCAAAGGTGTCACACTCTTTGCAGCGCCTGATAAGGTCTGGGACGGTAATGCACGGTGCTGTCGTGCAGTGTCATAAAAGTCATTGAAGAATTTCATCATGCTAATTTCTGCTTCCCTTGAACCGCCATACAGGGCTCTCGAAATCGCTTCGCAAGTTCTTATTCAGCAACAGAGGCCGTGAGCACCTCAAGATCTTTATGTTGTACCAGGTGGCCAATCGGGCTGTCTACACTCCCGAAATCTTCAACAAGACCCTAGAGGATGGCAGCCATGGAGAGCATTACCGCGAAATTGCGCTTCAGACGATGCTTCACTCGCCTCGATATCAGTTGACCGTCCAGGGCAAGGAGAGAAAGGCTATCCCGACTGAGACCTCGAGCCACAGTAGGATTGACTACAAACCCATGGGGCAAGCAGACCTGATCGAGTCATACGTGGACTCGATGGATCGCCATAGACGCGACTCGCACTACCGTAGCCATGACTGTCGTCGCCGCCATCGCCACTACGATGACCACCAGCGATATGAAGGAGGAGGGGGCCATAAGTTACCCCGCCCGAGGCTTCCCAAGCCACGTCGTGACGAAATCATTGTGAACAAGCATGCACGCATTGTGCATGGGTACGAGAACTGGATCGCAGGCAACGGGGTGATCCATGTAGTTGATCAGGTTTTGATGCCACCTCGCAGCAAGGGCTGCGAGAACATGTCTACGCTCGAGTGCGCCGCGTGGGAGGCCATCTGGGATCTTGGCCACTTGGATGTCGAGTCAGTTGTTGAGGACGTGACATCCTGGTGGGATGACATGGATCTCTTTGACGGGCTTGTCCAGGAGATCGAGCCAGAGCAAGAGTTCCACACTTGGGATGCGGATGAGTAGGTCAACCCTCGTAAGTGTATTCAAATAAACCTGGCCAAGTGTCAGCCTTCACAAGTCGAACATTAAATTTAGCGAAGCTCAGTGCGGCCAATCACAGCGTCCCACCGCAGTGGATCCTTTTCTGAGGGGGTGTATGGGCCTGAGTGCCATCTCTTCTTCCTCTCCTTCACGCCCACCTCCATCCACCTCCACCTCCACCTCCACCTCCACTCTCGTCATGACTGAAAAGTTCGTGCCCACGCCCGAGGCAGCCGAGCAGGGCCTCTACGTCGCCTATGCTGCCCTGAGCACAATGGCCGTCGTGCCAATCTACTTCGGATCATTTGCATCCCTCAAGAAGTGGAAGGCAAGCTACCAAACTACTCTCTCGTGCATGCAGACGGGGTCCTTTCCGGCTGGGGTAGACCTCATCAGCATGGTGGTAATGACCGCCACTGTAAAATTGCACTAACAACGACATCCTTCATTGATTTTGATTTAAACGTTTAGAATCCCAAGGACAAAAAGTCAAAAAAGAAAAAGACAGACGATTCGGACGATTCCTCGGACGAGGACGAGGCTTCAGAGTCCATGTCGCTGGAGGACGCCTACATGTTCCCTGTCTTTGGATCGATGACGCTCTTTGGCTTGTACCTGGTCTTCCGATATGTTGACAAGACCTATGTGAACTACCTTTTGACCGCATACTTTGGTCTGTTGGGCGTCATGGCCACCACCCAGGTCGGTGTCCACTGCGTTGCGCCTATTGTCAAGCTCGTTGGCGTTGATGTGGATAGATGGCACTTGACCCTTACCAAGAAGAAGAAGGGTAAGCAAAGTAGGCTGCAAAGAGGCTCTTGATCTGTGTACAGCCGTTTTCACTCATGAGAATTAACATTTTGATCTGTGTTTTTCAACTTGATCAGAGCTCTACGCCGCAAAGTTCACCATTCTCCACTTGATCATGATGGTCGCGTCCGTTCTTCTGTCAGGATACTACGTTGCCACCAAGAACTGGATCGCATCCAACATTTTTGGCATCTGCTTTGCTCTCAACGCTATCCAACTGCTCTCTCTCGACTCGTTCAAGACAGGAATGATCTTGTTGAGCGGTCTGTTTATCTACGACATTTTCTGGGTCTTTGGAACCGAGGTTATGGTCTCAGTTGCCAAGAACTTTGATGCCCCCGTCAAGGTCATCTTCCCTCGTCTGTTCTTTGGACTGCCTGCCACCGAGGCCTATCAGTTTGCGATGCTTGGACTGGGCGATATCGTCATTCCTGGAGTCTTTGTTGCTCTCTGCCTCCGATTTGATCAGCACCTGGCCGGCACCAAGAACCCCAGCTTGGGCCGCTCGACTCGCTTTGGAAAACCCTACTTCACCGCTTGCTTCATTGCCTACGCCCTTGGCTTGGGCACCACAATGTATGTGATGCACACGTTCAAGGCTGCCCAGCCCGCGCTTTTGTATCTCTCTCCTGCCTGCATCTTGAGTGTGCTCATTACGGGTCTGGCCCGTGGAGAGATCAAGGAAGTCTTTGCCTACACGTCTGAGGAGGGCATTGAGGCTGCCAAGATCAAAGCCAAGGAGGAGGAGGAAAAGCAGAAGAAGGAAGCCTCCTCGACCAAGGTTCCTGCGTTGGTCAAGGATGAATCTGCTGAGACTGAGAAGACATCGTCCAACAGCGACTCTGAGCAGGAAGCTGGCGAGAAACGCAAGGCTCGCAAGCGTAAGGGCGGCAAGTCCCAGAAAAAGAAGTAGAAGCTTATTTCACGGTCTGCATCCATGGATGCCTTCCTTAGCCACAAATACCGTCTTCCTCCCTCATTTGTTTCTGACCTGCCTTTGTTCCGCCCCACTGTTTGTACAACAACATTAAACAATTATCAACCCCCAACCACAAAGAAGCTTTCTTTTTTTTTTTTTAATGCAAATGGTGATGGAGTGCTTTGTTGGATTGTTTGTTGTAGTCGTCGAGGTATCATGCAGTCCTGCTTGCATCTAGCCTTATTTGCCCAATGACGAGATGCCGTCCAGCGCCCTCTTCATGTCCTGCTGCAGCGATTCGTGCTTCTCCTGTGCTTCATTCAGTTTCCTCTCGGAGTCCGGGACTGCACTAGGGTTGTTCAACTACGAATGAACAATAAAAGGTCAGTATGAAAAGCAGAAGCGAGGTTCTATCCAGATTCAAACCCCTCCCCCCCCCCCCTGGCACGAACTGAAGAAACCCCATTCCCCGTCCTTCCATACATCGCGCTTGGTCTTTTTCCGTTGGAGTTGAGAGTTGAGGTCTCCCAGCAAGGAGTCCAGCTCTGAGGTCAAGTTGGAGTTGAGGTTCTTGTATTTGTTGAAGGTCGCTTTAGTGGGGGTGCGAGCGTTGGCTGGCTTCTTGGTCGCAGGGGTGTTCTTCTTGGCATTTTTGTTGTAAGGAGAAGCCTTGGCCTTGGTGGCAGCATTTCGTGAGGCCGAGGCAGCGGGGGCTTTCTTGGGAGGCATGGCGGGCTAATGTGTCTGGAAGGAGTAAGGAGGATTGCAAGTGATCCAACTAGATGCACTACGCAAAAAAAAATGCGGTGCAAAACACAGTCACCCCAACAGGCGACAGCTTGCCCTTGGATAAGGTTATGGACGCAACGACTGTGAAGCCCTTCGTCCAATATGGCTTGCGATTACGAACACAGACATCTAAAGGATCGCGGCGATACGATGTAGTCTCCTTTGGATCTGCAGTAAGCAAGTTCGGGCTTGGGGTTGCGAGTCTAAACGCGAAAAGGCAGGCAAGCGAAGGTAACACACAGAGAGTTCAAGGAGCTTTCTATTCCACTCTCGCTTTGACCGCAAAACTGGTAGTTGCTCCTGTCAGGGCAGGCATTGTCTGTTTCAAGCCATCGCAACATTGCGGGCAGGGCAGAGCAGGGCAGGGTCGCAGCCGAGCCGAGCAAGAACGGTTGCACAAAGATGAGTGCTTACTATGGGAACTCGTTCGTGATGAGCTTTTTATGCATGGTCTTTATTGAGTTGTTTCTCCTCATGCATGGCGCTGCATTGCACAGGTCAGAACCACTTCTTGAGAATATTGCCACCTCCTTTGGATCGTCCCTTTCCATCGACCGCTCCAGATCATCCCACCTATCATTCAGCTCCACGGTCGATCCCGCCAAATTGCTGTTTACGCCTTTGCCCAACAACCGAGGTGCATGCATATGCGAGCTAGTCAGTACATCGACAAAGTGCTCAGCACGCGGACAATAATGTTGACAGCGTCTGCCAGACTAAAACCTGGACCATGGATCTTCTGAGGATAGGCACTGCAGCGGCTCTTAGCTCGACAATGCAGTCGTGTCGTGCCCACGCTCTATCTCACCGGTCTCGTCCTAGCCGTCGTTCCCTCCAGAATCAGTCAACAAACACTGGTACGTTAGGACAGCGCAGGCGGTTTCGTTCTGTCCAACAGTGCTCGGCATATTTAATAATGCGACGAGAGACAATGCAGGGGCGATACCGCTTTTCATGTAAGCCCGTCACTACAACTTGCTGTGAGGGCGTTCACACTGCGCAAGGAAGAGAGGAAAGAAGGAAAGAAGCAATACACCGTCATGGGTAGGTAAGGAGCCGGACTATGATCCTCTTTGGCGCTGCACATGTTTATTACAGTGCACAGTACCAGCCAGGGGCAAGGCGCCAGGAGCCTGGTCTCATAACATATCGTGGGAACGGAGAGATAGGCAACTAATGTGCTGGTACCATGTAATCTGCACTCGCAGCTGTAGTGCGGCCATGGTACATGCATCTTACTGCCAGTAACGGCTCTGAGCTCGCGGGATAATGTTCTCATCCAGCCAAACTGCAATCTGGGTGCATGAAGGTGTATGGTTAGCAAATCGCGCTTTGGATTTCCTACCCCTTTTTCTTTGTCAAAGACACCTTTCCTCCCGAGTCATCGCGGACCACACTGGAGTCGCCCCATGCTCTGCTCAGTATGTCTCCTGCTCTTAACAAACAGATAGGCGCTGAAGGGTCCCCTTTTTTCTGTAGTCGTCTGTTCCGCCCCTGAGACCCTGTTCTTGCCTCTCTTTTTAAGCCGTGGCTTGCTCCTCAGCTTCTTTTTTCGTTTTTTGCTCTCTCTTCTTTTCCTCGCTTTCATGTCCACGTTTGCTCATTTCACACGCTGTTTCGAATTAGGTACGGTCCCTTTTCACCATGCGTCCCGGTGTGGGGCTGTAGGGGGGTAGTGGGGGGGTGGTTCGACGTCTATTACCGTTCATGCTACCGCTATTCTCGGACTATTCGTGCGACGACCCTTCACCCGATACGTTTCATTGTTATTCCTTCTACGGCGGCTTCGTTTTCTTGACAGCTAGCGTTGGACTTGGCCAATTCTCTCCTTCTTTCCGTTCCTGTCCCTACTGCTCTACGTCCCTGCCCTTTGTCCCTGCCCCTGCCCCTTGCACACTATCTTCTTTTTCATTTCCCCGATCCTCGAGTGCTCTTCCTGCCATACTCATGACCCCAACGCGATGAACAACTAACTATACATACTCGGTTTCCCTTTCATGAACTGTCTCATTGACCATGTCGTTTTATCCTTCACATTTGAACACGTTCAAAGGCAATCTATTTCAAATTTCCCAGGTAGCCCTAGTGCTTTGCTCAACTCGCGCTTTTTTTTTCTTAATATAGGGGAGGCTGTGGAGGCCCGTTCACAGAAAGTTCACAAGAGGGTACAGAATTGCCATCACGCTCATCGAGATCTGACTTAAACTTCTCTCCCTCTTTTTCACATCTCATTGCAGCAAATCATTCTCTTCGACCTCATTGGACGCAATCGTTGATTCCATCTCGCACCATACACGAAGAACGGTAAGCAAAAGCATGCAGTGCTGATTTCGGTGACCCTTTCCGCGAGTACAGCCCCTCTCCTCTCATCGGGCGATACAAGGAAGGTGGTTGATAAGTATGTAGATCGAAAAGAGGCGTTCAGTGAAAGGCGGATCTGATTTACGCATTCGCGCATTGGCGCGAAACGTTTTTCTTGTTCAAAACAGCTCACTGCAACAAACGCAAGGTAGAGAGACCCGGAGAGGTAGTGAGGTACATGCGCTCGGAAACTAGGCTATGCGAGTAGCGGGTGCATGGACTGTGCGTCTAGCCTTTACATTTGAGATTATAGCGGAATGAGTATGGGGCAGGCAAGCTAGCGGCAGGCGCTGCACCATGAAAAGCAACCCCAAACAAAAAAAACTAACTCTCCACACCGGAGCGGGCACACGAGAGATTGATTACACGATGTGACACCGTCAACATCCAGAGACAAGGGGACGAGGAAGGGGTGGGAGTTGGGTGAGGATCTTTAAGCAACCTCTGTTTTTTTTCGCTTTCCCTTTTTCCGGGCCTTGTGAGCTCAAACTGGTCTTGGAGCGCGTTTGTTAGGCATGGGACGCGTTGTGGCGTGGGTGGCATGCGAGGTTCAGCAGCATGTAACCCTTATGGCCCGCTCCAGCGCCAGCAGCCTTTTTTTTTGCTGTTTTCAGACAGATCTGGATGTTTTGCATGCTAGCATTAAGCATTGACACTTTAGACCCCTCGCCCTTTTGCTATATTCAATTCATATTGCTGCAACACCCATGAATACTCTCCCCCTCGTGTGCAGCTCCCCCCCAAGCAACCAAGCCATTATGCAAACCCCGAATCGTGATTGCCAAAGCTCTCCTTAGGATATATTCCTTAACATTGTTTTTTTTTATCGCCGATCGCTCATGGGGTACGAAGCACACATACTCATCATCCCTTCCATGCTACATTCAGACACTTGCACAAAAAAAAGAGGTGGTTGATACGATCGTCAAGAAGGGTCTACCTTTTTGCCAGCTACTTTTTTGTGTTGGTATACATCTCTCCTTCCTGTGAGTCCTGTCGCGGCCGTCACTTCTGTAGGCCTGTTTGTTGGCTTTGCGTGTCAATATCTGCTCATGCAATCGCCTCCCCCCCTTTTTTTCGAAGCTCTATTTGGTTGTAACAACTGTGTTTTTTTCAGGGAGGCGGGCTAGCAACGACAATTGACCCATGCGCATCTGGTTTGGCTTCTGCCTGGCAAGCACATACTGAGTTTATCCTGTGCATGTTTGCCCCCTCTTTGTCCAGCTCGTCCAAGTCTCCGACCACTGATTCTTTGCCTCCAACGACCACGCTACTGGAAGGTACTTGAGCCCTGCTGAAGCCGTTGAGATCAAAAGAAGGGACACACACGCACACGCACACACATACACACACACGCACACACACTTGCACTGAACACTCCGTCTTTGCTGCGCTCACCACTCTCGCAGCACACCAGCATTCTTTTGGCTTTTTCGCACTTCCAGCCCAACGCTCATCTGTTCCCAGCGGATCTGGCGCTGGATCGTCACTGCCAAGGCACACACGCGCACGCGCATCACTCCCACTCAGGAGAGCTGTGTTCGCAGGCACATTCTTGCGACTGCTCAACGCACACACGCCAGCCCAGACAGACCACTGCGCCCATCGGCATTCCACGGCCAAGAGAGGGAAGCGTAAAGGACTCGACCGCTCCTTTGACGCAAGCAACGCGGCCTTTGGACACAAAGAGAGGGGATCCAAGCAACACACCCACGCATTGCAGCTTGGCTGCAGCGTGCATAAGTCGAGACTGACCCCCCAGCATCAACATACATCTCACATACATCCCACATATCTCTCTCTCGTGTCAATAGTCCATCATATTCTACAGGACATGCTCGCAGCCACCGCCATGCCGATGCTGCCGATGTCCCTGGCCATGGCACCCTTAACCGCATCCCCCGCCTGCCCTTTAGCCTCGTCGTCGTCGTCGTCTTCGTCTTCGTCCTCTTGCTCCTCCTCCTCCTCTCCCTCTCCTCTCTCACCTTCGTCTCCTCCGTCTCCTTCATCTCCTTCTTCGCCTTCATCTCCTTCATTTCCCTCGTCTTCCCCCACATCCGCCACCAACACCCATCCCACCGCACATACCACCGCCACCACCACCACCACTCTTGGTCGCCACCCTCCCGCACCGACCTCCTTGGACACGCGGCTTCGTCAACGCGATCGCCCTCTTCCTCCTCTTCCTGCGACGAGGCCAGATCTTGCACCGTCCTCGCTCTTTGCCGTCTCGATAGCACGAGGGCTCCTTTCTTCCGCTCCTTGCATCTCCTCGCTCCCAACAGCCCCAACCGCCTCAGCAGCCGCTCTGCCTCCCTTGCCTTCCTCCTCCTCCTCCCCGCGACGACGCAGACCCGTCGCTGCGACCGATCCCACCATTCTCCCGGCCCACCCTCCTTCAGACGCCTCTTGGCTCACCAGGATCGCCCGCAAGAAGAAGCCTGCATCCCCATCCTCATCCTTACAACTGCAACAGCAACAGCAGCAGCAACAACAACAGCAGCAGCAGCAGCAGCAGGATAAGCTACAGCAACCGCAACAAAAGCGACAACCACAACCACACCTGCACCAGCCTCTCCTCTCCTCTCCACTCCACTCCCGTATAGACCTGCTTCGTCGTCGCCCAAAAGCACCGCTGCATTCTCCTTCTTTTGGCTCGGCCCATTCCTCTGCCAGCCACGCCTCATCTCTCTCGCGCGCACGCTCCCATTCTCATTCCGCTGTTCCCACTCCTTCCTCTTCGTGTTCTTCGTCTCCTTCCTCGCAACCACCTCCACAGCCTCATTCTCATTCTCACCCGCATTCGCATTCGCATTCACCTCTTTCGTGTAACTCGCAGACTACTTCGACTTCGAGCTCGCTCAAGGAATCGCTGAAAAGCTCCCTAAGGAGTGCGAGCCTTTTTGGCTCCAAGCGGCATAACCGTCTCCCCTTGCCATTCCTGCACGGCGAGAAAGCCTTCAGTGATATCAACCTGGAGCAGCACCAGAAGCGCCAGCAGAATCTCGCCAGCACCGCCAGCCTCTCTGCAACCCAGCCCTCTACGATGCAGCAGGTCGAGTACATGGCCGACGCGCCCCAAAGCTTCTCGCTGCCAGTAGCCGACTTGTCTCCACATCCCTTCGATATGCCATCCAACCATGGGCCCCCTCAGACACTCGCACCACATAAGCAGACCCTGTCCTCAAAGCGAAGCCGTCCTCCCCTGGCCGAGATATTGACCGCACCCATCTCTTCAGCATCTGCAGCATCCTCGAAATCAGCATCAACGGCCACTGCCGCCAGCAACGCATCCCATCGCCGCCGCCAAACAGACGGCGACAACCACCTCAAAAGCAATGACATTTCCTTCAAAAGCATCAAAAGTACCAATACCAGTAATTGTAATCGAAACGCAGAGGACCCAGCGCACCGTGCGCATGAGCGCATCCACCCCCTGGCAGGCAGATCTGAGATATACTCCTCGTCAAGCATACCCCTCTCAGAGGATCAAAGCTCGAGACAACTGTCGACGACGCTGGCAAGAGTGCCATCGAAGCGCATGGACACGCGTCGAATCAAGGCTCCCAGAGCCGCCTCGCGTGGCCACCTCTCCAAGGAAGTCAAGGCCATCAGACTCCGCATCCGCAAGCTCTGGCAGGATCCTCATCAAGCAGACTTTACCAAGAATCGGCGTGACCCCAAGGTAGGCATGCACATCCCTCTTTTTTTTTCTCCCTTTGGGTGATCGATAATAGATGCGGGGAGGTGAGAGCATCTTCCGATTGATTTCACCGTTGCCCCTGAATACTATTTTTCTTTTCGTCTGTGCTTCATCTCGTCTCACCCATGCGCCTTTATCCGCCACGGCATCGTGCAACTACGTGCTAATGGTCCCCTCTCTCTCGACGGCGTACTTCTTTTCTCTCACTTCCCTGGTCGGACATTAGAATCAGTATATGCTACTGGAGGAATCTCTCACTGGGATACTGCAAATCGTACCGCCCATCATCCAGAACGCAAAGGAGCCTTCATCCGCCATGCCCTTTTCGCATCCCGGAGCATTCCCGGAACCAGACACCTTCCAGCCTCCCGTGTTTCCTCTTCCCGCAAACATGGCTGAATCATCTGCCGCAACAGCAACAGTGGCCGCGTCCTCCAATCCACCCAGCCCCACGCCTGCGCACTCGCTCCCTGTCCCTACCAGCTCTTGCTCCAAATCGAGTGGGTCCACCCCATCAACGCCAGTACACACACGCGCTCGGACCACCTCCTCCAATTCGACGTCGACCATCAGCGCTACGAGGCTTCAGATTGCCACCAGCATCCTGCAGCCTCCAGAGCCTCCACTGACAGATATGGCTCAACCGACGATCCTCTCGCCCACCAGCATCGCTTCGCTTGGAGAACCAGCCCTGAGCACAATCACGGCCAGCATGGCTAATCCCTCTGTCCCAGGCCTCCAGCTCCAGTCGTCCATAACACCTCGGCTGGCAGACAGCAATCACATTTTGATTTCGAAACTCCTCTCGCTTTCAAATGCCTTTACAGGAGCCATCAGGACGCTATGTGAGCAGCAGAACGAAAAAGTGCTGCGATTCGACGACGATATGATTATGGAGCTGTTGACACGGTGGGAGCAGGAAGCTGACATAGAAAACCCTGACCAGGAACCTTCCAATTCCAGCACCACCTCTTTGGTGACACTGGGTGCGACCAATGCATTGGAGCGATACCAAATCACGGTGGCACGGGTCTGGGAGGAGACGGAAGCGATTCTGTCCAATATCCGCAAGATTCGGGACATTGTTGAATATGGTAGGGTGCAAAACTACTCTGATTTTAATGACGACGATTCCGAGGAGGAGGTCATTGAACGAGATGCAGAGACAAAGAAGGTACAAGGCATTCAAGCAACTTTACAAACCACTTCGAGAGCGTTTACTTCTCGGAATTATCGTGCTTACAAGGAGTTTTTTTTTGCATCACAGACCTTGTACAAGACTTTGCTTGACCATGCCAACGGATTGGTCACAGTTCTTGGCGAGTTTCTCGAGTGCGTCTCAGGAATACAGCGGCTTGTTGGTTCAATCAAGACGCAGCGGAGAAGCATGGACAACAGGCGCGTTTATGAGGACCATAGGGATCTCTCTCAGAGCGATTATGGACTAGAAGGCCAGCTCTCGATTGTGGACTTTTTGGCAGACGAACCCCGGCCCATCAGACATCTGGACCCTGCAATGATGCGAAAACTTAAACGAAAGACGCCCTTCAAATCGATAGCTGACAAGGTCCGGCGCTCACTCTCGGACTTTGCCAAGCGGTCCACAAGCTCTCTGTTGACGATTTTCCCGCCATTGGGAGATGGCACCAACGAGGGCTTTCACTGGGACTCGTACTCTGAGGGCGATTCTGAATCCGACGAATGGCTTACAGCGGCAGCGATGAGCAGCACTCTGTTTGCGGACGAGGAATACTTTCTTCGATCTCTTTCTCCTCCAGAGAGTCCTGGATTTCGAGCAGAGCGACACCGCCGACATCATCGCCGAATGAGCTCACACGATTCCTCTAGAAAGCTAGACCAGTACTGGCCAGGATCAACACGATTGGGGCTCTCGGATGACAGCTTAAGCCCAACCAACCCCAGCTCGCCTTTTACAGCGTCGTCTTCAAGTGGCATGGTAGACTCGCAATCCATGGCCATGTCCCGTAGCACAAGCCATGAAAGAGCGGGCGAACCTTCCAGCACTAGATATCGCGCGGCATCAACCACGCCCACCGCTCTCAGAGCCTCCATAGAGTCTCTGCGCGAGACGAGAGAATTCATGTCGTCTCTACCTTTCGGAAACGACTCTTACATGTCACCACCGGCATCCTCAAAACCTGAAGGACAGAGACGCTCTTCGATCTTTCGTCGCAGGAGCTCTCAAGTACGTTACCCTTGTTTGGTAAAAAGACCGTGCATAGATTCTGACACGCTGGTCCCGTCATTGCTAATCCGTCTTCCGTCTTTGTTTATTTTCTTTGGCCATGGCAGACTCCCGCATACACGGCAGCTAGCATCTCTGCACCCATTCCCACTGCGACTCGACCGTTCTCTGTCCATTCTTCGGGCTCAGAATCTCTCACTCCTTCACGGCATAACTATAGGGCTCGCCCACCACGGCCACCAGGTGCCTTACCTCCGATGCCACCATCACCTACGCATTCTTACTTCAAGGCGGACGAATTCATGCAGGAGACCGCCAGTTTCAAGCAGGCATCCGCAAACAGGACCAGCTCTTATTTGGCCACCAGAAGCACATCTCCACAACAGTCAACACCTCTCGTTCTTGACTCGCCCTTCACTCGCCAGACGAGCATTCGTATGGGCAATGACAGGAACAGGTACTCTGTCAGGATGCCGGCCGATGACCTTCCGGACCCCGCTCCTGTCACCGCGCGTAACTTTCCAGCATCATTTTGGCGACGACGAAGTTACAGCGACGTAATGGAAAGAAACTGGAAGTCTTTCCAGCCATCGGCTGTGTCTTCTGAGGCATCGACTCAATCGACGCCAATCGCATCAGAGTTTGAGCAGGACTTGAGATCTTCACAGCGCCTGACCTCGTTTGAGTTCATGGTACCGTATTTTTCCAACGGCAGCTCAAATCAAGGAAGTCGACCAGGTTCAGGAACGATGTCATCGTTTTCACGACCCACTTCAACCAGCCGGCGGCACTCAAGTCCTTTGACGCATGGCGCAGAAAAGGCATTGGCGGATGCTCTGAGCCGACGGCTGAGTGTTTCGTCTCAGCAAAGCGAAAAGTCAAGCTCGCAGGCCTCCAATAGCCGCAGTTCTGTGCACATGATGCCCACAGTGGAAGAGAGCTCGTATTCAAAAAAGCGGCATGACCAGGAATTCGCATCAGGACCGTCCATTGGCTCCAACGAACATCAGACGGCGTCCGCGCCCGTTTCGCTGGGCGTTCCTTCACGACCGCGCTTTAACCAGAGATCCATATCTCAGGACAATACCCGACTGGGAGTCAAAGGAAAAGACAGAACCATGGCCGATAGATATAGGCCGCCTGCGGTGAGTGACAGTCAACTCAACGCCGAAGGAGGCCGGCGATCAGGATCGGTCTCGCGGTTCGGTGATATGAAGAAAGCGTAAGCATACATGATGTGGGTAAAAAATGGCTGTTGCTGCTCTTATGCTGCACGCTTCTCTAAACTCTCTGATCTTTTTTCTATGCGTCTACTAGATGGGAGATTCTCAATCTGGATGTGAAGCGCATTAACCAGTACTCCCACCTCCGGGCATATGCCAAAGCATACAGTACGTCCGTCTCTTTGAACGCATGTAATCGGGTGGAACTACTTTCCAGTTCATCCATGAGAATTAACACACGCTCGTTTGCTTTCCTCTGATTGTTATAGCTGCCCAAAACAATCACTGGGCGTTCAGTCACCCTAACGCCCTTCGAAGTGCCACATCTCCCCGAGTGTTGCACATTTGTGAAAATGGCGCAGACGTGCTGGTACTGGAAATGTTTGCTGGACACCTGCAGGTTGTTGCTGGACAGTTGGAAAAGTTGGTGGAGCGGCTCGCAGATGAGAATTCCCAAGGTGAGGATCAGCTATTTGAAGGAGATCCTTGTGCCGTGACTCGAACTTGGCTTTGCTAGCGTTTTCCCCTTTTACTAATGCAAGCTACTTTTCGTTCTGGACAATGGAATTTTCCAACGTACAGACGCCGAATATGTGAATTGCTTCCTGCTGTCGCACTCGTTCTTCATTGACTCCGAGGACCTACTGGATCGATTAATTGCGCGCTTCCACATCCAGCCGCGTCAAGGGGAAATTCTCTACTTTGAGCGGTGGCAAATGGTGATCCAGTGCAAGTAAGTCTTGATCTCAGTCGAACGATATCTAAAGAACGTAAATCGAGGAGCGTTGTCAATGCTGACCACCAATGACCTGCATTTCCCAGGATCCTGTGTGTGCTTCAACGATGGATCCAGATTCAGTATGAGGACTTTGAGCTCAATCCAAGTCTACTAAAGACCATGAAGAAGTTCTTGGAGGTTGATGTGCGCACGTGCGGTTTCGTTATGGAGGCAGAGTTTATTGAGAAGAATATAATCCACAAGGTAAGCGTCACCGAAAGCCTGTGCATAGTCGACATACAGCGTAGAGTTTGACTGGAGCATTTACTCATATACTTCCTCGCCGTTTCTTTTGTACACAGAGTCTTTCGCCTATCAAGAACTGCAGTGTAATCATGGAGCAGGGTCGATTTTGTTTGCAGCGATCCAGGACCAGGAAGCTCAGCCTCTCTAAGGTGCACAACCGCGGCATGCCCGGCTCCCCAGGCCTTTTATCACCATACCTCGAGACTGTTCCACCCTCGCCCTTTGAGCCTGAAATACAGTGTGGGCAGGCACCAGAGTTGTTGCTGGAGTCTCCGATTATGCGACTGGACACTCTCTACCTAGCAAGGTACCTGACCCTGGCCGATATGAAGGCGTTCCGGAGCATCACTGTCTTCGAGCTCATGTCTGGGTGGTGGAAGAGGCGACAAGCGGCGGACAATAGGACTTGGGAGAACGAGACGGAGGCAGACTCAAGGTCTGGATCGGGTGCATCTGAGGCAGGCGATGCTGAAGACGGCGCAATTGAGGCATTTACCCGGCGTGCGAACATGGTAAGTTGCCGGCTTTCACTCTGCCAGATATATTTGAGAAGATACCATGATGAAAATGGGTCCGCTAACTGTCAAATATATTCAATCTTTTAGCTGAGCTACTGGGTTGCGCATGAAATCCTGAGCCTTGCAGAACCCAAGAGAAGAAAGCAGTTGATCAAAAAGTTCATTGAAGTCGCCAAGGTAAGGATGCACACGTCACTGGCGATCCATTTGAATTCAGGTCTACGAAGTTGGACTCTAATGGGGTTTGGTTTATGGTGCCGTTTTCATTGCCGCACTAGATCTGCCGCTCGTTGAACAACCTCCACACGGCCATGTTCATTATCTCTGCATTGTCATCGACCCCAGTACAACGCCTGACTTCGACTTGGAAGCTGGTGTCAGCAAGAGACATGGATACCCTGCGCGACTTGGAAACTCTCCTCGATCCCTCGGGCAATATGAAGCACTACCGTCACGCTATTGCGGAAGCAGAAGCTCCGACTATCCCGTTCCTACGTACGCTTGTGCACCTTGACCTTCTGCGCTCTGTAATTCCTGCGTATGAGAATGAACAGTGTACTAATCAAAGTGTCGTCTGTGCCTATTGTACAATAGCGATCCTTCTCAAAGACATCACGTTTATTCTGGATGGCAACTCGACAATGATTGCCTCTAGAGTGAATGTGGGGGGCGACAGTCCCACGTCGGCCGTGTTGAATAAGCATTCCAGCAGAGTCATGAATTCGGGAGCAGGAGCAGAAGCAGACAACTCTATCGAGACCCAAGCGATGGACAATGGCGCCACTGGAGGGCAGCTGGTGAACTTTGACAAGTTCCGCCGGCTGACACAGTACGTAGAGAATGCGGTTGAGATGGCGCGGTCTGTTGATTACTCTTTTGATCACCAGCTGCTGCGCCAAGCTCGCGTGTTCCATCCCTCTGGGTCATCCTCGTCAGTCCATGGAGGACACAATGACGCCGATTCAACTCCTGGATCGGTCCAGAGTGGTCGGCAGGGCAACGCGAGCGGGATCACATCGTCGAGCCGGTATTACCGTGGGGCATTGGATGAGATCTCGGACATTGTGGAGCACCGATTGGTCCAGGCTTCCGGACTGATCGACTCGCACCAAACGCTTATCGAGGTCGAGTTTTCGACCAAACCCAAGAGCAGCAACGGCCTGTGGAGGGGAGGAGTCGTTGGAGGCAGCAGCGGTAGTGGGATCGGATCCAGTAGCAGTGTGCAGGGATCGAGTATGGGCGAGACGGTGATCCGGTCGGTGCAGGGGGAGGAGGAGTACCTGATGGGCTTGAGCATGTTGTGTGAATCCCACCGATAAAGACAGCCTGCGCCCGTTTACTGTCTGGAGACGGAAAGTCTTGACTTGTAATACATGTACTGTACAACAGAAAAGATCAAAAAGTCGAGGTACGTCCTCGAGGTACCTGGCGCTCGGCCCCCGATTGTCTATTTGTGTCGGACTTTTTGGTATACCGACCGTGGGCGATATGCACTGTACATGCGTGGCGATGTATTCGACTCATTTCGTTGATGCTTGGTGCTCGCAGAGCCCAGAGCTGCCGTGTAGTGGGTCCGTTCTGGTGACGATAGCACCTGAGACGTGGATCGAGGCCTACTTTGCATGTCTGGGGGTTAAGTTTTGGCTTTCGAAAGAGGGGTCGGGACATATGAAGAGTGTTGGTCTGGTGCTCAAACCCACATGCAATGTTCTTGAGAACTATGCTGTATCTATTGCCAGCCGACAACCGGTTCTCCCGTTACAATAATGCATTGAATTCATCAGTGCCATGCTTTTTGGAAGAAAAAAAAGACATGTCAGCATAAAAACAACGCGAGGAGGACTACAACTGCTCACAGAGAGACCATTGCCAATCGTGTGCGACTTGAGACGAGGCCAAGAATGAACACAAGCCAGGAACAGGAACGGACCGTGTGTAACAGAGAGTTAATATCACACAGGCGAGAGCATGCGCGATAGTCAGATTATCTCGAGAATGGAAACGGTGCGGCCTACAGCGCTGGGGACGAAGAGAGGAGAGGCGAAGATGATTCCTGCACAAGAGCATCTGTTTGTATTTTTTAGCGCCATTTTTTTTATGTTCACTCATCGAAGTTTCGATCAAGAGAAGACGCTCGTGCTTTCTGCACCGAGGCGATGGATGTGCTTGTAGACTATCTGCGCCAGGGATGAGTCGAGATGGGCTGCAAGATATTGGTAAAGCGATCGCAGGACGGAGGAGGTGGAGGAAGGAGGCGGGTTGCGCTCGGGTGTGACCAATATCGAGAGAAATGTTTGATTTGTCCACTCTAATGAAAGCCAATCGCTGTGTAGCGGCTGCCTGCAGCACATGTATTTTCTTCGTGGGCGTGCCTCTCGTGCCTGCCTGTCTTCTTGCCTCGCTTGCCTCTCTTGCCTCGCTTGCCTCTCTTGCCTCTCTTGCCTCTCTTGCCTCTGTCCTTCGTCGCCACACCGCTTCTCGCGCACTTACACGATCCACGACCCCACTCCTCTCTCTCCCCTGACCCTGCTCGCATCCGACACCACCTCCACTGGCTACCCACTCGCCTCGCTGTCCATAAACACATCCGATACGCAACGACCTCCTTCTGTCGCTGGCAAAAACACACCCGCCTCGGCCCTTGTACTTTTCTCTTGGTACCCTTGTCTCTACCGCATCAACCCTATCGCGCTCGAATCTCGCTCCTTCTCTTCCTGCTTCACCTTCTTCGTCCTAGCTCTCTCCTTGCTCTTCCCTACTCGAGCAGTCTCGACTTTCTTTCACACCCCTCGCTCCACACGCTCCACACGCTCACGCCAACTCTCATCTCATCGCCTCAGGATCGGTTCTGTTCTGACCAAAGAGTCTACCAACCAATATCCATCAGACAAGCATCCGCTGTTCTATTTTACCTGCTCTGGGTGACCCTGTGAACAAACGCACGAGGAAGCAAAGCATCGGAAGCCAGCACACACGAAAAGACGATGCAAAGGCTACCGTACTTCAGGTCGCCGGCGATGGGCCTGATCGCCTCCCTTACACTCCTGTCAGCCATCGCAGTGCAGCAAGTTCAAGCTTTTGGATATAGTAAGTGACATGCATATATTACCCTACCTTGGAATTGAATGTCCTACAATTTGTTCGCGCCTGAGAAAAAATAATTGGGGGAGAATTGCGACCTGCATTTGGGGTGAAATGTGAACAGCATGCTGCACCCATGGCCAACCACCATTTCTGCTCATGCTCGTTTTCAAACCTCAACCTGAGAGTTTCGCACATACACATGGCATATGGTTAAAGTGTTGCTCAGCAGCAGCAGTAGCAGCAGCAGGAGTGGTGTATAACAGTCTGTGCTGGTCAACAAATAATCTGAAATCGAGATTATTGTTGATGAGGGTGCCCATTCCAAACCTTGTCTCCCCAGCACATCTTTTTTCATCGATACGATTTGTTCCTGCAGCAAAGCTCACGTTGCATCCGTAATCGATGCGGGGAGCAAAGAAGAGGGTGAGGAAGAAAGGAGAAGGGAGAAAGCCTGGCTGGGCTGGGCTGGGCTGGGCTGGGAAGCCTGACTCCTCCACGACTGGTACGCGGCAATCCAACCTTCTTCGTTTCAGTCAGGCCTTGAATTGGGAGCCAGCTGACAGCTCATGGGCTGCGCGCTTTTGGGCGTAACAGAAACCATTGTCGTCGTGTTGACGACGGATCGCGCATCCTGGTTGCGAGGGGTTTAACAAACATGGCAAGCGTACTTTCCTGCTTGTACAAACAGGCCTTCCAAAAGAGCAGCTCATCATATCCACACATCAACAACGCCCAACGGACGGTTGGATTTCATTTCCTTCATTTCGCAGCTCTCTCCTGTGTGACCAAAAGTGGGGTCAACGCGGACATGGGCATCGGGATCCCCTCACACACAAGTTGCAGCCCCGAGCTAAATGGATCCTCAGTGTGCCCCACATACATCTCCATACAGTCATGACTAACACGGTACTGCATTCTTGGTGTATGTTCTTGCTAGGCGCTGTGTATAATGGGACTTATTGCCAGGTGGGTCATACGTTGTCTGCCTGCTCTCGAAGCCATTTCCTCAGGAAAAAAAAAAGAACTCGAACCTCATCTGCGAATTTCTCACTCTCTTGTAACAGGGCTTTGTCGACTATCATGTATGGCTGCCTGATGGGGCCACTGTTGCGTTGGTGGAGCAAGGCCTCAACGCCACAGGCATCGAAATGGTCCTCCAGCTACCTGACCCATGCAAGTCCACATTCCTCTCCTACGCTTGCTCGGTCGCATATCCTCGGCCTGTCGCCTCGGGTCAAAGTAAGTGGTACACTCTCAAAGTGATATTTTTTTTTGTCAATGACATGCTTGCTAATGATATAGCATTTCTGTAGGTAATAGCTTTAATGTCCTATTCGCATGCGGGTCTTCTTGCCAAGCCGTCAATCAGGCGTGTGGAGCCGATGTTGCCTACCTACAGCAACTAGGCCAGGTCCCTGCCAGCCCCTCGATTCTTCCGGACTGCAAGGCACCCATTCAAAATACCAATCAATACCCACAAGGCGCCATTCCTCATCAGCCAGACAATTCTTGCAACGCTATACCTTGTAGGTGCACAGAATGAATCTTGATGGCTCTTTGACTGCCGAGTCCAGTCCGGACCTAACCTGGCCAACTCTCATTTGTCTGCATGTATAGTTCAGAGCACCAACTCGACATGCTCAGCGCCCATGGCAGAGTGTGTCTCGCCCTTTGTGAGAGACTTGGTGTTTCATTCGACCAACGGACTCCAGAACACGGATGATGGAGTCTGCGGATGTGGATGCTGTCTGCCCTGCCCTCAAACGAACAACTTTTACAAGCCAGGTCTCTTGGACAAAGGATTTCTTGTGACCGATATCCTCAAGGGCGTGTCCGCTGGGCTGTCTCTGATCCTGGTGGTGTCGTACCTGGTCTTGCCCGGCAAGCTGCAACACCCAAGCAACCTGATTTTGTTTGCAGCCATCTCCACATGCATCTTTAGTGCAGCGGTTGCGCCCTCCTACGGGAACCCACGCCGGATCCAGTGCTCTTCCAACGGAATCACGCCTGCATCATCGTACAACAATTCGCTCTGCACCGCGCAGGGTGCATGGCTGTTGTTTGGGGCCATTTCCACCACGGCATGGCTGTCGATGGTGATTGTCAACCTGCATATGCACACGGTGTGGAATTCGAACTGGCTTTCGCAACGTGCCTGGATATCGCATGTTATCGGCTGGGTGGTCCCTGCATCCTTTGCGGTCATTGCTGTTGTCACAAAGTCGATTGGATGGAACAACTCGAACATGTATGTGATCCATACAGTATACATGTTGCAACACGGTTCGTGTTTGCGATAGGGCCGTATATTCTTTTGAAAAGCAAGCTGACTTGACTTTATTTTATTTTACGACTTGATGATGGTGCATGCGATAGGTGCATGGCTACGCAGGACTCTTCCAACGTGCTGCTGTTCATCCCTCTTGGGGTGATCATGATCCCTTCGATCCTTCTCCACATTGCGACGTTTGCTCACATTATCCGGGTGACGCTCCAGTCTGAGAACTCGGAGACGGTCTCTCACTCGACGCTGTCGTCGGGCAAGGCGGCACGGATCTCGCACCGTCGCCATGTCATGAATGCGATCCGGATCCAGTGGCGAGCTGCCGTGCTGGCGCTGGTGGTGTCGGGATCGGTGCTTGTTTACTGGGCGTTCTACTTGGTGGAGGGAGGCAAGACGGACATGTCCTGGATGAGCACGTGGCAGCTGTGCATCTTCCTGGGCGGAGGCGACCAGGAGCAGTGTGGGCGGCAGTTTGCGCGAGGCCATGTGCCTGATTTCATCTTTATGATGGTGGCGGAGGGGCTGGTGAGCACGACGGGGCTGTGGATCTTTCTGCTGTTCTTCAAGGGTTCGCTGATGCAGGAGTGGCGCGACATGATCTCGGGCTGGATCTGCTGTGGCGGCCGGGGAACGCGCAAGCGAGAGGAGGACCAGTTCTATGTCATCTAAGGGCCTCCTTTTGCTGTCTGTCTGCGAAGTGTCTGCCAGGTGTCTGCAAAGTGTCTGCCAGGTGTCTGCGAAGTGTCTGCAAGGTTGAGGGACATGCACCTGCACCTGCACATCCACAGCAGCTGCGTGCATACACACGCGCGACCTGGCACCCCTGAGACACGCGTGTGTACATTATAAAACAGTATTTCATTTATTTATCCAGGCACAATGAGACTTTGTTTTCGCTCTCTCTCTTTCCATCTCGAATGCTTCTGCTGGATGTCCCCCATTCGCATCCTGCCTGCCTGCATCTCCATCCATCCATACCCCCACTGCTCTCTCCGCTCGGATTCCTCGCCGCTGCTCTCGTAGCTGCATCTCCCTGCCGAATCCTTTCTTTTTTTTTCTTTTTTTTTCTCCTTCTGCAGCCACACCCTGGTCCTGCTGAATTCCATCCGTCTCTCCCTCGCTCAGTGCGCTGTGCCATTGCCCATCCCACCCTCCCCGCTCAGCCTCGCCCGTGGTCGCAGCGTCGTCCTGATCCCATAGGCCTAGACGCACTTCAGCCTGCCAGCAGCATCGTCCCCAGCCACGCAGCGACCCGACCCACGCTCGCCCGTGTCCGCTCGCATTCCATTGAGCTTCATCCGTAGACTCGCCCATGCACGCGAGCATCACCACCATGCCAGCTGCTATTCCAACCACAACCACAGGCACTCGACCTGGACGTCAGCTTAGGGACCGAGCACCCACCTCAGCACCAACACCACAGGCGCACTGTGCTTCATACCCTTGCAGAGTCCTCTCGACTGCCCATTGTTCAGCACGACGAGCCCGTACTCTGAATCATACCCCAACACGCCAGGGAGCTCTTTCCGCCAGCACTAGCTGGACAACAGCCACGGGGCGCATCTCTGACAGCCCATGTACCCCTCGGCCGTCCCCATCCCGATGGAGGAACCTCCATCTGTGTATTCTATTTCTGGTCTCGTCCGCCATATTGTCGACGGACGTCCACTTTTTTGGTCTTAGCCCTGTCTCGGCAGAGCCCTTGCGCGAGACGACAGCAAAAGAAGCGGAGCCTCTTATGCGGCGCTCCCGTCTTTATCAACCCCCAGAGGGTGCCACACTCTATCTGCCAGCGTCTGGCAGCCGGGATCCGACCTCGCCGCCCCCAGTTTCCCCAGCCATGGGCATCGGGGGCGGGCTGATGTCGTTCACATCCAAAGCCAAAGTCAACCACGGCAATAACTCAACCACAGGCAACGGTGCTACGCCCAACATCATCAGCGTTCCCCTGCAAGACCTCAATGCCGACACGGTGGTAATGTATTCCCCTCAGTCCCATTTCGCTGCCTGAAGGAAAGAGAGAGAGAGCCTGCCGCTCGTACGCACCTTGCAATATGTCATTGTCAGACGAGATTCGTGCTCTCTACTTTCCTGCCCCTAGCAGCTGTCATGGCATGTGCTGGAGGTACTTTTGGGATATTTTTATCTATTGCTCAGCAGCTAATGTTTGCCTCTCCCTCCTCCGTCTCGTCTCATCTCCTCGTCTTAATCTGCCCCTCTGTACCTCTCCTCAATGGCACACACGCGTCTGCGTGGCCTATCCTCTGTAATGGACCATTTTACTGATACTAACAGTATATAGGTATGTCTCCCTGTTTGCTAATATTTCGTGTCCTCTCGACGCGTCCGTAGACGCCTACATGTGTTTTCTGTCTACGGCCGTTGCTTTGATCCCTTAAATTTTCCCTAAATACTTCTTCCTTATTGTCTATGCGTCAAACAGGAACGATCGCGTTTGGTACACCAGCCCAGAACTTCACGATGGTCTTTGATTCAGGCAGTAGTGATATGTGGGTCCCCTCTCAAGCCTGTACTACTCCTGTGTGTCTGACGCTGATGCGATTCAACCACACTGCCTCTTCGTAAGTTGAGCTCGACTCTTTTATGTCAGGACTTCCAGAAACCATTGCATGGCTTCTGGTTGCTGACTAATGTACCCCTCTTGTCACACCCTTCACTGTAGCACCTACCACGTGGAGGCCAAACCCCTTGATGTCAAATATGGCGACGGGTCCCATATCAGTGGAACAACTGGAGTGGTAATTAGACAACATCCTCACTGTAACTCCCACCCGGACCCGAACCCTCTTTGAGATTGAAGGCAATGACCTAATATTGCACTCTTCCTCTTTTTTCGAATAGGATCGCATGTTGATTTCCGGCAACAGTATAGCGAACCAGTCGTTTGGTATGGCCACTGTGGACGACTCTACGATCGCAAAGAAGGGCGTCGAGGGTGTTGTCGGTCTCGGCTTTGGGCGCGTCGCCAATGTTAAAGGTAAGGGCGTACTACCCTTTGAGAACACCAGATGTTTCGGCTCGCTCCGTACTGTATGCAGGTACCGTTTCTGATTTGCGTCCGATCCGAAACTGTAGGATTCATCACCGTTGTGGAGACCATGCTGGCCCGAAAGATGATTGTTCAGCCCATCGTATCCATCTGGCTGGGAAGGCAGCGGATGGGTGGAGCCAACGAAGGCTCTGGAGGGGCAGTTATCTTTGGCGGCGTCGATACGACAAAGTATGTCGGCAACTTTACATGGGCACCTGTCACCGACAAGAATGCGTGGAAGATTCGGTTCGATGCCGTCTCGCTTGCAGGAAAGAACCTCGACCTGTCAGGAGATGCGCTCATTGATTCAGGTACTACATCTACACTGATCTGATGGCATTGGAATGGTTTATGCACCTTATGTGTACACGCACTAACCCTGCGACTCGATTTTTTGTTTTTTGCGATAGGAACGTCGCTCATTATCGTTCCCGCAAAGGTTGCTTCTTATTATCACGGACTTATACCAGGCGCTCTAGAGGTTCGTTTCTGGTTGGACACAGGATGCTGATAGTAGGTGCGATGACACCGCTCGCTAGTATTAATGATAAGGGTGCTCCGTTTCTATGCGCGTGTTCAATTGAGTAGGTGCCACAAGTGGGCTGGATCTTACCGTGCAATACAAGCATGGGCGATCTAAACTTTACCATCGGCGGCCAACAATTCAGGGTCCCGTCGGAAGAGCAGGTCGTACTGTTTAGGATCCCGGGATACGCAGAATACTGCAAGAGTGCAGTGGAAGCCTCTGCATATGCTGATACCGTAAGGCGAAGATCGCAGCTCGCGTCGAATGAGATGGCAACGTTTCTTTGTGAGGCGCTGTGTCTAACCTGAAAGGTCGAATTTATTTTCTACATCTTTCTCTCTCTCTCGCAACAGGAGTGGATTCTGGGAGCATCGTTCCTAAAGAATGTGTACAGCGTTTTCGACTATCGCAGTCTAGCCGTGGGGTTTGCGCAACCGTCCAACATCTACAACTCTCTAGCGAATGTGACGCTGCTGCCCAACCTGTCCAACGTTCCCCATGGACAAGGCAATGAATCCAATGGAACTCAAGGCGGAGGCGATGATTCGAGGGGCGGACAGTCATCCTCAGCACCGTCGATTTTTGGGGTAAGTTTAATATGCGGCAGAAATGCATATATGTAAACGGTCGAGACTAAGCCTGTTTGTGTGTCGTGTAACCTGCATAGTTTCAGTCTGTCCTGTATACTTGCATGGCGACCGCCATTGCTGCTCTGGCCTCGACGGGATTCTATTAGAACGTGCACGATCTCATTAAAGTTCGGCGACATATCGATTGCGAAAGAATAGCACGCTTCCCTGAATCGTGCAGGTAAGATCTAGGCCAACAAGGAAGACTGGAATGTGGTTGTAAAGAGCTGTTGTTCGATTCAGGCTGCAAGGGGCATAAAGAGTGCAGCTTGATTAAGTCAGGGTGTCGAGGGGAGACCCTCATCCATTGACTGGCGAATCATAAGGTTACAGGCCGTAGCACCCAATGCCGGTGCTCCTTTGATTGACACTGGTAGGCTTCGTATTGGGCAGTGACATGATTTTCAGTACACTGTAGGAGATCCCATGCAGCCAATGCACTCTTTGCCCCCTCCTCTTTTTTCTTGTTTACCAACGTGCGCATTGCATCCCTATATGGCACCCTCCCTTGCCCACTGGTTTGAACAACACGCATCACTTTCTTTATTTGGATCCGAGCCCCTTTCGACGGAAGCAGTGCCATAGGCGAGTGTGCTCAAGAACCCCTTCACCCCTCGGTTCGAGGAGACGCCTTCAAATGTCTGCCAAATCTATCTTGCGAGGAACCGCGTATTGGCATCGCTATTGTTCTCACACTCTTTCTCTCTTACGCGCTCGCGCTCTCTAGTATTCTCCTTTCAGAGTCGTCGGTCATTTTCTCTGTACATCAACCTACTAGTGCATGCACGCCCTTTCGGCTTCTCGGCCACTCTATGCGGAGCAAGTGCCGGCAGCATGTGCGACGCATGCGCAAAATGTCCCAAACTTGTATAAATCCTGCTGAATGCCAGCAATCTTTGCCGCTTCAACCGCCTTCTCTCTCCATCATATCCGCCTCTGCCTTCCTGCACCTTTCGCACTTTCGCTACAACTGTCGCGTCCATCCTGTTCTGGATCGGTTTTCCCATCCACAAACTCTTGTTTCTTGTTTGTGGATCCCCTTCCGTAATCTTGTCTCCGATAGCCACCACAACCTTATACACCTCATCTCACCTTACACTTTCGTGGAAACATGCTCTACATCGCACTCCTCTGCATCCCCCTCGGGTTTATTTCGTCTATTAGCGCTCAACCACACCCTGTGGGGGGAGCCGCCTATGTCTCTTTCCATGACCGCCTCTACGTCCAAGGAGGCGATCTAGGAGGTGGAAATCTCATCAATCAGTTCTATGCACTCGACCTGTCCCGAAGGTGGCAGACCGTGAGTCCTGTATGGAACACCCTACCTGCCGGCCCTATCAAAGCATACCACTCTGGCGGCTTCTCGGCCGACATGAACTCGTTTGTCACCTTTGGCCGGGAAGTTGGCTCCCCTTACACAACTGCCAATTTCATCAACATCTTCTCGACCAGCACGGGGTCATGGATTGGCACAGGGTCGACCATGATAGCAGAGCCAACGCGGCGCGACATGACCATCGCCTCTGACCCCTCCCCTGGTGGGCAGATCTACTTCATGGGATGAGATGCTGGTCAGGCTGGCACTGGCCGGTCCAACGTCATGGACATCTACAACCTCAAGTCGAGCGTGGTGTCCGAAACGATCGTGCCATCGCCGGGTCCTCAAAATCTTCAGGGAGGCGCTGCTGCATGGCTGCCTCACCGAAGATCCATGATGATCGTTGGCGGCATGAACGACAATCTGGAAGGCAACTCTGTGTACCTTTTCACCCCAGAGACTAGTCAGTCCCAATCCTCGAACTCAGGCCCTTACATGGCCTCGTCCTCGAGCAACTCCGACACTGACAACATCGGGCGATATGCTAGCAATAGCAATAGCAATAGCAACAGCAACTCCAACTCCAACTCCAACGACCCAAATGCCTCTGGCCCTAACACTGACTCTACTCACAGCGGTAGCACATGGACTGAACAGGTATGTTGTATCGATATGTGTGATGAATAGGGCGCTGGTCAATGACTATGAGAATATGAGGGCGATGAGACCATGTGTCCTAGTGAAAGGGAGTCGCAGTGTGTACGGCTAGATCCAGCTGTCAGCTTCACAAGAAGCATAGCTATCAGCCTCGCGCGTCAGTTCCATCCATATACTGCATAGTGTTCAAATCCACATAAGAATGCATGGTGACCAAGATGCGTTTGCAAGACAGCAACCCAGATCTAATCTGACTCGCGAAAGTGACACAAAAGTCCGTGCACGAGAAACGAAAGAGCCACGTCAAGGAGCAGATGTCACGTCGCTCGTAGTCGACGTGCTCTTTATTTCTTTGGTCTTCGGTTCTGTCTCCCTCTCTGCCAACCTTCCTCGGATCTACCACACACACACACACACCTCTTCTGTCTTTGCAAAAGGATCTATCGCGAGTGCTCAAAACGCATTTTCTAACCAATTGAACACCACGTCTCCTTCCACCCTGCCGTTCTGCTCCACATGACGATATCCCTGTCCATCACACATCATCCAAAACAACGCTCTAACAGCCCACTACAGGCTACTTTCCCAGCTTGTGCACTGCTCACTGTATTGCCGCCATCTCAGGCCATTTTATTTCGCATCGTTCATTATCATGGAGCTGTACTAACCACCTCCTCCCTCGCATCCTTGTATTCTATTCCCAAATCACCTTCTTCTCTTGTCTCTTTGTCCCATCCACTCTTGTCACCACTCCTGCTCGCTCATGGATGCTTATACCTTCCATCGATACCGCATTGTCCCCTCGACACTTTAATCACATTTCTCTCTTCGGATCCGCATCGCTCTGCCTGTCACTGCTCGCTAAAAAAGATGATGATGGCTCAATCGTTGCCGTATTCGGCGGATTCGTCAACCGAAAGCTCGACCTCGGATCACTCCGTCTACTTCCTCGACACCCACACATGGGCCTGGACATCCACAACCTCCGACTCGGTCCGTGGGAGAAGCTACTCTGCCTGCGCTCTCAGTGGCAACCAATTCATTGTGTGGGGAGGTAAGAACAGAAACAAGCCTTACCACAGCAAAATCTCTCGTTCGACCTGCTAACTGTGCTGTTTTTTTTCTTTCTGTAAACGCTTCATTGAGGACAGGCTTCTACCAAAATCCAACCTCGATCCCCAACAACCTGCCTTCAATTGAGGAGAGTACCCTAGTTTACTCGTTGGCAGCTCAAAACTGGGTGAATACCTTTGAGCCCTCTACTGGATCGTCATCCTCTGGATCCAGCTCAGGTAACCAAGGCGATCACGCCGATGGGAACAATGAGCTGTCGAATGGCACAAAGTCTGTCGGTGTCATCCTTGCGATCTTGGCTCTCGTGAATCGTGATCACGTTCGGCGCCCTCATGGTGATCCGCAAGCGGAGCCAACGTCGGCGCGGCAGCCACAGTAGTACCGGCGGTGGCGGCCTCAGTTCTAGTCGCCGCAACTCCACTCAGCTCTCGAACCATCTCGCCTTCAGTGGGCCTGTCTCTGCCTCGAACATGATGGCTCCAGCATTGAACAAGACGCATTTCGGAACGTGGGACCACCACCCTACGAGATCTGCAAATCTGGAGAGCGGGCTGGTAAAAGATGAGAAGGTGGGCTTGGTCGACAACGACATCAACATCCCCGCCGTGACAGGGTATAATCCTTGGGGTCGCCGGGAATCGACCACGACCATCAACACCATCCCCGGAATCACACAGACGCAGACAATGATCGTGGCCACCCCAGTCGCCAACTCTAGATCAACCAAGACGACCTCACCAACCTACAAGTACTGAACACCAAAAAAAAGAACAACAAAATGATAGAAATAGAAAAGAAAAGGATCATTTTTCTTGCGTGAGGAGGAGGGCTTTTTTGTTTTTTTTTGTTTTTTTAGTGCCTTTTAGGGCTTTTCAGGGTCTTTGGGTCTCGTGGAAGATCTTCACGTTGTCGGAGGAACACCCGGGGTCTGTGTGTCATCATACTATTCATAGTATGTATCTCGTTTATAAAAAATACATCACGTACAGAACGCTTTTTTTATTTTTATGATATGCCCTTTCGGAAGAACCATGCTTTCGATTTGGCTGCTACACACCAAAAAAAAATGGGGAGATCATCCGCTTAAGCACGAGTTGGGTACGGGCCACCAGTCGGCTGAGGCGAGAAGGAGGGGACATCTACAGAGAAGGTGGTGCGGTGAGGGCGCGATCGGGACTTGTTACTGTGGGACGGCTGAACAGGCATGCCCGACTTGGAAGGGATAGAGGACTCCGCTGGGGCCGAAGGATTCACACAAGTGACGGCGGGGCTAGCAGTCTCCGCCCACGAGCCTGTAGGATGAGGCATCTCCGATACAGAAGGGCAGGGAGGCAGCGCTGATCCTGTGAATTGAGGCACTCCCGATCCAGAGGGGTTAACAGGCCCTGCCGTACGCGAACGAGGCACTCTCGATCCAGAAGGGCGAGGTGCACCCGAGGCAGAGGGCATGAAGGTTGGGTAGGCTGTGAAGAGGGCTTCGTCTGAGGCAGAGGGCATGAAGGTTGGGTAGGCTGTGAAGAGGGCTTCATCTGAGGCAGAGGGCATGAAGGTTGGGTAGGCTGTGAAGAGGGCTTCGTCTGAGGCAGAGGGCATGAAGGTTGGGTAGGCCGTGAAGAGGGCTTCGTCTGAGGAGTCGACGGACTCTTGAGCGGAAGAGACCTGCACGAGGGCAAGGGCAAAGGTGAGGGCGAAAACGATGGACTTCATTGTAGGTTATCTGGATCGAGGAAACTGATAGGAATGTGAATGAGGAACAAGAGAAGATGGAGGGAAGTAGGTGGGGTCTTTTATAACCACCAAGTTCCGAGAGTCGTTTTTTGTAGATAGCTTATAGAACTATGCAATCCTTCTATTTCTATTGCTCTAGATGACCCGTGAACGAACAGATGGGGTGCACCTGCGGCGCAACGGTCGTGTTTGTCCTTAGTGTGGCTTTCGTACGTGTCCCTGAGAGTCTCTGCGAGTTACCTTTGCCCAAAAAATGTATGCAAGGGAGAGCAGGTGCAGGGGCGCGGGCCCAAAACCCCACGCCATCGTACTGACAAACGCATTCATTAACATACTAAAGATTAAAGGCTGTCGGCGCCGTATTTTTAGATCGACGTCAGGGTTAGGACGCGTGCAGAATGATGGTTCAAGACACATAAAATCCCGTGGTCTATTCTTTCTACCCTTACGCCTGGCCAAGGCGTTGAGCAAGAGTCACCGTGAAGCGGAATACAAAACACATAAGTAGACCCTATATCAATATATCTTCTGTGCATCGAAGTCTTCTACAATTTGCATTGCATATATTGGACGCCCATGGGGGAAGGAAGTGTGCAGCTCGAGGTATGCAATTCGCCCCACTCTCATGGATTTTGTGCCGACCTCATTCTCTGTTTCTCTGTCTAGCGTTCTGAACCATTATCGAGGCTGAATTGTGAGGTCATTTCGCAAGCAGGCAGCGTTCCGCATGCCTCTTTAGTAGGGCACGACGAAGCCAGGTATTTGTTTTGTAGGTCGTGTCTAGGTAAAGCGTTCCAGTCCGAGCATCAATTGCATCGCATCTTGCAGTCTTCGCGTTCGACTGTTGCCCCCCGCCCTCCCCCCGCCCTGCAACCTACCGATCCTGGCCTATGATTCTTCCCTAGGCCCTTCGCCCTTGTTCTTGCCTGAAGACTCTACGCCTCTCAAGTCAACATTCCTTCATGTGATGAGTGTGCGGCCGCTCTATCTTCTTTCATCTCAATTTCGTTCACCCTCAGTTTTACACACGTTCAGTCGCACACGCAATTTCTCTCATTCTCTTTCACGCACTCATACGCTCTCTCTCTCTCGGTGTGCGTGTCCACGCCAGGTAATAATATATTCGTCTGTCAACCTCTTCGCTGCGTGGGCAACGTCGGCCTATCCAGATCGCTATGACCCCCTCAAACATTCTCAGCATGCCCTGAGGCACTTGACCTTGCAGCTGCTCTCACTAAGTATTAGAATTTCAGTCATGCACAGCAGAACTGATTTTAATTACGTGAGAGAGGTTCTTCTTTTTTTCTATATTGCTGACATGATCACAATAAAGTCAGGGAAGGAGAGAGAGAGAGAGTAAGGAGGAAACCACCACTTTAAACCTTGGGGGCAACGGGCTTAGGGGCAACGGGCTTAGGGGCAACGGGCTTGGGGTGCTCGGGCTTCTTGGGGTGGGTAGGCTTCTTGGGGTGGGTGGGCTTCTTGGGGTGGGTGGGCTTCTTGGGGTGCTTGGGCTTCTTGTCCTTCAGATCCCTCTTCTCCTTCTTGGGGGGAGTGGGCTTCTTGGGGGGAGTAGGCTTCTTGGGGTGGGTGGGCTTCTTGGGGTGGGTGGGCTTCTTCTTGGGAACCTCGGGCTGCTTCTTGGGGACCTCGGGCTTCTTGGTGGGCTTGGTGGGCGTAATGGAAACGCACATGGGCTCGTTAACATCCAAGTTGTCGCACTTGGGGCTCAACCTGTAGTTCCAGGCCAAGAGTTGCTTGAAGGTGATCTTGTTGGCGGCAGCGAACTGCTCGCAGCCAGTGTCGGTCGGCTTGACAACGACGGTGTGGGTGCACTCCTTGATGGGCTTGGGGACGACAGCCATGGCCTGGGAGGCGACGGCAGCGAGGACGAGAAGGGTGGCGGAGAACTTCATGATGGTTAAGTTAGGGTTGGTTAGGGATTGGGGTATGAGAGAGGCGTTTGAGCTGCTTTGTTGGAAGGGGAAGTGTGACTTAAGGAAACAAAACTGACGGGCATCGAGCTCCATTTTATACAATCAGGTAGCGGGTGCTCCTGTTACCCCACTGCAGTACTTCACCAGCGAGGGTGTTGCCGCTGGCAATAAGGCGGTTCGGTTTCGCTTTGCATTCCTTCCACCCCTTTGTGCGAAATGCCTCCTGTACACATGTACCTGAACAGTGTAGGGTAGGATGAGCGAGAAGTGAGCCCAATTTTGTTTTTTTGGAGATGCTCAGCAGGAGGACGAATGAACGGTTGAGAATCGAGAGGGTCCGCCGCTTCAAGGATTGTCCACACTGCTGCCTGCTGCCTAAAGCAGTTTGTCGGCTTCAGCCTGCCTGAAAAAACCCGCTGACTACATAAAGTTCTACGGGAGATTGTGCTCTCCACAGGACACAATAAATTGCTGTCGCTGCAAATAGAGCATGCAAAAAGTTGTTGCGGGTCACTCTAACCCAAATTGGAGAAGAGTGAAAGAGCGATGTTGACCCAATGTCCACAGCCAAGGTCAGTTCCTGAATGAACAAAGGCTCGGAACATTGAATAAAGCACTGGGCTCCTTCAAAAAAAAAACAAAAAACAAAAAAAACACACCCCTACAGCCAGTAACGATGTCCGCATATGCGTCGACCATGGCCCACGCAAGATAAATATAAATGTGTATTTTTACCATGGCGCTAAACCCACCTAAACAGTTCACTCATGTTAATAATGATAAAGTGTCTACTGTACAAAATTGCCGCTTGAAGAAAGCACCTTTTTGCAGGGTCTCAGGGGTGTCCCCACCATGTTTGCCATGCTTGTTTGTTTGAGCGCGTAAAGACTACAGTAGTGTGTTTACGGAAAGGTTTACAGTTACGCTTCTCAAGCATCGTGATCATCAACGGAACGCGTGGAGCAGCATCGAACATGCCTTACACCCCGAGCAATTCATTTCGATCAGCAATGAATTCCAATTGTTGTGTGAGGATCGTCAATATTAATAATAACGTGTAGGGTCACCTCCTTCAGAGGTCATTTCAGGTCGAGTGCCTTTCTCTGTGTGCGTCAAAACCTCAGTGAAAGCAGATTGACGCAAAAATCTCATTACCTACACGGTACGGATCGCAGGCTCTGCTGCTTCTAGACAACCTTCCATAACTCTCATAGAAAAAAAAGCATGCGAGGAGCGAAGAACGATGTCCAGATCCATTTCTTTTTTCAAGAACTGCCGCGAAGCAGAGCGATTCCCAAAGATGGAAAACTGCCCACTCAATTCGTTACGCCAACCCCTCATGTCCGTCTCAAAGGCTGAGCTGATATCAGATGTGAGCATTCTTCGCGCGACGCCAAAGCAAAAATATTCATGCTCTCTTAAACGACAATATTAACATGTTTTCGTGCGCCACGACCTACTGGCGTTGAACACTAGGTGGGAAACAGTGGAGAGATAACTGCTCAAATGAAAAGAAAAATATTGGCAGGGAAGAGTACATCAGACTCAAGCAAACACGCTCCAGGCCGATAAGAGACGTGCTGGAACTCAAACGTTTTTCGCGAGCCGTTTGTTTCAGATTTCCGTGGAGGTCATCTTGCTCCCTACATGCCTGGAACAGGGGCAGGGCTTCAGTGAGACCAAGAAGCAAAGCAGTGAATTGGTCTTACTGAGCGAACGATCCCACTAGTCTTGCAGATGCGCTGCGGACAGTGCTCTCCAGTACTCACGTACTGTACTGTATCTGTTCAGAACATTTCTGTTGATAAGGACCAGGCACGTAGTCGTCTGGTTGACTTACCCCAGGAAGGTACGTACTGTGCTACAGTAGATAGCGTCAGCGCCTGCGATTTTCAAGGTATCCTAGTGGTCTGGGTTCAAGTGCGCTTGCTGCTGTGGTCGCTGCCTTCGTTGGCACCGAGGAAAAGCATGGACGATGGTGAGCTGAAAGGAATACTCAGAAGCTGTGATTGGCTGATCATGAGAAACACAATATGTCTTTGTACCTGCTGAAGACCCTTTCGCCTACACGTGTGCTTCGGTGAAAAGAATGCCTGCAGGCCCATTGCTCGTTGCCCATGCAATGCCAGAAAGAGAGGACAACACGTTCGTTTCGGAGGTGTGCACTGTATGTGTGATTCGAACATGGCGAGTGCGAGATGACTTTGCAGGCGTCCTAATGTGTGCCATGCGTGGCATTACAGTTTGGAGGAAAGTCAGTCAACACCGAGAGACAGACGAGACTATCCCCTTCCATGTACTCTCGATCGCCCTCTCGCCCTAATTCTTTCTCGATAATCGGCCATGCCATGTATCTCCTAAACGGCCGACTTTCAATTGCTGCGTCGGGGACTGAAGCTCCTGCTATGCCATCCCACGCGCTCATAGCAAGCGGCTTCCAAGTCAACTTTGGCACACGCAAGGTCGTCAGTTTTTTTGTGGTATATTTATACGCTGCTGTTGTCCCTTCCTTTGCCCGCACCTAGACCAATGGCGATGCACGAGTACATCCACCAGCCTCAAGAACAGAGCGGGCTATGCTGCGTTGGGCAGTGAGCGCCCCTTCCAAGAAATCCAAACGATGACCTCGAATCCAAAAAAAGATTTCTTTCCTTCGCGTCTTCTGCGATTTGGTCACACTCACCGATATACCACCACCTCGTACCTTTGCTGTTGACTGCACAGAGTTCGTGGTGTGTAAGCATACCACCTTACTCCTCACCCTTTTTTTTCGTTTTTTTTTTTGTCCTGCCTTCATCGCCCCATTCTGCCACCTAGAAAGGGTTTTCTATGCAGCTGCGCTATATATATCACTTCAAGCCCCACCCCTCGTGCTGTCCTGTCTCCCCTGGCCTTCCTCCCCCCTCCGCCTCGCATTGTACTGGCATCACTAAACATCCCCCGAGACCCGCCTGCTTTATCCTACTCTCCACAGCATTGAAACTCCAACACCACCTTTCCTTCTCTTCCGTCTTCCTTTTTTCACTCCCCTCTCTTACCTCTCTTGCATTCGATTCCTCACTTATAACAATATGCGAACATCACGCTGCTCGCTCATCCTAGTTCTGGGAGCAAGTATCGGTCTTACGTCAATAGATGCTCAAGCGGCTCAACCACAGCCCTGCGGAGGGTCAGCATTTGCTAGAGTCGGCAATACCTTTTACATTCAAGGAGGAGCCACCTATGCGGATGATTTACTCCAATCCATGTGGGCGCTGGACTTGACGACGGCTTGGACGACGAGTCAACCGGCATGGAAAAGCCTGCCTCCAGGACCATTCAATGCATATCACTCTGCAGGATTCAATGCCAACAACGGGACGTTCCTCACGTTTGGTCGTGACACTGCAGCACCCGCCAACCAGGTTGCATCGTCGTGGCTCAACAGCTTTGATATCCGTACGGGTACTTGGTCGTCTTGGAACCCAATAGGGCTCAAGGACAACTCTCGGCGCGATTTCTATGCTGTCACCAACGCTGCAGCCAACAAGATATATATCCTGGGAGGAAACGCCTCGAATACAGGACGTGTGGTCGCCAACCAGTTCAACACCTACGATCCAACAACAAGGGCACTGACCGAGGTCGACACACCTGCCTCGGGTCCTCAGAACAGTATGACATATGCCGCAGTGTGGGTCCCTAGTCAATCGGTCATGTTGGTGATCGGAGGTCAGATAGCGGGCGTCAGTCCTCAGAGTTTGTGGGTCTTCCATCCAGACACGGCAGAATGGTCCACTCAGGTAAAGCACATTGAGCTTTGGCGAGCGAAGGTCCCTTTTTGTTTTCAAGAGAATAAGGGATCTCATCCATATCCTTGTCTCCCTTTTTTTTTTTTTTTTTCGTAGCAAACACTTGGGTGGTCACCCTACGCACGTACCTCCCATTGTGCTGCCAGCAGTAAGTTCATGAAGAAATGGTCTTCTGCGCCAACAGCTGTCGCGTTTTGTGTTTCCCCCCTAATCAACGAACGTGCTATACCTTTACCTGTCCTAGACGCGGATGGCTCACTCGTCGCCATCTTTGGAGGATACAACACGGGTAGTACCACTGCCGATCCCAACGCCTTCATCCTGGACACAAGGACCTGGACTTGGACTCAAGTCCCTTACTCTGGTAAAGGACGCGGCTACGCCGCATGCACCATCGTCGACGATACGTTTATCATCTGGGGAGGCTTTTACGACAGCAACGCCGGCGGAGTGCCTTCAGGATCCGAAGCCCTTCTCTTGCTCTCTCTTTCACAAAAATCATGGGTCACATCCTACACACCCTCAGTAGCCATGACTAACCCCGGAGGAGGCGACTCAGCCACGGGTCCCAAGTCTGGAAGCTTGTCAACCGGTGCCATCGTCGGCATCGCCGGTGCTGTTGCTGCTCTAATGGTCCTGATTGGCACACTTGTGATCATCAGACGCATGAGGCCAAAAGCCGCTGGTGACAAGACCGACATCGCCGAGGTAGAGTCTGGTACGGGTACGGCGCCTCCAAAGTCTGACCCACCACCCCACGGTGGACCTCCTCCAGCCCATGCAGCAGCATCGGGCTACGACCCGACACTCCAATCGACCCCTGCACCAGACTACGCGTATTACTACCCGCAGGGACAATACCCACCCAACACCGATGGATACACGGCACCACACCACCAACCAGGCTACGACTACCCTGAACAATTCCATCAGCAGCAGTACTATCAGCCCTCACCGCAGATGGGTGAAATGCATTACGTCGACGGAGACAGTGCAGCAGCGACAGCAGCAGCAGCAGGATCAGGGATTCCTAGCATCTACTACCCTCCACCGCCCGCCTCATCGAGTGAGCTAGGCACGCCTGCACAGACAACCACAGCGGCGAACAGTGTTAGCGCCGACACACCTGCAGGGTCCTACAAGGTGCTGGTAAGACCCGCAGGATCGAACCTTAACGAGGATGAACCGTATCACGACTCGTACGGAATGAAGCATACGTCCATGCTCTCTACGAATGACTCTGTCAACACTGCGGTTGCGTCCATGACTGGAGGAAAGCGATCTGTGAGTGCTCCCCAAGGTGGGCTCGGTTTTGGATCGGAGGAGATAGCACCCGTGCCAGGCGCCCCGCAGGCGATTCTGCCGTGATGAGAGCAGAATACAGCAGTAGTAGCAGCAGCAGCCAGGGGTCGTTAATTTGTTAGTCCTCTGGCGTGTGTGTACATATTCGTATGATGAGAGATGCCTTTATAATTATAAAGCCATTCGTAAAGCATTGCCTGGAGCGATTGAAAACGATCCTCCACGTCTTCTCACAGAGGAACGAGCCAGATAACACGAAGCGCGTGGGTAATTCGACATTCCACTTTGATACCGCAGCTGAATTATGGTGATGTGTCTCTTTTTAATCTCCAGCTGTAACAATGTCCTGAGGGTCGTGTCTAGAGTCAACCCCCCCCCACAAAAAAAAAGATGCTTTGCACAGAAGGACTGAGACGGGTGTTTAAAGCTGCAAAAAAAGTGGGTCCTCCTTGAACGCAGCATAGTCGGGTCTAGCAAGAGACCGGTGTGCCACCTCAATGTCCGTGTTGATATCTGCGATCAATGCCTCTATTAGTCATAGATACGAGAACAAGAGAGAGAGAAAGGAAAGAGTGAGCGATCGAGCTGGATAGCTTTAACCTTTTCCAAAGAAGGTCGGTCTCTTTTTGTTACCAAGAGTGGTGTAATCCAGCTCTGGGCGGATATACCCCAGGACAACGACCCGGAGCTCATCGCCATAAAAGTCCCGATGAAAATTGTGCATGATATGAACCTCGGCCGACTTTTTCTCGTTTTTGTAGAATGGGTTCCAGCCAAGGGACATGACCATAGGGTATACGGTGGCGGGACAGTGGGTCGCTAATGACGACGTTGAGGACGAGGCGGATTCTGCGGTTGTTGAAAGAGTCGTCGATGTCGAGTTGTGCTCAGGCTTGTTCTTGACAACGACCTGTGCCCAGCCGTAATAGATTCCTGTTTCCATGTGCTTCTCCTGTGCTTCGATCGCTTGTTCGGGCAAGTTGGCTAGAGATAAGCAAGGCGAGGAGCGAGGACAGGGATGTTTAGTCAAGCGACACGAGGTGGGGCGAAAGCAAGGGAAGGCACTAGGCAAGGAAGGACCCGTAGATACGCACCCGTGGGGATGCCCAGATCCTTGCTGCCTCTGCCAAATCCCTTGATGACGGTGCCAGACATCTTGAGGGGAAAGGGCTTCTCCAGCGTGGGGCCTCCCACGATCTTTGGCCGAGCGGAGGAAGGAGTGGCTGTAGCGGTGGTCATGGCTGGCTGGCTATGGGTGTGGATGGTGGATGGGTGAGGATGGGTGAGGATTTGACAATGGTTCTTCCTGGGCAGTGGGCTCCTGTATCCGGTGAATGAGGCTCGCTGTTGATGGGTGTTTGCGAGAAAGCGAGTGGGCGAGAGAACGAGAGAACAGAGATGGGAAGAGGGGAAAAGGAGTGTTGGTGGCAACCAGCGATGCGGATGAGTCAATAGAACAAGGCTGCGCTGACGAATGGGCTCGCCCTGTCTGTCATCGGCAAAAGCGCCGCACCGCACAAAAGCCACTGGCCCCGATCAAGGTTTTCCCTTTGCGCCGAGAGAGTCCATTACATGTAGGTAGTGTGCGACACACCTGCCGCTCAAGGCGACATACGACTGTTACGACAGTGCAGTACAACTTCTCCTCTAAGATTAAACAGGTATCTATGCGTCCGGTGTAATGGCGTCCAGGGCCTCCTTGAACCCTTGCAGCAGCACCTCACGGTCCTCAAGTCCAACAGCCACGCGGATCAGGTTGCGCTCAATTCCAAATTCAGCAGCCCAGTCCAGCTCAAAGTAGTGCGCCAGAATGGTATACGGGCATGCCAATGTGAAATTCGTGCCCAGAGACGGACCCTTGTAGAACGGCAGTGCGTCAAAGAACTGCTCCGCACCATGCTCAGCCTTGAACAGCACCGAGAACAGTCCGCCGTACCCGGCTCCCTCCACCTTGTGCGTCAGATAATTGGCCATGGTCACGTACTTGGGGTAGAACACGTCCTTGACTGGAAGCACCGCGCAGAACAAGACAAAAAAAACAAAAGAGTTGTGAGCTCAGAGCTCAATAGATTCACACAAAGTATAAAGTATATCCACAAGAGGATAGAGAATCGGCGATTACCTTTGGGGTGGGAGCGCAGATATTCGCAGAGAGCCTCGGTGTTGTCGTCAACGCGAGCAATGCGCTTCTGGAACGTGCGCGAGTTCCGTTCCATAAAGATGGCATCCTCGACCCACATCAGATCCTCGTACTCGCGGCCCAAGGATGCCTTCAGTCCTGCATAGAACTGTCTCTGCGGGTTCAGTACCAAGCTGATGTACGTACATTCAAAGGGTGGAAGGAGTGGAGGTTAGTGCAACGTTCATCCATAAACTACGCGAGTCACAGCTATTCGTGCGATGCCTCCGATGAGGGTTTCTCTTACCTTCCGCCCATGACGTTGCTGTCGCCACTAAAGATCTTGGAGAGCGAGGAGACCACAATGTCCGCATACTCCAGAATACGCACGTTCACAAAGTTTCCCAGCGTCTCGTCCACGATGATCATGAATCCGTACTTGTCTGCAAGCTCACCCAGTCGCACCAGGTTTGACGACTTGAGCAATGGATTGGACGGAAACTCGCAAAACACAGCCAAGATCCTGTCCTCCTCTGCGACATTCTCTCCCAAAGTCCGCTCAAGGACCTCCTTTTCAAGTAGATCAATGTCCTCGTCCTCGCCGCGGCCGTAAAAGTAACACCCTGGCCCAAACTTTTGAAGGACCTTGAGCGAATCCGTATACGGAAATCCAAAACAAATAGACTTGCGCATCGGAAACAATGTCAGTGCGATCCTGTGGGCATTATAGATGGCTGCCATGCCCGTGGGATACAAATACACGTCCTCCTCAGTCACATACTCCCCAGTGCCTGTCCATCCAGACCCAGCGTGGTGAGCGACCTGCGAGGCAATGCGGCGTCGAAGAGCCACCTTGGCCTTGGGCGCAAACGACAGATCCAAGTTGCGTCCATAGCGCTCCTCCACGTACACTTCATAATCGCGACTGTCGATCCCGTCCGCCTCCTCCACAGGCTTGTCTTCTTCGTCCTGCAGTTGAATCGCATCCACCCCTGCGCTGATGTCTCCAGCATGGGAGGAGACCGGGGCGGGGGATGATGGCTTGGCAGCAGCATAGTGCCGATTCCCTCTGGGCAAGCGGATCGCGCCGTTGGCAACGGCAGCCTCGCGTTGATCCTCCTCCGCCTTGAGAGTCAGCCATCGCAAACAGTGAGCAGCCTGACGCGATGTTACGATTTCGCCAGCATGCTGCCAGAACTGCTTCGCGATCGAATACGCATCACTGGGGAAGAAGGTCGCGAAGATCTTGACCTGCTTCATGCCACCAGGCTTCAATTCCGAGGCTGGCGATTGGATCGTGAACTCGACAATCCTGACAATCGCAGCGGACGACGCACTGACAGCAGCAGATCCGGCGGCGGCGGGCGGGCGGGGTGTCGGAGTTGAATCATCTGTTGCGATGGTGGGAACGTAATAACGTTCAACAAAGTGGCGACATCTTTCGGCAACGCGACGAGAGGGCCACAGAAACGATGCCTCTGTGGGCTTGCCAAACTTTTTCTCGCAGACTGCGATGAGCTGGAGAAGACAAAGGTTGCTTAGTTGTGTGTTTCCTTTCTTTTTTGTGTTTTTTGGTGTAACAGGTCCTTTCAAGATGTGCAGGGTATGGGCGATCGGCTTTGTAGACTATGCGTCTGCCAAGGCAAGGAAAGAAGGGCTTACCTCTTTGACCTTCAAGGAAACAAAGAAGCGCGGGTAGCCCGAGACCATGGCGTTGACGACTCTAGGAGCGCCCTCTTCGTAGTCGACATTGTCTTTGAATGTGGGCAGACTAACAGAGATGGCATGGGGCACATTAGGAACGCAAGAGCCAAGAGGCGCCTGTTCGGGGCGCACTCCTGCAGCAGGGGTGATATGTCTGGTGGCCATGGTGAGGTTGCTTTTGTTGTTGTGGTTTGTTGCTGTTGCTGTTGCTGTTGGTGTGGAGAGTGATGTGCAAGCGAATGAGGAGAGAAGCAAGAGGGATGGAGTGCTGGTTAAAGAGCTAGAAAATAAACTCTCTTGAGTCACCTTCATACAAAGACGTGATCGTGACTTGCAGCCGATTCGCTGATCACGACTGGACACAGAGTGTTCCCTAGCCATACGATCCACCGCAGCAGCATTCAAAAAACACAAGGGCCAGTCTTTGTTTACGACGGTGGGGCTGGAGGTGCATTGGACGGGCTATCTAGTAGGAACTGCACCGCGCCCTCAAGATTATTGTTGGCCGAATTCAGCGCCTCGATGGCTTGCTCTCGTGTTGCTGATGTAAAGATCGCCTGAAGCGTCGCCACTTGTTCCTCTGACGGCGGCTGAGGAGTTCCGCCCTGAGGCGCCCCTCCCGTCGAGAGCACATCCAGATACTCCTATTTGGTACACAATGCTCTGTGTTAATATTCAGGATTTGTAGAAAGAATCCGGAAAACGCAAATCCTCGTGGAGCTGGACTAACTCTCATCGCTTGTGCTGGCCGATCTGAAGCCCTTGTGTGCGATCGACTTTCGAATGTGGTTGCTGTGGATCGGATGGCAGGTGAGGATGAAAATAGAGGAAGCAAGAAACGTTCCGCAAGTCGCATCACTGATTTCGGGAATCTCCAGCGCCTTGTCCCAGCAAAATCGCTCCTGTAGATGGCTCCAGCTAAAAGGCCGCATGCTGCAGAGGCTACTGATCCAGGAAAATGCGAGAGCACAAGCTGCCACAAGGTAGGTTTATAGGGGAGAAGGGGTAGTTTTTAAGACCATGGTTAGACGACCAATAACGTCGATACGCCTCAAAGAACTGGGGCATGAATAAAGGAATTGACTTACCTGTCCAGCAAGGACATACATGAAGATCTTGTCTGGGAACGCGATCCCAAAGATCTTGAACTCGTACATCACTGGAATAAGCGTGTAAAATTGGTATAGGGCAGAGAAGAGTACGCCGTACGGGCCTGCTGGCAGGACATTCAGCCCCAAGGCACTTCCTGTAACAAGCGCGGCTATGTTGAGGAGCGTGCACAGAACAGCAGACACAAAGATAAAGGCCTAGATAATAAAACAAGGCGACGCCGAAAGTGAGCAGGGAGTATGCTTTGCGTGAGCAAAGATCATAAGACTGGCCATAAGCAAAAAAGAGAAAAAAAAGAAAAAAAACTGACAACTGACTGCTGCTTGCACGTACCACATATTTGGCAGGTCCAAAGAGTCGTTCTATTATCCTGAGGTGGTAAATTATCAATCCACCGAAGAGTATCTCGGGGGACGAGGCGAACGCGAAATGGGAGGATATGAGACGCCAGAACTATTCATTCAAGCCATGCCAGAAAAAGGGAGACCTTCGGGGTTACTCAGTGCGATCTAGAGACATGATCACTGACGTGAGAGGAATATTGACTGTACCTGGTGATGCGTTGTGAGGTGAGGCACGAGCTGTAGGTGGAAGCTCGTCTTGATCTGGAATATCGAGGAGACAAGCGACAGTCCTCCTACGATCAAGAGCATGGCCTTGGTCGTTGGGGCATTATAGAATCCTAGTCGGAGGGCCCCGAAGAAAAAGGCGGCGGAGTCGGCCGTTAGCGTTGTCAGACAAGAGTCACCTCGACTCGGAGTCGAGTCACTTTTACGGCAGTATGCGTTTGTCTTGCGTCTTTGTACCCGATGGTCCTGCCGCCAACATGAGCCAGATGCGTCTGTGATTTGCTTTTTGTTTCCGAGAGGTGTGGTCGACGCCTGGCTCCAGATGCGTCGTTGATGAGTGGTGAGGCTGTCAGTCCTGACACGTCGTGGAGGAGATGCAGAAGGACGGAAGTGGGCGGCATGCAAGGAAGCAGGGCGCTCTTTTTGATAGGCACCAAAGTGACTTGCACGTACGTTTGTACGTCATTCTATTTTCCTGAGTGGAAAAACACAAAAAGACGGCCCTCCATCCATTCCTCTTCTTCCACCACCTCCACATTCACCATGGCCGACAACGCACAGATCAACGAAGTCACCAAGCAGGTTCAGGACGTCGTCCTCGAGTACGTACGCGCACACTGCCCACCTGCCCACTGCTAGCACACACGACACAACGGCCGCTGCTGCACAGCAAACAGAGCTTTCGGATCAATCGTCTGACCTGATTCAACTTTTCTTCTCTCGTTATCCCACGCTCAACCAACATTGTAGTGAACATGGCCAGCCCCTCTCCAAGAACGCGCTCAAGAAACTTGAGAAGGAGAGACTGAAGAAGGAGAAGGCCGAGGAGGCTGCTGCTGCTCGCGCCGCTCAGGCTGCTGCCAAGGCCTCGTCCGTCGTGGTATGTCCCTCGCCGCTCATGTTCGCGGTCTCGTTGACAAACCGACCACGACGGATACATCAGTCCTCTCTGACACCATGGGCCTCGTTTCTTCCGCAACTTAGGACTACTCCAAGGACTTTTATGGCAAGAAGCCTATGAACCGCTCTGAGGATCGCCCTTGTAAGGATACCCACATACCCGTGCGTCAGTTTGAAGTTATCAAGGACAGCCGTTAATTCACACATCACAATCACTATTTGCCTCATTGTTAGGCATCAAGCGCGAGCGCCTTGTTGACATTAACGCCAGCCGTGCTGGAGAGACCGTTTGGATCCGTGCTCGTGTCCAGACCTCCCGTCCTACTGGTAGGGCATCAATGCTGCAGAAATAGGGGAAATGTTGTATTTGATCTAGACTGCCGCAGCGACACACAGACTGACTCATGCTCTCTCTACTATAGGAAACAAGATGTGCTTCTTCCAGTTGCGCCAGAACAGCAGTACTATTCAGGGTTTGGCTGTATACAATGAGACGTCCATCAGCAAGCAGATGATCAAGTTTGCTCAGTCCATCTCGTCCGAGTCCATTGTGTTGATTCAGGGTACCATCGCCAAGCCATTGGAACCTGTGAAGAGCTGCACTGTTCAGGATGCCGAGATCATGATCCAGCAATTGTTTGTCACCAGCGAAGCTCAGGGTCGTCTCCCCTTCAACCTCGAGGATGCCTCTCGCCCCGAGTCCGACTTTGAGATCGAAGGAGCCCAGTTCAGCAAGGTCAACTTGCACACCCGCCTTGAAAACCGTGTCTTTGATCTGCGTGTAAGTAGTCATGGCACCGTTTCTCAATTTTCGTGGGTGGGGTGGGCGTTTGCTCATTTTTACATGCCACTAACTATGACAGCAAACATGCCATTCTGAAATTTAGACCATCACCAACCAGGCAATTTTCCGTATCCAGGCTGGTGTCTGCAAGCTCTTCCGTGAGTTCCTTGAGAAGAAGGGCTTCATGGAGATTCACACTCCCAAGATTCTGGGAGCTGCCACTGAGGGCGGTGCCAACGTCTTCAAGGTCAAGTACTTTGACAGTAAGTTCAACCTCGACTTGGCGTTTACGAGAGAGGTGCTGCTGTTTGGACTCTGTGTGTTGAAATTGTCCGCTGATCCTGGTATATTCTTTTATTTCCGATAGCTGAAGCATTCTTGGCACAGTCGCCTCAGTTCTACAAGCAGATGGTTGTTTGCGGCGACTTTGAGCGCGTCTTTGAGATTGGCAGTGTTTTCCGTGCCGAAAACTCCTTCACCCATCGCCACATGACCGAGTTCATCGGACTGGATATGGAGATGGCCTTTGAGGAGCACTACCATGAGATTCTCGATGTCTTTGATGAGCTCTTTGTCCACATCTTTACTGGACTGGAGACCGAGTTTGCTGCTGATCTCGAGATTGTCCATCGTCAGTACCCCTTCGAGAAGTTCCAGTTCTTGCCCAAGACTCTTCGTCTGGAGTACAAGGACGCTGTTGCCCTCCTGCGCGAGAATGGCGTTGAGATGGGAGACTATGATGATCTGTCGACGGAGATTGAGAAGAAGTTGGGTCATTTGGTCAAGGAAAAGTACCATACCGACTTTTTCATGCTGGACAAGTTCCCTCTGGAGGTCCGTCCCTTCTACACCATGCCCGATCCCACCAACCCCAAGTACTCGAACTCGTACGACTTTTTCATGCGCGGAGAGGAGATCCTGTCTGGAGCCCAGCGTATCCACGACCCTGACTATTTGATTGAGCGTTGCAAGGCCCACGGCGTGGACCCAGAATCCGTCAAGAACTACGTCGATGCCTTCCGCATGGGTGCCCCACCACACGGAGGCGGAGGCATTGGATTGGAGCGTGTCATCTTTTTCTACCTCAACCTCGGCAACATTCGCCGCGTCTCCCTCTTCCCCCGCGACCCCAAGCGCCTCACCCCCTAAAAGCCTTTTTTTACTTGTTATTATCCCACTCTTGACTTGGTGGCCGCCCATGAGCAATCCAATAAACATGTTTTTCTTTATCATTCAAGTATTGGAATTCCAATGTTGAAAGAAGTGTACTGCTGTGCCGCCATTTTTTAGGGTTCCACTACTTTTTTTTTGCGGGCGGAAATGAGCTCTATCCTCAGAAACGTCTGGCAGGACAAAGATTCATGACTCGTGCATTTTCCTCGAGAAATGGACATATGTCTCTTGTCAGGCATAGCCACAGGAGGGTTTCCAAAGATCAAAAAAAAAAAAAAAAAAAAAAAAAAAGTGTCCCGAGTTTGTAGAAGAACCTTGCCTCGTGAGCCAAAAAAAAGAGCTTTTTTGTAGGAGTATCGTGTATGCGGACGGAGGCTCAATTGCAAACAACCAAGTGGACAACACTTGCTCATCATTGGTGAGCGAACAACCCGTACGTTTCCTGGTATTTGCAACTCAGCCTTCGAATACGCTCAAAAAGCGCGGGCATGCATATATATATGATTGTGGTACATACAAGAATGTAAAAAACGTGCGGAGCGATTCTCTTTCTTTGTATTTTGTATGGGCTTTCATTCAAATGAGGGGGGTAACTTGGTAATTTTACAACGCAATCATAAGACCCTCCAAAGGTGGGAGCTGAGGGGCTCCTGTGGGACTCTTGAGAAGGAAATCGACGGCATGGTGGCTCTCCTGGCTGCTCTCTTCAAGAGACTCGGACTCGGGCTGCGAGATGACCGATGCTGAGTCAGACTCCTCCTGTGAGTGCGAGAGCACCGATCCTGCATCAAGGCTGACATGGATGGTGGGTGGTGCAGGCTGGGTGGCGGAGAGTGCTACCGGGCTGCTGCTGTTATCGGGCACCGCGGGCTGTGGTAGGCACGTCGGTGGCTGTAGTGACGAAACTATTGAGGAGGGTGGTGAAGATGGTTCCTGAAGGAGAATGGGTATAGCCGATGTCGAAGAAGAAGAAAAGATGTCTAGTTCTGCTGTGGCTGTGGCTGAGGTGACGGAGGATGTAATGCACGCTGGTTGCGACGAGGGTGGGGAGGGTGCTGGCGCTGGCGTGGGTGAGGTAAAGATCATGGAGGGCGAGGTGAACGAGGCCTCAAAGGCAAGGTCCTTGGCATTCATTCCTGGCGAGGAGACAGTCGATAGAGCCGTCGTGTCCGTGCATGGAATGGAGCTCGAAGAGGCATTGGACGCTGTCTCATCATCATCCTGTCGTTTACTCTTTGCCGCCAAATCCTCCCGCAGAAGCATTGCGGCCATGAGTTGGGACTCTTCCTCGATCGCTGCCTGCGCGATGTCGGGTGAGTCAGGTGCAAGGAACGGGGACGAAGAGACTTGAGCCAGAGGTGAGGTTGAAGCACGAAGACCATCTGGCATACTATGCGAGTGGCTCAATCCTGCTGTGATCAATGGGGGTGCAGAGAGTGACACCGCATTGACAATCTCCTGAGCAGGTGTCAGCATCGTGGGTGAAGATCCATCGGCGTATTGCTGACCCTCGTACTCAAATTCCTGCAAGTGTCCGCCCCAAACTATCTGCAGCCCCTTGTCTCGGCTTTCGGCCGTGTCAGAGGGGTCGTAGTAGCCTCCGAGGAGCGCGCGGAAGAGAACACTTCCGATGGAGAGCGTCGGCGCAAAAACGACGCCCAGGTTCGACACGTTCATTTTTGTTTTTTCTGAATGGGCTGCAATCCTTGAGAGGTGGTGGCAGAGATACGAGAGCACGACGTAGTTGGGTCGGGGTAGTCGGATAAGAATTCCACGGAGGGTATGGCAAATCTGGCGGTCTGTCGAGATGAGCGACTGGAATTGCTCCAAAAAGATGGCTGGGAGGAGAGGCGTCGGCACTACAGGTTTCGAAGGAGACGCCACGCGGCATTAACCGTTAGCGAAATGGTTCAAGAACGACCCGAACATGGACAGGTGCTTGCAAGAGACATGGGAGAGACTTACATTCACGCAGATACAACTTTAGCAGCGTGGCGATGTCATTGGGGTCGATGCCCTCCATAGCCAGCAAATTGTGATCCTTGCCCGTATCAAACATCTTTTTCAGCTTCTGCACACTGGCGTGGCTTCCGGGCACACTAAGGAAGAACAAGAGGACCAGAAATTGTCGTTAGCATCGTCTGTTGCTTTGTGCGACCATATCCGCTGTATAATTACTTTTAAATTAGCACAAAAAGTGAGCGAACAAACAGAAGACGTATGATATGAGAGCGATAAACATAACACTCAAGCAAAAGGCTTTGCTCAGCACTGGCGTTTTTTTGTTCCTTTGTCATAGCTGTTTGATACTGTTGACTCCGTATATGGGCTGTGGGGAGGGGTGGTGACATTTGGAAGGAATGTGGGACACAATGACAAAGTGTCACAGACTTACCGATAGAGTCCAACCTCGTCGATGCCTTTGACCTCGAGATACTCTGCACAGCGCAGAAGCACTGCGGGAATCATGGGCGTGCCAGAGATATGGGACATGCGCACAGCATCCTCGAGACTTGCGCCAAAGATGGGACATGCAGGGAGACCCTTGTTGGCACCATAGGTTGGCTCCGAGTCTAGCGATGAGAGAGAGAGAGGGCAAACAATAGGTGAGCAAGAGGAAACGAGGAAAAAGGGGGTGGGTAGACAAATTGGTAACAAAGCATTAAAGAGGTGTGGAGATCAACCACACCCAACGTGCATTGCATTAACGCAATTAGCGGACAGCCTCCCCTTCCTTTCAACACGTGTGCTATATCTCCATCATCCTATCTTTCCTCACTCTCCTCAGCTCTGTCAACCGGGCCAGTCAAGAGAGATGGATAAAGAGAGAGAGAGCGCGAGCGAGCGGGTCGTAAACAACGTATTAAACCATGAAAAAAGGCACCAATGGCAAAGAAAAAGGGCGCTAGAGAAGGACCACTGCCGAGTGTCTTGGAGAGTTGAATTTGATTTGTGCCTGATTAATTAAGATGGCATACCAGGAAGGGGAAAAAACTTACTCTTGCGGGTCCGACCCCAGTTCTTTTTGGACAGCATCTCAGCCCCCCTTGATCGCCAGGAGACCATCGAGTTGACCGAGGACGAGGACGAGGCCACCTTCTCGGTGCGTGGCCCGCCAAAGTCGAGGCTCTTCTTGGATGAATTTGGGTGGAAGGTGTTTTGCAGCTTCTTGAACGGGTTCGAGAACCCAGTCGAGCGCAGAGGCAGCACCTGCGACCGCATCTCGTAGTCCTGTGACACGGACGAGCCCGCCATAGGGCTGGCGCTGTGGGCTGGGGCAGAGCTGGAGAGGATGTGAAGCGATGTGGTGGAGCGGGATGCAAAGCTCATCAGGTGGGCAGCAATGGAGCCTCGCCTTGGCGAGGGCAGGCCAGGCTCGAGCCTCGAGCTGTTGGAGATGTTGATTGCCTGCGGTTTAAACTTTGCGGATGATGGTGGAGGAGGAGGAGGAGAGGAGGATGGCGGCAATGAAGGGGAGGCAGTTGGGGAGAAGGATGCAGAAGCGGGCAGAGGGGGCAGAGGAGGGGATGGTGGGGCGGCAGCAGGGTGGTGTGGGTCGGGCATGACGGGCAGCGGTGTGTAGTGTGAGTGGGGGGCGTGTTGCTGGTAGATGGGCGTCAGATGGTGGTTGGGCGGGGTACACTGTATGTTAAGGTATACGAGGGATGGCCAGGCAGCAAAAGGTCACAGACGAGGGTGACAGGGAAGGGGAGTGGGTGCAGATGGGATGGATGGACAGGGACAGCGATGATGCTGTGTGTGGAGTGTGTGGAGTGAGTGTTGAGTCTGTATATGTGTATGTGTGTGTGTGTGAGTATGTCTAAAGGGCTCCCATGAAGACGCAGACAGTGGACAGCAGGGAAGAGACAATCAGGCAAGGACAATCAATCAGTCAGTCAAGGACGATGGGCAGGAGGGACGAGAGGGACAAAGAGGGACAAAGAAAAGAAGACAAGTGGAAGGAAGGAAAAGAGAGAGAGAGAGAGAGAGAGGCGGGGGAGGACAAAAGGGAATAAAACGAGGGAAGTGGGGAAAAGGAAATGGGCGCCTTATCGTTGGGCGTGTACGGCAGAGTAGTCTATTTTGCTGTTGTGCTGTTTGTGCTGTCGTGCTGCCGTGCTGTTAACAGCACAACGACAACAACAACGGCAAAAATAGCCTCTATTGGACGCGCTCATCTCCCGCTCTCCCTCTCTCTCGCTCCACTCTCTCACTCTCGCTCTTCTCGAGCACGGCTGCCTGGCGGGAGACATGCATCTGGTGTGGCCACGCCGTGTCTGCAGCAATAGCCAAGGGCCCGCTGGGCTCCTGCTCCTGTGGGGATGCCCCCGCGCTCTGCTTTGTCTCTCTGCTTTGTCTCTCTGCGCTGTCTCTCTGCGCTGTCTCTCAGTCTCTCAGCCTGCGAGCTCGAGTGTCCTCACAGGTTCCGTGCTGTCTGCGCACGTTCCCAAACACAACAGGACCGGCTGTTTTTCTTCTCTTTTTCATGATTGGCCCTGCCCTGCGAAGAGTTGTGCCCCCTTTTCGTCTTTTCTTTTCTTCCCCACCCGTTGTATTATTATTACCTGCTGCCTTCTGACCTTTGCATCCATGGCTGCCTGATCCATCCTCGCCCCTGTTTTTTTTTTTATTATCATTCTCTGCTGCTGCCATTCCCTTCTGTCTCATTGTCACTCCCACTTGTCCAATCAGCAGATTCACCAGCGCCATTGCTGTGTGTGTGTGTGTGTGTGTGCGTCGAAACACCGTTCCACTCCACGCGCCACCCTGCACGCCCCGTCCTTCCATTCCGCTCCACATGCCCCGATCACTATGGCGGCCACGCTCATGCACCTTCGTGGCTCTCCTGGTCGCTCTGGGCTCGATTCTGCTGCAGGGCATCGACGCCTGGCCCTATGTCGATTGCGCCGGCCCCAATCCCATCTTCTCGCTGCAAAAGGTCGTGGCTCACTATGACCGCAGCAACAACTCTATCGGCCTCTTGCTCCAAGGCAACTTTACGGATACGTACTGGGCACAGGGCTACTCCGCGGCTGCCACCAGCCAATGTATGTACCCCCCGCACCCTTGACCGTCGTGGACTTGCCTCATCAAACGGACGTTGCTCGCCAAGTGAGAGGGTATTTTTAGAACTTTCTTTGTTGTGTGTCTTGTACCTGGAGCTTGTCTGCAGAAATAGGACATGAGGGCCATGGTCGGTTCAACAACAGTAGTCCGAGATTGAGGAAAAGGGCCCTTATCGGCCTTTCAAGGGCGTCAGCATCCCCTCTATGCCACCCGCCATCGACTCTGCTCCTCGTGCATGCTCTGATATTCACACGCCGGGCACTATCGAATCGAAATCCACACGCGATTTGAAAACTTGTCCAAACCTCCACGCGTCCATATCTTCCATACACCTCTCTCTGCTCTCCCCGTCGGTTCTTTTGGTGTTGGTCCACACTCCTTGGTGTGCTTGTTTTTATTTTTAGGACTCTTCTGCCCTTCTCTTCGCGTCGCTGCGCCGGCATTTTTGTTTATTGTTGCAGTCTCCCATACGTGACCCATGATCTCGCTTCTACTCATATACTGCCTGCTCCTGACTCTCATCGACGCCGGAAGCAATGCAAAGTTTAAAAGAAAGTAGCTAACCTTCGACCCTTTTGTCGTCGTTCATAGGGAGAACATCGATCCAGACCACCATCATGGGCACACAGCTGTACCGCAGCGAAGGTCCTGCGTGCATGCACGACGGCGGTATGATTGTAGGGGGATGTCCGACTGCGCCCGGCTTTGGCACTATTCAAACGGTAGGTGAAATAGGACTGAAACATATACAGAGCAACGCATTCGCTGCAAACGACTCACCACAGACACTTCCCGCCCACCAATTCTTTAGAGCTTCAATAACGTATCGCAGGCAGCTCCGTTCGCGGAACTAATGGTAGCCATGCAGATCATCGGGAGCAATAACCAATCGATCGTCTGTGTCGCGGTTTTACTGGAGCAGACAATGACGGAGGTCAACACCACCATCAGCCTCCTCCCCTTGGCCCTCGCCTTCTTCTCGGGCGCAATCAGTCTGGTAGCGACCATCATGAGAGCATCCATTGGAAGCGGCTTTCTGGGTGCAGTAGCCTCATACGGCTTACCCACAGAGGCCGTCTCTGTTCACACGCCAGGACTATTCGACATTATCTTTTACACTCAGTTCATGGTCATGACAGGACAGCTCTCTCTCAACTATCCATCCTTTTACTCGACCTTCACGGCGCTTTTCCACTGGTCATTTCTGCAGTTTAAGAATACGCTTATCGGGAAAGGTCCAGCAAATGCGACCGATGTGCTAACGTTTCAGGGCTCAGGGTCCGTCAACCAGATGAGCGCGAAGATATACGTCCCAGGCAACCACAGCACACCCTCATCCACTGGCGTCCGAAAGCGATCTCTTGCCAATGACATGCGGGAGCTCGTGAAGCAGGCGCATCTACCAGCCATAGGAAACCCACAGGCAGCAGCAGCACTATTGACATCCACAAAGCTCACACCTACACCCGTCTCCGCAGAACAGTTGAAGAGACGGCAAGAGCCAATTTCAGAGTCATTCACGCCCTCCTCCTCGCTGCCGTCTCCGTCGCCTTCACCGTCGCCTTCAGTTTCTGAACCAGCCTTCACTAGCACCACTTCATCATCGTCGACCAAATCGACTTCGTCCTCATCATCGTCCTCCTCATCGCGATCACGATCCATGGAAGTGAAGCCTACTCCAGCACCCTCACGTACGCCGCCTCTCAATCCCACTGCCTCATTAACGGCCCCAGCCTTGGTTATCCCCACCATCACAGACCCGTTTACGAACACGAGTGTTGGCACAGAGCATCACAACGTCTCTCGGTTCGGCATGGAGTCCTACGCCGCCGCCATCGGTGCTTTCCCATCGACTCTATTCTTGGGCACGCTGATCAATGCTGCCCTGGCTGCGGTTGGAACCCTGGTGCTGTCAGCGATGCTGCTGGTTATGGCGTGGGTCAAGGCTAAAGAGAATCATCAGAAGGGAAAGACGCTTCAGCACGCGCTCAACTTTGTTGCAGGTTTGTGCAGCTGCTCTATGTCGCAGGTCACCCTTGTAAAACTGCCTACATTTGGCCAATGCTAACATGCCCCCTCCCCGTTTACCTTGTGAATTGGTCACAAATGTAGGGAATTTGATCCGTCTATGGTCACTCCTCTATACCCCACTGGCCCTTTCAGCAATGTACCAACTCACAATCTCTGGCGGTGTGGGCCTTACAACTGGCGCTGCGGCGTCTCTCCTGATCTTCTCTGTCGGCGCCACTGTTTTCTTCACCTGGCGCGTCTTGCGTGCATCCTCCGATCTCCTTCTGTTTGACGACCTCGGGACACTACTCAAGTACGGAACACTTTACAACACACTTTCTCTGGAAGGAACCTTGTTCTTCTTGGTGACACTGCTGGCACGGTTTCTCTGGGGCCTCGCAGTGACGATGCTTTCATCCTTCGGGGTGGCTCAGGTAGCTGTTCTTCTCGTGGTCGAGTTTGGCTACATGCTAGTGATCGCCATCAAATGGCCGTTCTCGCAGTCTGGCGACAACAAGTTCCATCTGTTCCTGAGCATCCTCCGCATCGCGATCACGGGCTGCTCGATTGCGTACATTCACTCCTTGGAAGCCTCGCCAGAGCTGCGACAGTTGTTCGCTTATATCCAAATGGCTCTTCATCTTGCAGTCTTCATTGTGACCTTTGCCCTCAGTCTATGGAACTTGATTCAAGTGTGCATTTTCTGGAAGACGAGACACTCGGATTCTTGGAAAGGGCCCACAAAGACCTACAACTTTGAAGATCCTATCGATGGCTCGGAACAAGGCTGGGGCATGAGTGGACGACCTCTCTCCAGTGGAGGAGGGTCTCACATCAGACAAGCCCAATACGGTGGAGATGATGATGATGACAGTCGATTCAGCCTTGTCAAGGCCAGGAGATTCACAGTGCAGTCGTATTCATCATTGGGCAGCAGCAGCCATAGCGCCAGAGGTGCATCGATGCGCCATACCATGCACGGATCAGCGCACATGATGCAGCAGCAGCCCTTGGAGGGCTCGGACGATGATGTGAGCCGATTCGGTTCTCCAGCAGAGCGGTATCGTCAGTCGCGGCTAACGGACCATCGGCGATCTCGCTTGGCAGAGTCCGATACCGGCGTCAGTCCAACTGAGGAATCACTACTGGAAAGACGTCTCGATGCCTTGACCACGTTATCTGCCGGTGCTGTTCCCGCAGCCGGGGCCAATGGGCTTGTCACTCCGTCTTCTTCGATGTTGCTGGACCCTTCAAGCGATGCGGAGGCGTCCAACAAGATCAATCCGCGATTGTCGATGGCCAATACGGTCCGGAGCTCTTTGCCGCAGCGGGAATCTTACGCTAATTTACAAAGAATGTCACATCAGCTACCATCGTCAGACCCACGAACCAGAAGGATGTCTGACATCACTCGGGATGGACCTTATCTTTACAACCCAAGGAAGGATGAGAAAGAATCAGCTTCCCAAGCCATGTTGGCCGACAGTACTGAGCCCTCTCAAAGTCTTTGGAGCAGTATGAAAACATCGATCGGAAATGCGTTCGGACGGTTCGGCAAGCGTTCCGCTGGCTCACCCTCAACGGATGGATCGAAACCAAAGGCGTTTGAAGTCATGCGTCCACCGCGCAGAACATACGAGGCCTCGGAACGGCCCGCCTCCAGAGCAGGATCGATGGCGGTGAATGACGAGACTGGATCACAAGTGGGCGGAGATCGACTCCGTGAGCTCAACACATTGGGTATCTCGCGATTTTTTCAAGAATCTGACCGTGGCTACGAGAGGAACCGAAACCTGTTTGTTGCGAACCCCTCGGCCATGATTTCAAGGACAGGAAGTTTGGTGTCGACCATCTCTGGCGCAGTGGGTCCAACCGCAGCGACGACCCCGATGAGATTAAACAGAAATGGATCTGGTACGGCAGAGTCAGTTCGCACACTTCAGCAAGCCAGATCGAGAGGACCAGTCGCTGGAACTGGATCAGGACACACGCTCGCTGGCGTTGGCGCTGGCGTTGGCGCTGGCGTTGGAGTCGGTGATAGAGCGTCGCTACTCGTTGGCGGCGGCGGCGGCGGAGGAGGTGTCGATTCCCCGCGCTCTGAGTACACTGGAACTGCATCTATCTCAGATCGAGACTCGAGACGAACATCTTCAGCCTTAATGATTGGCACTGGAAGCGGTAGCGTCAATCAGCTGTACCCACCGCGGCACTCTGTTGATAGCAGCAACAACATTGCCGATGCTCTCACGATTGAATCCCCTCTGCTTTTACAAGGAGGCGGAATCTTGAAGGTCTCCAGAGGGCCAGAGAAAGCGGTTCAATATTGGCACAAGGAGTCTGGACAATACGTCGAATTGTCTGCAGAGGCATTGAAGGATCAGCAATCACCCCAGCAACGAAAGGCACCTACAACGACCGCCGGTGCAGAGATGGGAGGAGCAGGAACTGCACTAGAAGGTTCACAGTCACCCGCATCTAAGCAGCTACTACCTCCCTCCATCCGAACTCAAAAGCTACCGCAGACCGGTTCCTGCTCGTCGATCAGAACTCCTTCCATGGCTGAGAGTAGCATGGGCAGTGGAGGACCGAGCAGTGGAGCCAACAGTCCGACGGAGAGCCATAGCCAAAGTCAGCCCAGTCCCAACACGAATGTTGCGGCCAGCGCTGGTAGGATGCATGAGATTCTAGGACGCATGTTTTCAGACCGGTCCGTGCGGCTCACACACAGCGACCATGAGCAGGATGCGGACTCGATCCTGAGTGAAGACACTGCGTCCACGTTCTCGGGACGTTATTCAATCATTGGCAGGAGGTCGCTTCTGCAGCAACCAAGAGCGCAAACACCCCACTCTCCGAACCAAACCCCAGCCCAGACACGTTTCCCACCACAACAGCACGAACATGGAAGCGGCGCTCTTGATCAAGGCTCACCGCAGCATCAGCAACAACAACAGCAACAACCACAACAGCTCGAAGATGCCCAGTCGGTGTTGGGATATGACATGCTAGAGCCTGTGATGGAAGATTCGGATCTGGATGAGCCGGATCTAACACCAAGGCAACTCAAGTGGGACCCGCTAGATGTCGAGGGGTTTAGAGCTGCAGATGGACTACCGAAGGTGACGATTTTAGAACCAACAGGAACGGCTATTGCCCCTGAGGATACCATCAAGAGGGCTTCGTCTGCGTCGTCGACGATGATGGACAAGAGACGACCCGACGGCACTTTGCTCACGCGAACACTCTCGGGTCCCCACCAGTCATCATCATCGGCTAGTGGATCTGGAGCGGGGGCCTCCTTGGCTTTGCTCGCGAGCAAACCCAAAGCGAAGCAGAACTCACTGTCGGGTCGACCTCTTCAGCAGCCAGCACACCCTTCACCCTTGATCCGGCTGGGATCGCCGCAACCTGGTCAGCATCTGGTGTCGACAGCATCCACCGCCGCAACAAGCGGCGGCGTTGGGGAATTGAGTCGGCAGTCGTCCGTTCAGTCAGGCACCAGTTCCAGACTGGAATATCTGGATGCCAGCTGGCTGGATCACAACCCGTACGATCGTGGCGAGTATGAGGAGAGTGCCCTCAACCGCAATGCGTCGATCGCAACGGTCAAGACCGAGGCGTCCTATGTCACTGCCATGTCGCGGTACCCCTCGGACGACGACCACGGCGAGGACGATTGAGCAAGTCCCCTGCTCCTCCCTCCACTTTTACCCCAAACTCTGGAACCAACTCTGAAAATAAAAAAACTTGTATATTACACGGGATGAAGGAGACAAGTGCAGTAGGTGATGGAATATATATGCAAAGTGTTATTTTTTTTTTTGATTCTCTTCTAGTTGTCCTTCTTGTCCTTCTTCTCTTTCTTCTCTTTCTTCTCCTTCTTTTCCTTCTTCTCCTTCTTGTCCGTCTTGTCGACTTCATCGTCCTTCTTGGCCTTTTTCCGTGGTGCATCATCCTGCGACTCTGCATCCTCAGCGTCCTGAGCGTCCGCCGTCGCCTTACGCTTCTTGTCCTTGCTTGCCTTCTTCTTTTGCTTCTTGCTGCTGTTGCCATTGGCTGCTGCGTCGTCGCCGCCGCCCTCAGCCATCCGCTCCTTCTCCTCACGCTCACGCTTCTCGACCTCCTTCTTCCGTCGCTTGATAGGGTCCCAGCTCTTGTCCAGGTCCTGATCCTTGACCTGGGCCTTGAGTTTGTGCCTGAACATCTGGACACGGTTCTTCTTGGAATACTTGCGGATATCTTCCTCTTGCTCGTCCGGTCGGCGGTAAGGCGCAAACTTCTTGAGCGACACAAATTCGTTCAAGTCCTTGTCATCCGCCAACAGAATCTCGACCGGTGACAATCCAAACGCAGAGGGCTTGACCTTGTGGTACTTGAAACGCGTGGGCAGATCCCCGACCATGTCTTCATAATCCAGCTGGTAGTATTCGTCCAGGTAAGAGTTAAAGTCCTTCTTCTTGTCCGCATCCAGCGTGCTTCGGGCGGCTTGGAGTGCTTCCACAGCGGTCTTGGCTCCACTGCCACCAGCACGGGCCATCTTGGCCAGCTTCTTTTCTTCCTTCTCGCGCTGGGCTCGCTCCTTCTTGGTTTCCTTCTTCTTAGTGGGCTCTTGACCATAGTTCTCGCCACCAGGCAAGTAATCGGCGTCCATCATCACGTCTTCCTCCTCGCCCTCGCCGTAGCCGTACTCGTCATAACCGGCGTTTTCGTCATAGTACATTTCCTCCTCGCCCTCCAGCTCTGGTGGGTAGGCTTCATCGTCGTCGAGGGCCTGCTCTGGTTCAGCATCATGGGTCTCATCGGCGTCAGATGCATCGCTGTTGGAGTTGTCTTTGTTGTTGTTGTTGTCCTCGTCGTTGTCGTCGTCGCTGTTCTCATAGTCGCCCAAGTCGATGTCATCATCAAAGACGGGCTTCTCGTTCTCATCGCCCTGGTAGTACTGGTCACTGAACATGCTCTCCATCTTTTGGTCGTAATCCTCAGGGTTGAACTCAGTCTCCAGATCAATCTCGTCGAAACCAACCGCTGCAAAAGGGAAGAATAATAGAATTTAGTATGGGTTTTTTGTCCTTCACAATTCATGCAAAAGCAAGGAACGCCATTTTCTTCTTCTTCTTCTCTTTAGACTTACTCTTGTTGCCAGTGATCTCCTGAATCTGCTTGAGTTTGTCAAAGATCTCCTTCTTCTTTTGGTTCTTGGCCCGCTTGAGGTCCTCGAGCTGCTTGATCTTTTCCTCCTTTTTGCGCTCCTTGGCGGCCTTGCGTTGACGCTTACGCTTGTCGTCCGCGTTACGCACCGAGTCGTCAATCAAGCGAGAGTATCCCGTCAACTTGTTGCCCTCACTTTTGAAGAATAATGATATAGAAGAAGAGAATAAAATTAACATCCGTTCGCTTTTTTGCCCGTTGAAAAGAAAGAAAATGGCGGTGCGAGAGACACTTACGCATCTTCAAAGCGGAAATTGTACTTGGACTCAAACTCCTCTGCGGCATCGAGCTCATCCTCAGACTTTTCCAAATCGTCCAAATCGTCTTCCCGAACAATCTCCTTATAATGTGGAGTCTTCTTCTTGGACTTGTCGATCCAGCCACGGTTCAAAATGTAACTGTTAGAGGAAGAAGAAGATGAGGGGAAAAGAAAAGGTCTCGTGTTAGTCCACAATCTCCAAAACGGGGGGGGGGGGGGGAGCGAGAGAGATCGAGAAAGGGAACTTACTCCATCAAGAACGCCTCATCTTTGTCCATGTTGGGCGCATTCTTGTAATCTCTCCAGTCCTGGAACGCGGCCGCACCGCCACTCTTGCTACCCATACTCTCCATCAAGAACCTCTTATAGTCGTCCTCCTCTGCATCCTCGTCCTCCTTTGTCTTGGCCTTTTGTGTAAAGAACGAATCTGTATCCTCGCCCTCATCGTCGTCATCGCCCGCCAAGAAGGCATTCTTCATCTCACGCTTCAAGTGGGCCTGTTGCTCCACATGCGTCATCTCGGACAACTCCTTCTCCTCGTTGATCATACCTCCATCCTCCAGCAAGACTTTACGGTGATAATCCTGAAGATGCATCGGTTTGTTTTTCTTCTCCTCGGCTTGCTTTTCCTTCCATTGCTGTCGAGCCTTTTCCATCTCGGAGGGGATAAAGAAATGAGAGGTGGCCTCATAAATCTTGGGGTCCTGAGAACGGATCAACCCAATGGTTTTCATGATCTGTCCATCGACTTCGGGGGTGATCAACTCTCCGACTTCGTCCTCTTCCTCGTCCTCCTCAGAGTCGAATGAGTCGTAGTCGAGATCGGCGTTCTTGGTGTAGCCGTATTTATGTTGACGCTCTGCAATCACCTCCAAGCGACCCTCGTCCATAGGGCCATACTTGTCACGAACTTGGAGTTACGGAAAAAAAAAACGACAAGGGTTAGCGAGTCAGTCCAGGAAAGTGCAACATAGTCTTTTTGTTTTTTTTTGTTTTCTTTTTCGGTGAGAAAACAGGTATCGTTGAAAAAGGATGTAAGGAGGAAAACAGAGAAACGAGATACTTGAGAGAAAGTGGGAAAAAAGAGGCACTGAATGCGACGAACAAAAGTGGGGCATGGCATGGCATGGAAAGACGTACTTGCAGACAGTTCCTGGCCTCGCTTGCTGGCCTCATACTTGTCCGCAAACTGCTTGTTGATGGTGAGGGTGACTTCCTCGTTGTCGCTGTCCATCGTGTCGAAAGAAGGCGTGGTCAAAGAAGAAAATGAAACGATGCACACACAAAGCGAGTTGGGTGAACAGAAGAAAGCAAAAGATGCATCAAACCATGCAGGGCTCAACAAAAAAAAAGAAAAAGAAAAACAAACACAACACAACAGACTAAATCACATGATTGAAGACGGACTGGTTTCTTCATTGAATATCAGTCGCTGTCTGTTCGTCTGAGGTGGGGCTCCGCGGGCTCCGCAAGGCTGCTGGCTTCTTGGGAACGACTGGCGGCACACTCGGCGTCCGTTTCAGCATGCTTAGCCTCCTGATAGATTCTGTCGACGCCGAGCTCTTGGGCAGACTCGGGGCTGGGGTCGCCGTGCTCGTGATTTCGATTGAGCTATCGGCAGTCGTTCTCGGAGCAGATAACGTCGACTGTCCAGCTGCAGCAGCGCCGCTGCGCTCAACTCCGTTGCCTGCGTTGAAGGCTTCTGTGTGGATAGGTCGAGGAGCTGGCCGAGGAGCGGCACGGGGCGGGAACGGTGCAAAAACTGGGCCTACTCTATTTCCAAGCTGAGGCTGTGGCGAGACTGACGAAGCAGCAGCAGGAGCTGAGATCGTCGGGGCGGTGGGGGTCGTCGACCGAATTCTCATCTTGCGCACAGACCTTTGTAATACCTCCTCTTCCTCCTCCTCCTCGTCCTCTCGCCCTTTCTCCAGCCTAGTCTCCTCGCTACCCTCTCCCGCTTCCTTAGCCTTCGTGTCGTCCTTCTCACTCTCATTTCGCTTGAGGTCGCCATTGGCTGAAGGCGTCGGTGGCAGCCCTTTGTCAACGGAGCGAGCCATGTGGGCGTCGATGGGTGCGTCTTCCTGTCTCTGATGAACAACCTGTCCTGCTCCACAGCTGCTTGCTCCTACTTCTGTTTCCGCTTCGACGTCTGCTTCTGCTTCTGCTTCTACTTCTGTTTCGGCAATAGGCGCAAATGCTTGTGACGAAGTGGCAAGCCCCTCAGTTTCCTGCGTGTCCTCCTCGGCGTCTTTGAGGGCTTGCGCTGCTGCTTCCCGCTGCTCGTCCGAAAGGATGGCCTGTGGTCCTCGCTTGATCGGAACTATGACAGGATTGGCTCTAATCTGAGGAAGCACCTCTGGGGACCGAGTGTCGTTGTCAGGCAAAGCGCCGGCCGTCGTGTTTGCATCCTCTGCATTCACCTCTGCATCAGCCGTTGTTGCAGATGCCACCGCCTCTCCAGTTGCCGAGTCAGCACCTGGAGCAGGACCAAAATCGTACTCTTGTCCATAAGGCGAAACCGAATACCTGACATTTCCATGAGAATGCGACATGGCGTAGCCATTAGCAGCTTGCTGTCCTGGAGAGAGATGCTGTTGGAATTGTTGATGATGCTGATGCTGTTGCTGTTGCTGCTGGTAGTGCTGCTGAAGATGCTGTTGTTGCGTTAATGCCATCCCGGAGGAATATCCATAATGCTGTTGTTGTTGTTGTTGTTGTTGTTGTTGTTGTTGATGGTGGAGGTAACCAGTCTGATGCTGCTGATGTTGGGATCCCCACTTGGGCCCGGTTTGATTGTTATAGCCTCCATACGACTGGTAATTGTACATGTCACCGCGGTTTGATGCCTGCTCTTGGCCATTGCCCATGGCTCCATCGTACTGACCCGAACTTGGATCTGGAGGGTACGCTTGGTATCCTTGCTGCTGCTGAAGCTGATGCTGCACACCTGGATGTTGCTGCTGTTGCTGCTGCTGCACAAACCCCTGTTGCTGCCCATATGGCGAATAGGATCCGTGACTCGACTGTTGGGAATGCATGGATTGAGTATGATCACGGTACTCATCTTGCGCAGGCTCATGCGATGATCCAACCCCACCCATATGCGAGTAAGGCGGGTACCCTTGCGGCACGACTCCGCCCTGCATTTCTATGCTCTGGATAGTCAAAGCATGCAGCCTCTGCTGCTCCTGGCCGAGAAAAATCTTTCGCTCCATCTCCTGATTCTGCCACTTGATCTTTTCAAGTTGCTCTTGAGCTAGACGTTCCTGCAGGTCTTGCTCCGAAATGATTTGAGGCGGGTAGAGGGCGGGTACGTGCTCCGGAATTGACCGAGGTACTTCCTGCGCCTGCATGGTGCCTTGTCCCTGCCCTTGAGTATGATCAAGACTCGCTGCAAATTGATGCTGCTTGTAATCGGGAATAAAGGGCATAGGCATTGGCATCTGCATGGTGTGTGCCATTCTGGAAGCAGCACTGGGACTCGGTGGAGGGTAGGACAGCTGGTGTGCCGCCGCTGCTGGCTCCGCCGATGAGGTCTCGGAAATGCTGGGCACTGGTTTTTGTCGTCTCAAGAGTGGCGTCGCTAAGAGTTCCTCGTCATTCTGCTCGACCGCATTCATAGGTGGCGCAACAAAGTGCACTTCATAAGGGTCTGGATCCGTCACAAGAGTTTCCTCCTCCGTGATGCTCACTCCGAACGCTGTTGAGGACTCTGGATGGACTCGTTTGGCAAATGCAGAGTTGTAGGCTGGAAGACTAATAGGCGATGAAACTGCCGTTGGACCGAGAAAAAAGGTCGAGAGGTTAGTATCGTTGTTTTGCAGGCATCGCGTATGTTCCATTCAAGCTGTTCGAGCCAAGTATATGACTTTTACCAGACGATGCTTTGGCTGTATGGCCCGCTGATGCGACCGCTATGGACGATGAATAGGGCCGCGCTGGTCTGGCCTTAGCCTCCATTCTCTTCCATAGCTGCTCCTGCTTTGTCCTCAAGGCCTCTAGCTTCCTCTGTTGCTCTTGCTCTTCTTCCTGTGATTTACGAAGCGCCTCTTGCTTTCTCTGATCCTCCAACTCCAAGAGTCGTCTCTCCTCTTGCTCGCGCTCTCTTTGCCTCTCTTGTTCCTCAAGCTCTCTCTTTCGCTGGTGCTCTCGCTGCTTTTGCGCTATCACTTCCTTCTGCCGCTGCTCGTTGGCCTTGCGCGCTTCCTGTTCCTTTTTCTGCTCCTCTTCGATCTGGCGCTGCATTTCCAGTACCGACGTAGGAATTACGCCGCGGGCCTGGAGCATGAGCTGGCACTCCTGAAAGGCGTTCCTGTTCTCTTCCAGTGACCTCCGAGCCTTTTCGAGCTCAGAGTGAGCGACCTGGATGAGATTTTGGATCAGTTGCTCGGGATCCAGGGTTGATCCTGCGATCATGTTGGCATGCGAGATAACGTCCTGGATAATGGAACCAAAGAGCTGAACCTCTATCTCCGTCAGATGTTGGCCCTGTGCGCCGCTGCCAGAACTATCCTGCACAAACGTCGACAGCACCGGCTGCCAGGCCTTCAGTGCATCCCTCTTAAGGTCCTCTAGTCGGTGGATAGAGTAGTCGCCAGGGTTGAACGACAGGAACCAAGCCAACATCATAGAGGAGAAGATAGGGTGGCTCTCGAACGTGTCTAGCTCTTCCCGCAGCTCCCTCACCCTTGACTCTGTAGTGGCGATATCGATCAGCATGGACTCCATTTGCTCCTGCAGGACAATGGTCGGGATCTCGTCCTCTGCTGCTGCATCAGGCTGGTGCGATGCCTGGCGGGGTATGGGTTGGGGGGGCCGTTGCGAGGTGGGCTGTGGCGGTCTCGGTTGATTTGGCCTATTTTGAAGATGCTGTAGATATGGCGTGGGGACATATTGCGAGACAGGCCGCTGCTGCTGCTGGGGGCGAGCTTGTGGAGGGACACCTGGAGGCGGCGGCCTCGGTTGAGCTGGCGGCATAAAAGGCGAGGATCCTGGTCGTGGCTGCTGCTGCTGCTGCGGCTGGAGGTGGTGGTGTTGTTGTTGCTGATGTTGCTGCTGTTGCTGCTGTTGCTGCTGTTGCTGTTGTTGCTGTTGTTGCTGCTGTGCAGGAGAAGGACTGATGGGGATGTTGGAATGCGACCCTCGGGCGGGGCCTGCGACGGCACCCGTGTTTCCTGTGCCTGAACTTGAGCCAGAGGCCGAGACTGGCTGTTTACTGGCTGCAGAAGAGCTGTTTCTCCCGGAGGAGCCTGAACCCGAGCTGTTGGTGGTGGTGCCAGTGTCGGGCTGGCCAGGCGAGGACGGTGAATTTCCCATGGTGTGGGCACTGCCCTAGCTGGCTGGTGTCTGGATGGAGGATGCGCCTTGAGTAAGGGCTGTGTAGGGGCTTTTGAGTGTGGATGCAGGCCAGTGAATGCAGGCCAGTGAATGCAGGCCAGTGAATGCAGTCGGGTGAATGAAGTCGAGTGCAGGACCAGCGATGATGAGTGGAGATGACGGCGCTATCGAGCGATGAAAGAATGGGGGAATGGGGCGTGAGAAGCGGGGGTGGAAGGGGCAATGGTGGCCAAACACAGAGGACAGAGGGAAAAGGCGAAGGATGTGGGCAGCAACGCAGCAAGGACGAAAACGATACAGAGAGATGGACAGGGAACGAGAGAAACAGCGAGCTTGTGAGATATAAAAAAAGCGGGGGGGACCTGCAACATACAACACAGTTAGACAGTAGACGGCGCGATGTCGACCTGGCCGCATTGGGACAGTGCTCATCCGGGCTGTTCTCTGCTGATTCAGAACCCGCAACCCTGTTACGCACTTACGCTCTGGACAGTGTACCGTCTAGTACCGTCTACATGTACGGGACAGGCAACAGGCACGCGCTATCGATAGCTTGGCCGTTCTTCCCTGCCTCTCCTGCTTCTCTTGGCAATCGCTTTGCAAGACAGCACAGCCCTGCTTCCTTCTTTAGAATAGTCTCTCTCTTCTCTCTCTTCTTTCTCTCTCTCTCTCTCTCTCTCTCTTTCTAGAACACACAAACACACACATCTCCTGGAGGAAGGCTCTTACTGTCGTGTTGTACTTCAGGCTGTGGTAATGACCTAAAGCCACACTCGACATCGTCTTCGCTTCTCGTTCTTTTGCTCGTTCTTGGCTTTATAGGTGCGTTTCCAGCAGATGGGAAGGGGTAAGGACATTCTACAAGCATTGGTACTTTTACAGCTACGGCTCGGATAGACTATAGTACACGACTAATTGTCAAAGAAATGATTCGGCTTCAAAGGTCAAAGGTCAAATGGGGTGAACACTAATAAAAAAAATAAAAAAAATAAGCAAAGCAGAGGGACCAGAAAGGAAGGAGAAGAAGAAAGGAAGGAAAGGGAAGGGAAGAGAAAGGAAATACATAATAAAAAGAAGAAAAGAAAAGAAATGAAAAGAATGATAAGAAACAAGGACGAGAAAAGAAAGGAAAAGGCGAGCAAGGCAAGGGTATGAACAATGCCAGTCTATAGAAAGAATGACGGATGAATATTGAACAAGGAACCAGGAACAATGAATAAAGGAACAGTGAACTGAGGAACGCAGGAAAAGAAGTAAAAAGGAAGAAAAGAGAGGAGCAAAGGAACAATGAAAACAAAAGTCAAGGGAGGAGAGGACCAAACAATGAAAGGGTCCTGGGGAACAACATGAAAAAGAATGAAGGAAAGATAAAAAGATAAATGGAAGAAAAGGAATAAAAAAAGGAACTAGAGAAAATCGAATCATTGCATGGACAATTGTACACGTTGCTGGAGAGAGAGAGTGAGAATAGAGCGCGAGAGGGAATGAATGGTAATATGGTGCTGAACAATGAAGGATGGTGATACCTGGTGAGAGTCTCCCCTAGGGATACAGAGGAGGATGGGCAATGGCCGGGCAAATAGCAGAACAGTTAATGGTCAAACTCGCTTCGCGGTCGGTTGATGGCCTTGCGCGATCCTGACGTCGAGCGAGGCCGCTCAACAGCTCGCCGCTTGCCTCGGCCATGGTCTTCCTCATCGTCGTCGTCGTCATCGTGATCGTGCGGCTGGTCAGAGTCACGCTTCCAGGAGCCACTCTCACGCGTCCCATGCATAGAATGTCGAGGTCCCGCAAAGCCAGCATGGCCGCCATAACCACCCGAGCTCGATCCAGGCTGTCCTACTTGTTGAGATGGAGCTGCAGGAAAGGGCGATGAGTGCCGAATGGATGAGGGCCGAGACGGGTAGGGGTGAAAGTGCTGGTACTGCTGTTGTTGTTGCTGTTGCTGGTACTGCTGCAGGATCTGCTGTTGGATGCTCTCGGTCATCTTGGAAAAAACATCGCCCATTGCGCTTCCTATGCTCTGGCCTAGTTGCTTGACCGTCTCCTGTTGTGCAACCTCAGCTGAAACCACGGCGCGACCCACACCCTCGACCTGCTCTGCCAAGGTCGTAAACGCCACCTGCAGGGACTTGTAGATCTCTTCGCGAAAGTGGGACAGCTCTTCTTGGTTGAATCTTTGGACATTCTGGAGCTCGGACAAGATATTTGTCTGGCTGGTGTTGATTGCATTGAGCAGCAATGGTGTCTTACCGATAGTCTCCTGATCTTCATCTTCACGCACGTTGGCTCGACCCTTGCCTTTCCTATCGCGGAACACACGATCGAATGTCTGTCGTCGTCCTTGAGGATAAGCGTGAGAGGAAGAGCCAGCTCGAGCCCGCGCCAGGTATGGGTGGTGTCTACCAGGACGAGAACGGCTCTGCTCAAGATCTGCAATAAGCTCCTCTTCCTCCTCCTCTCCATCATTGTACTCATCCTCCCCATTGAACGAAAGAGACTTTTGCAGGGTTGCGCCTAGATCACGAAGCCGGGGATCTTCCTTGGTAAAGCGCGGAGACGGCGCATGGACCGGCCGGGGTGTCTCTCGTAACATCGGCTCATCCTCGTCCAACACTTCGTCCATGCTCCTTCGATTCTGGCGAAGTCGCGGGCTCTCAAATTGATTGGGCGAATGACGGATCGGTGCTGCATGATTAGCAGACTGGCGATGTTGAGGCTCTGGATGGTCACCACGCATCGACCCTGTCTGAGAGAGCTGTCCGAAAGGGAGCGCAGACTGAACTCTTGGCGACGGTGTGTTCGTTCGGGAGGAGGGAAAGTTGGATTTGTTGGGCGGTGTGTGACCAAAGATGGATTCATTGGCGCGGTCGATGGTCGTGGCCATGCCACCCTGAGGCCGACCGTCAGTCTGTCGGACGCTGCGTGAAAGAATATCGGCTGCCATGGCATGGTAGGACGCGCGGTTGGCCGTTGGAACAAACTGGTCTCCAGAGTTGTCGTCTTGGCTGGGTCGTTTATTCCTCACATATGCAGACCGTTGATGATGGGACGACATGGAATGACGACGGTACGAGGATGTTGTGGATGAGGGCGGTGGCATGATGTCGTTGTCAGTTCCCTGGTGAAATAACCCTTGGTTGTCTGGCTGCGGAAACTGGAGCTGGTGTAGCGTAGGCATGATCTCCATGCCGTTGAGAAGCGATCCCCCACTTGCATAGGATTCGTCCCGCGATACCTGCGATGGGAACGAGAGTCGGTTCATAGACGGGTTTGAGTAAATCTCCAAGCTAGCCTCGTCGTCGTCGTCAGTGTCCGCGCCGGTCCTCCAGGTGCTGACTTGCTCCATAATACCAGCTGTCAGGGAACTTCCTACGGCTGACGATATCACGCTGAGGGACGACTGGCTAGGAGTCTGTGTCGTGGTCGTGTTGGTGGTCATGCTGGTATTCCTGGAGAGCTGGAACGATGGCATCTTTTTCGAGGGCGGTGTGCCCATCCCATGCTGGACGTTGGACAAGTCGTACGCTTTTGAGCTGTTCAGCGTCCATACCAGGCAGTCGTGATCGTATCGAAAGCAGTTTCCTTTGTTCGTTCTTCCGCTGGCGTTGTAGGTGGACAGGATCCGCTGCACTCGCTATCGGATTGTACAATGGTACCATGGCACGCGACAAAGTATAAAGTAGACCAATGGTCAGCAATAGCTCTCTTCATTGACAAATGACGGCATGCTTGACTTTGGTGCCCCTTTTTGTCCTCATGCAAGTGCGCATTGGCAGCAGAGACAACACGGGGCGAGAAAGAGTGAGGGAATGAATGACAGCAGAGATTCAAAGAGACACAAAGAGACAATAAGCGATTGAAGAGACAGAAGAGACAGAAGACACAGCAGAGACACAAGCAAAAAAGAGACGGCGAACAGAGAGAGGGGGGCGCAAATTTGTGGTCTCTGCTGTTGTCTTTGTTTTGAGAGCAGCGGTTGTATGTGCGCCCATGCTGCATGGCCATGCAGCCATCTGCTGCGTAACTACACCGCTGACAGACTGCAGCACACACCAGTCGGCAGGACCGTTGGCGCTGTTGCTCTGCAGCCGGGCAGAGGGACGCAATGCAAGCACACGTACACGACCGTCGCTGCACTTTTGGCCAAAGCACATGGCCAATATACGCAAACAAGCCCTCTCCCAAAAATACACCATGGCACATTGAAGCGAGGTCGGGGTGGAAAGGGGTCATCTGACAGCGTAAAATCACAGCGTGATTGCGTGGATGCGCTAAGGTTGCTAATACACACCCTGCCGCTTCTCGCTGCCACGTTCCTTCTGTGTGGTATGCCTGATTGTCGCAAGGCACCATCCAGCTCTGGCCACCCGCTCTCTCTCTTTCTCGCACTGCGCATACCTACCACGTTCTCTATTTTTCTTTTCCATCTCTCTCTTTTTCTTTCTCTCTTTCTCTCTCTCTCTCTCGCCTGTAGACACGTACACACACAAACTCGCTCACCCACAGAATTCGTATGTAGAGAAAAAAAAAATAAAAGAAAGGAACGGGAGCAGTAACACCACCATAAAACACAATGAGCGCGGATGCATGCAAATGACGATACAGAGAAACCGTACACGACTGTGCGAGAGTGTGCTACGGGATCGTATGGGGTGTGGGAGGGCTGGCGAGAGGAAGGACTGGTATGGGAGTGCGTAGAGTTCTTACCTTTATAAATGATGAAGAAGAGGAGGAAGAGTAGGGTGCCTGGAGAAGCACAAGTCGATGAGCTATATCGCGCGAGCTCAGGCCCGTTGGCTCCACAAGGAGTATGTCCTGTATGGCTGAGACTGCAAGACAAAAAAAACAAACGGGAATGAGACGGGGAAATAGGCATGAGAATGTTTGGAGGCAGAGAGCCAGAGGAACCGTCATTACATAAGGCGAACTTACCAAGAAGGGCCGTCTTGTCAGCCGACGATGAAGTGGACATTCGGCAAGGGAAGAGGACCGCAGGATAAATAGGATTCTATCGCATAGAAGATGCAGCGGTGGCAAAAGGATGTTAGGAAGAGTAGGAACAAGGATGTAGCGCAAGAATTCGAGCGGGGGTGGGTTGAGAAGGAGTGTGGTGAAGTCTTTCTTCGGGAACGACGAGGACGAACACAGGCGTGAGGTGAAGGGGGGCGAAGAAAAAAAGGGTCCGCTTTGGGAAGGTGAGTGCCGATGAGATGCACTGAGATAGGGTTTTCTGCTCCTCTGTTGGACACAACAACGTAGAAAAGAGTATCAGCTTGGTTGTGCAAGGGGTCCTGGTGCCTTGCTCTCTTTTTTTTTGGGTTCACAGGAGTCAAGCCCGAGCACTGGGTGGAAAATAAGGGAGATGTGCCAGTGGGTGATGTGTCAGGCAAAGCAATCAAGCAATCAGGAATAGCAGTCCAGGTGAAAGAGTATGGTCGGGCCGCCGCTATTGAGGTAAGGTTGGTGCCTGGCTGTCGACTATCTCCCAGCGTGCTGTGTGGGCGAATGTCTGTGAAGTATGGACTGCGCGTGAACGAGAGAGAGCGAGAGAGAGCGAGAGACAGAAATAGAGAGAGAGGGAGAGAGAGAGACAAGATTACCGGATGAGGGCTATCGGGTAAAGGAGAAGGCGATCAGGATAAGGGACAAGTGAAGTGAAGTGCAGGAGAGAAAAGTGGGGAGAGAGAAAAGAGAGAGAGAGAGAGAGAGAGAGAGAAAAAAACGAAAGGTCGTGGTGTGGAAGCGAATCTTGTACGTGCCCCAAAGGTGGGCAAAGTGAGTGCACAGTCAATAAGCAATCACGGGACACCCGGCCTTCAGTCCGACTGCGACCAAAGAGAAAAAAAAAAAGAAACAAGGGGGTGAAGGATGAAGTGCGAGAGAAGAAAGAGAGAGGAAGAAGTGAGGGATGGTCAAGAACCAAATGAAAATGTCGAGCTGGTATTCGCTGTACTCGCTCAATTAAAGGGGGTGCTGCGTCAGGTAAGGAGAAGGGGGTTGAGCAAGAAGAAATCTCTGGCCGACCTGGGCGCTGTTGAGGTGCGGAGAGTGCCCTGTCAAGCTACCTGAGGTCCTGCGCGTGCGCTGTGCAGGCAAGCCAACAAAGGACGCGTGCTATGCTGCGAAAACCAAAAAAAACGTGGTTGTCGCGCGTGGAGCGGAGTAAGAGGCGGAGAATGTGGAGACAATGAGGCGGATTGGGATGCACAAGGAGAGGAAGGACCAATGGACCACGAAGTCTCGGCGTTATGATGAGGGGTCGAATGGCGAGAGAAAAATAGAGAGTGAAAGAGAGAGAAAGAGTGTGAGTGAGAGAAGAGAGCGAGATAGAGAACGAGAGCGAGAGAGAGAGAGATAAATAGAGAGGGAGAGAGAAGGAGAGAGGTCGCCACCATGCGCAAACAAACTCAAAACTAAAAAATGGTGGCGCCAAGTAAGTTGGGTATGGCGGGCGAGGCCAATGAGACGATGCGGGGTGGATAATTCATCTTTGAGTCTCCGGGGGAGGGACCGACAGACAGCAGTGCCCTGCCCGCATGAGCAGAGCCAGGGTGCACAGCCATGCTGCGTGCACACGTACATAGGAGGCAACAAGGGCGCGGTTCTCTATCTGCTGCGCGGGAGGAGAAGGGGGTGGGGGGAGGACGACAGGGCCCATGATCCATGGTTCATAACGCCGGTTAGAAAAAAGGCACATCGCAAGCTCAGCACAGGGGGCGGCATCGAGCAAGCGAGCATGGAGTGGCGGTCCACATCCCTGTCGCCGCAGGACATGGCTTGGATCGGACAAGCTGGTCCCTGCTGCAGTGCTGCACTGCTGCACTGGACTGTGCTGGTACGTTGCATCGGGTACGCAGATATCCTGCATCTGATATCAGATGCATCGGGCGTACATGCAGCGGGGGTGTCCAGACTACATGTACTGTAATATTGGATGAAGCTCTCAACAATATTATCATGATTCATGACGGACGGGGGCTGCTCAGCAGAGCAACAAGGCGCAAGGACAACCGCTCCAGGGAAGCGTGGGTGTGCACGAAAAAAATAGGGAAATAGACTCGAATACAAAAACAAACAATAGACTCTTGCTCGTTTCCCTCGCTTCCTCGTCTCCTCGTCTCCTCGTCTCCTCATCCTCTGCCCATCCCTCGCCTTCATCCCTCGTCTTCATCCCCTTCATCCCCTTCATCCCCTTCATCACCCCCACCCTCTTGTCCTCGTCTTGCAGACCCGAGACCAAGCAGAAACCTCATTCAATGTCGGGGCGACATCATCATGAGCCCTCGAGACACAACCTAGAGGTCAGCAACCACCCCAACCACTACCACGCCAACGCTCACGCGCACTCAGCACCCCACCGTCCTCATCGGAGCAAGAGAGCCATCCCAGATCCCGCAGGTGCCTCTGCCCTGGGCTCATCTCTCTCCCAGCTGTCGCTACAGGATGATCTTGCAACCAACCTCCACTCGTCCCTGCCCTCGTCGCCCTCGACAGTCTCGCTGGCCAGCAGTCTGGTCGACATCCGACAGCTCGACTCGGGCGTCGATCTCCAGGAGGCTCCAAAGCCCGTGAACAGACGATCGAATCGGGGCTTCCGAATCATCCAGCCTACCGAAATGGACGAGTTCAACCTTCAGGAGAGCATTCGCCACAGCAAGGCAGCGCAGAAACCGCTTCCTCCTCATCCTACGACTGCTTGGAACCAGGAACAGGACGACAAGGGCGACGATAAGGATGACGATGACGACGAGGAGAGCTACTTTGGCGACATTCTCGACAAATACTGCGACTCTGACGAGGAACCCGCCTCGCCCACCTCGCCCGCCTCAAAGTTACCAAGCTGGAAGAACCTTCACACTGCACAGCCGCCTACCCCTCCAGTCTCGCGCTCACTCAACGCCCAACAAACGAATACGGCGTCAAGGCGAGCGCCAGTACCTTCTTCTGCTCCGTCACTTACTCCGACTACACTGAGAGACAATCATTCCTCCTCCTCCTCCTCAGATGGCCCGTTGCGCCGGGAGCCAGGCAGCGATCGCACAGGAACACGGAGTCGCGACAACAGCGTGTCTTCATCGCCTATGAATCCTGCGTCTGCAAAATTCAACCTGTACCTGCACGCAGGTGCGGCCCAGGAGAGCCGCGACTCGCTCGCAAAGTCATCCTCCACCGCCTCGTCCTCGTCTGCCTCCAGCTCTGCGCGGGCCTACACCAAGCGACCCCCTCCGCCTCCCAAAGATCAGGCTCCCAACTCTTTGTATGTTTCAACCTCTCATCCTTCGGCCCCTGCTTTTCAACCCCGGACATCGTCCTCTTCTGGCTCCTCCGTTGTATCTCCATCTCATCCATCGGGCTCTGACAATAACAACCGAAACCACATTAGCGGCCATTACCGTGGCAACGAACCATCGTACAATGCAAAGGAGTCTAGACCCGACCCCCCGCCCAAGGACACCTCGAGGCGCCCACATCACAGTCATACCATGAACACCAACTCAAACTCAAACTCCAGCAACGGTCGGACATCCAGCAGCTCCCAGCCCCCTGTACTTTCCCTGGATACCCAAACGTCAGACTCCTTTGGTAGTTTTGCAGATGTAGTGGATGCGACCATCAACCGACACAAGGCCTCCCCCTCTGTCTCAAGCACAGCCTCTGGACATTCTTACAATCAAGATTCGCACGTTCTCTCTCAGGGATCCTCGCGGGCGAGGAGCAACTCTAATCAAAGCCAATCTGCTATGCGAGCCTCGGATCGCTATGAGCCAACGGCACATGGACACCGCTCTGAATCGAGCCATGGACGTAGCCAGGGACCAGTGAAAGCTTCAGAGCATAGTCGCCATGCCCAATCCCACAGACACCAGGAGCATCGTGAGCACCATCACCAGCATCATTACTCTCATTCTTCGCAAGGCCACCACAGCAGCCAGAGTCAATCCCACAGCCGTAGCCACAGCCACAGCCACAGCGAGAGCCAGAGCCAGAGCCAGAGTCCACAACAGTATCATCAGCCGTACAAAACATCGCAGAGCACCTCGTACCGTATGCATGGATCCACTTCGCAGCTCGACCTAACTGGATCTGGCTACTCTGCTAAAACCTCACCCACTCCGCCTACACCTTCGCGAGGCTCGAGTCAACAACAACAACCGCCACTGCTGGGTGAGCGATCCCGATCCTACAGCCATGGAGCAGTCTCGGCAACATCTTCCTCCATGCAACATGGAGGATATCCTAGCTCTTCGCGTGGCCTGAAATCAACCCTAGTCAAGACCCCAATTGCACGCGCGAGGGCCAAGGAAGCACACGGGCCACGCAAAGTCCTCTTTGGCGACATGATCACGATTGTCTCCATTGAGCGTGCGGAAACGCCGCCACCGCCTCCAGTCTTGGACAAGAAGGCGAGAAAGAAGCTACTGCAGGCCAAGAAGAATGCAGCGGGCAAGGAGGGCAAGGGTGGTCCGGTCCAGAACTTTGATCCGGAATATGATGCGGCGTATTACAATACTCCGTTTACGCCCACGCCAGCAGAGGTGGTCGTCACGCTCGCGCCGTGGATCGGGAATCCCAACTATGATGAGGAGAAGGCCAACTCCAAGTTTTACTACGAGGATGAGTATGACTACGATGATGAGGACGAGTACGACTATGACATGGCGCACGAGTCTGATATCCGACTGGGACCTGACGACGATGACGATGACGAGGAGGATGAGGACGATGAGGACGATGAGGAGTATGCATCGCGTTCGTGGGGCCATGGAATTGCTGGCCCCGGTGGGTCGCTGCCCAAGAAGAAGGGGGGCATGTTCAAATTCAAGCGTGCTGTCAACAAGCTGTTCCTGAACTGAAGGAACCCAAAGGCTTTTTCTTTTTCAATATCTTTTTTATATAGTCAGGCTTTTCTTTTCTTTCCTTTTTGTGTACAATACATACCCCGAACAAAAAAAAAGCATGTATCAAGTCATATATAAAGTCTTATATGGATCCTCCCCAAGTCAAAAGGACGTGCAGTCGGCGTAACAATTGCCCTGGATTAGTCCGTCGACTCGGAGAGGCCGTGGAGTAGCCTTTGAAGCGCACTCTCATTGGCCACCTTGAGCTCCTTCTCCTTGTTTTCCTTCATCCTCCTGAGCTCCTCGAGCGCAGCGGCCTGTTGCGCCATCCGTACCGCAGCGGCTTCTGCGGATGCTGATGAGATCTTGGATAGCTTGTATTCGACCGGCGACGGATTTGGACAATGACCTGCGGAATCAGCCTGTGGCGGAGAAACCTCTGAGTTCGCTGTGGGAGAGGAAGACGAGGAGGAGGGCGTAAAGGGCAAAGGGTATCGGGGTAGCGCACGCTGATTGGTTGCTGTGGCTGTCATTGCGTCGGTGGTACGGCTGCTCTTGAGGGAAGCCCATGAGTGCTCGCTGTCGCGGTCGTCATCGCAGGAGCAGATTTGCTCTAGCTGCAGGCCGGCCAGGACCTGGGCAATGTGCTGGCCACAACCTAATAAAGATATATAGCACGAGAGTAGAAGGATAGAGTGAGAGACAGGATGAGCAAATTAATAAATAGGGTCTTGGATGTGGAAGAAAGCCAGGAAAGTCCAGCAACCACGGTCGAGTTTGCATGCATGGAGGTGTTGGGGTGTACTTTTCAACCTCAGCAGCATAGGGCCAGGGTTGGTAAGCCAGGGTTATTACCTGTCCAGGAGTATTTTCCACAATCTTGACAGATGGTCCTTTCGCACATGCGTCTGCTGCTTTGCTAAGTCTTGCTGGGGTTAGGGGTGGAGCTTGGTTTTTTTCCCTTTCTTGACGAGCCTGAACTCTGAAGGAACGCTCTGTAACAAGGAGCTTGCTGGCTGAGGGAAGCGTGGCTGGAGAGCTGCTGGGTCTGATATGACTGCAAGAGCGAGGATGATGATGAGGACGGGGAGCTTAGGGGCAAGGGAGGCAGAAAATGGGGCAGGGAATTGGCGCAGTGGCCATGGGCGAGCTGGGGGATGAATGAGGATGGACAGAACAACAGTGGCCGAGCAAAGGGGGTGCGGACAAAGGCCAAAAACAGCAAAAAAAACCCGAGCTTAAGGGTGCGTCCGCAGGGAGATGAAAAGAGATCGGCGCTCCGCTGGGCAGAAAAGATCTTTCGTCCTCGTCCTCGTCCTTTGTCCTACCGCAGGATCTCTCTTGGCCGGTCTGCATCTCTAGGCTGCCTGCCCACTGCCTGCCCACTGCTTGCCCATCTTCCTCAATCCGCCCTGCTCTGCCGCAACACTATCGCCGCTGCTAGCCTGCCCATCTCCTCGCTCCCATCTGATACGCAGGAGATACATACTGTACGACATCAACGCGAGAGCAGACCCCTCGGCCGTGGTCCCTTGAGAGCACAGCGCCAGAAACGCTGCTGTCAACGCTGACAATGCTACGGTCTCCGCCTTCACTCAAACACTCTCCCACTTCTCTACCCCTCGCTGCATCTGCTCAATTCATTCACTTTCATTCACTCATGGCAAACTCATCCTCCATTTCAACCTGCCACTTTGAAAAAAAAATGCACATCTCAGCACTGTTAAGCTTTCTGGCAGTTGCTGCTGTGGCTACCGCCCATGTCCCGCTGGGTAGGCGTTTTCAACCAGGCGCCCCGCACCCGGACCCCGTCCCTCTGCGGCCTTTGACATGGGGTCAAGTAAACATTATCCACACAACAGGTACAACACACCGCATGACAAAGAAACGAGATGAGCATCGCTTATGCGCATAGAGTTGTCCGTGGTCCCATGCAAGTACAACCCGCTCACCTTGTGCATTACCTTGTTGCTTGAATATAGACACGCACGGCTGGCTCTCTGGGTGAGTAGGGTCAGGAACCTGTTTTCTATATCCTCCTCAACTCTCAGCTCCCTTCCAGCAGCACGCTGATGGCGTTTCTAAATACTACGTGTAGACACACCAAAGAGGAGTCTTATTCTGCCGACTTTGGAGACTTTGCCTCATTCCTCTTCCATATGAGGCAGCAGGCGAGCCTACGTCGGCAGGATTTGCTCGTTGTCGACTCTGGAGATCTGCATCATGGCACTGGCCTCACAGATGCAACGGAACTGGACGGCCAGCTGGCAAACCCTATCTTTGAAAAGGTGAGTGTTGCGGGTGACCTTTTAGCCAGCTCAATCTCAATGGATCATTCAGCCATTCAGACTAATTCTTCTATATCTTGCCCTTGCACTTCGAGATCAACTGTAGGTCATTAAGGAAGCAAGGCGCACTGTACTGTACAACGGACAGAGGAATGATTATTTAACCTGGCTTGTACACTTGCATCGATAGATGATGCCTTATCTATTGGTAACCATGAGCTCATGCAAAACAGCGTGATTGAGGATACCTTCAAGAATTTTGCACCCAGATGGGGCAAACGCTACCTGGTAGAGTCTGTGTGTTGTCGTTGCTTTCAATATCGCGGGCGAGGGGTGCCAGTCTCTAATTTTAGTTGGATCCGATACTATTATCGCCAATGCCCTTGCTAGACCTCCAACACGTTCGTCAAGGATGGTGTCACTAATGAACGCATCCCTGTGGGAAACTTGTACAACATGTTCCGCCTCAAATATGGCAGTAAGTGCTACACGTGTTGATATGCTCTCTGTCCGCGCAGTCGTCGACACTCTTTGACGCCTTCTAACCCTAACAATGTTTCGTGTATGCTCATAGCACGCGTGATGAGCTACGGGTTCCATTACAACTTCAACAAGACCGCAAGCAGGGCCGTTGTTGAGCCTTCGAGTGTCACGGTGACACTGCCTTGGTTTCAAAAAACCTTGAAAGAGGACGTGGATCTGTACCTCATCGTTGCACATGTCCCGATCCGGTGGCCAGAGGCGATGGTAGTCGTGCAGGCCATCCGCGCCAAGCATCCGTCCAAACCCATCATCTTTATGGGTGGTCATGCGCACGTACGGGACTTTATCCAGTACGATGCCCGTGCTGTAGGCATGGCGAGTGGACGCTTTCTCGAGACCATTGGATGGCTCTCTGTCGATGGGATCCACGACCAAACCTGTCGTGTTGAGACGAGCTGCGTTGGAAAGAACTTGACAATCAGCCGTCGCTACCTCGACAACAACGTCCATACCTTCAAGACACATTCACTCGCACATGCGGCTCAAAAGTTTGACACATGGAAAGGGCGCCAAATCACTAAAGAGATATCCGCCCTACGACATTCGCTGAACTTGACGGACACGATCGGATGTGCACCTCAACACTATTATCTCTCACAGTATCCAGCCACCGATCCTCGCTCAGTCCTGCATTTGGCCACCTCAGAGGTGTTGCCATTTGCAGTCGTAAAGCGGTCTCGTCCTCATCCTGGCGTGGTCTTTATCCATACCCTATCACACCGGTTTGACATCTTCCAGGGGCCTTTTACTATCGATGACACGTTTGTGGTCAGTCCTTACGACTACCGATTTGTCTTTGCTACTGTTCGTTCCAAGGTAAGGTGCCGATGCCTCGTTGATGCCTCGTTTACACCGTATTGAACGCCTTGAGTCTGGCTAATCATTGACAGTCTGCCTTGTCTGGTCCTATAGATTGCCAAACAAATACTTTCACACTTGAATGGAGTCATTGCTCAGGCACCCAACGTTCAAAACCCCCCCACTCGGTCCGATCGAGTTTACACTCCGGGATATGTGACCAAGGATGACTATGGATACGGAGGTGATGACTGGCCTCATACACCCATCCCTCAAGTCCAAGCACCGACCTACGTCTCGACAGCACTGCCCAAGGACTTGGACGACCATGATCTCGTGGATGTGATCTGGCTGGATTTTTTTTCAGACGAGATGGAGCGTCTTCTGAAAAGGCTAGATCCCGCAAGTACTGAGCACAACCCTGCCCCTTACCGCCATGATGTCGATATCAACACGATGTACCGTGTCTTTGCAAAGTCAAAATGGAACCGTGGATCGTGTCAAGACGACAACTCGACACCATAAGCCCACCCATATATATATATAGACCCTCCCCCCCCCCCCATATGTAACTAACAGAGATGATGCTTAATACCCCCACCATTGTACTAAGCTCGTAATCATATGGCGAAGGGGTTGCTTCACTCAAAACGGCTCCCTTGCAACGTTTGAATTATAAAAAAATAAAAATAAAACGACACCTCTTCCATTCAAACTCGCAATTCTGCTCATTTCAACCCTTACCGACCTCACGCACGCTGCAGAACCCTTGAAAGGATTAAGTTTACTTGTAAGCGACAAGAAAAAGGAAAAAAATGCGGAAGAGCTTCGCGATCGCGTTCAGCAAGTGGCAAAAGCAAAAAAGAAGTTCCCAATCCGGGGTTCGAACCCGGGCCGCCTCGGTGAAAGCGAGGAATCCTGACCACTGGACCAATTAGGAGTACTGTTGTCAAAGAAGAGCTTCACTGAACTATATGAACTAATAGCAAGTATTTCACGTGATATACGCCGTCCGATCGTTAAATCACGTGATATATGGACAGCAGGAAAAGATCCGTTGTTATCAAAAAAAAAAGGTTCCATTCGAACCATATTGTTGAAGAGATTCCTCCTACCTGCCGGCAGTATTGTGGGCGGGTCAGGAGGAGAAAAGGCATTGATGTGGAAGGCATGAGCATGTGGCGAAAGGATGTGTATGGAGAGTGTAATGCGTGTCCAAGAGAAGAGGGATGAGGAGTGGGGCTTGGTGCCCATAACATATAAACTCCGTCTCGTTCAAAGAGCGCTCTGACCGCTTTCTCTCCGCCACCTACGCAGCTCATTCGCGTGTCTGCAGGGGCTCCTGATGCACTGACATCCGCTGGAGGTTGGGTCCCTAACTGGAGCCGTGCGCTGGTCCTACTGTCCCCCTCTATGTTTTCTTCTCATTCTTTCTTTTTTTACTGAACCATTGGAATCCCCTTCAGCTGCATTGAGAACGCGGTTGACAGAAAAAGCTTCGACCGCCGAGGTACATCAAGAGTAGCGCTTTAGCTTCGCTCCTTCCACAGTTGTTGTCTTCTGCCAAAAGGTCGCCTCGAGATTCTTGAACTATCCATGCAAAAAACAAAGCCAAAGAAAAAAAAAAAAGACTTCATGGCCCATCCAGTACTACAGGGATATTCAGGAAGGACGGTCAGTGAGAGGATATGTCTTCCTTTTCGGCGACGAAGGAGCAGAGAGTGAGGAGTGCGACCGTCTATGGATGAACCTCAACTACCATCTTTACTTGAGTTTATTGGCCATTCTCGTTGCCCATAGTCTAAATGCTCTTTCTTGCGAGTATGCGCTTTTTTTTCACTACGCTCTTTGCTTTCACAATCCTATGACATTAAATGACATCCTCAGAGAGAGAGAGTGAGGGAGAGGGAGGGGGGGAGAGCGAGAGAGAGAGGTTGGGCCTGACGAGAATGAAAGGGAATGTTACGCCTTAGAGAAACGTGGGAGCATTGAGCATCACCTCCCCCACACCTCTTCGGTCATAGAACTATCCTAGGACAAACACGGATGACGGTTACGCAGGCTCGCGTGAGTAGTTCTAGACCGTCAATACCGCATTACCATGTAGGAAGCAGTCGGGAGAACCTCCTGGACGAAAGCAACCCACCCCACCCCAACGAGCTTTGCCCTTTGCCTATATCTTTGTTTTCAGTCAGCGGGACCCTTGCATTTCATCACTTTCGTCCATCTCTTTTATTTTACTCTGTTGTGCTCTCTCTCTCCTCTCTGCCTGGCCGACTCCATCTCTTTACCACTCCATCTTGGTTGATCTCTGTTTGAGCTATCTTGGTTGTGAAGTTGAAACAATGAACTGGGCTGGGTTGGTTGTGCATCTTGCGCAGTTTGATGCTAGCAGAGGGGGGTAGCAGCGATCAAAAAAAAAAAGTGCGGCGGATCATTTCCAGCTGCATTGGTGCATGGGCTGTAATGCAGAGTGCCTTCTTTGGTGAGAAACGCTGCCGAAAGGACGCGTGGGAGGCATGCGGGAAAGAATCAATTCAGCTCCTTTTCATTTTGGAATGCAGGCCGGGGCAACTAGAACATTGTTCCCTTCTGTCCCTCTGCTCCACCCCTCTTGCGTGTCTCGTCGCATAAGCACATCAATTTGTAGCCCCCCAAGCCCCTCTCTTGCCTGCTCTTGCCTGCTCTTGCCCGCTCTTCTGGAGTTGATCTTTGATTCTTTTTAGCAGGAGTCCAGGACAAGGCTCATTCATAGACACTCAAATGACTTGCGCTGAAGCGCAAGCGTTCTTATCTTGCCCAAATAGGAGCTACCACACATATTTTGGGGGTGTGCAAAGGGCCAGAAGAAAAAAACATTGAGTCGTCGTCGCATCCCTATCGTCTCCTGTCGCGTTCTGTGTGCGTCCCTCCACCGACTGCCCCTCGGTGAATTTCAGGCCGTGTAGGATTGTTTGCGGAACATGCCATGCCCTGTAGCGCTGATGTTTTTAGCGTCGATATTCCGCTTTTGAAGCGTCGTGCTTCTTCCTTATTCTGTTGTTTTCCTTCTTCCAACTTTCACCTCTTGATCACTCCTAACCTGCAATCGCCAATCTTTTGCTCCCGTTCATCCAAACCAGGATTCTGAAGTTCAAGCCCCAATAGAGGTACGAGTACGACGACGACCATTTGATTTTCTCTCAAAGTGAGCATTGTGGAGAGCGACCAACTTCCTTGAATGCGGTCTAAGATCCGTGTCTCCTAAAGCTCGTCGCTGTTTTCTAAGAGTGTCCTTCTCATCGTATAATCTTGTCACATCACTACCCATCACAGCTCTCTTGTCTATCCCATTCTCTCTCTCTTTTATCCATTCGTCTTTGCTGTGCTTTATTGCCAAGGACATCTTTGGTAGGTTTCCATTAATCTGGGCACGTCTCCGCCGTTGTGATCCTGCAGCGTCCTACGGTGTCGACCCAAGTGCGCCGCCTGGGTAGCTTTTTTTTTTTTTTTTTTTTTTTTTGGCGTGGCTCTGCCTTGTCGTTTCCAACTCTTACTCTCATGGACACCGTTAGCCCTCATGGGCTGCTTGTTCTTACGACAACGGGAAGTGCTGTCCTCGCAACTCCTCCGGCACTACATCCTGATGAATCGTGACAGACATCATCCCCTTTTCGACACAAATAAAAGCGGTGGAGATCCACACCACACCACCACCACCACCACCACACCACACCCAAACGGCCCTGCTTTTTTTTTGTTGCTCGTATGTCACCTATGGCCTCCCTTCTCATTTTGCTCCTTTTTGCAGAGAGTACCCCTAAGCTTTGGATCTCCGTGAGGTGTCATTTGTAGATGTGCGCATTTGCCTAGATCCCTTTCCTTCCCTGCCTACTTTTCAAAGCTGGAGATCGTTCTTTTTTCTTCATTAACTTTAGAGAACCTCATCCCTTTTGGTCGGTTTTCAGGTCTGGAAGGCGGGGCTGTATCCTCAAAGCAGCTAGTACCATCCTAACCCGCACCGCTTTAATTCACCAACTGGCAGCGCTCTGCAATGAGAACGCTAGCAACCACACATGAGGCTCCAATTGCTTGCGCTACCAAATATCCCCCCACAAAAAAAAAAAAAAAAAAAGATCGATGCAAGGCAGCAACGTTAACATGGCGCGCCCTTTTTTCAACATCCATAGCAAGGCTTATTCCTTCACAAACGCAGGGGCACGATCACACTGTAGTTTACTCTGTTGCCTCAATCTGCCGCAACTCATTACTATACCCACAGAAAGCAACAAAGTCACCAACAGGCTATACCCCGAGAGCAAGCCAAGCGTGATGACCTCTAATACAAAGGATCAAGGAGCAACCTCAACCCAAGACACAGATTCGTCCATCCTTAACATGCTTCGAGATAAGGGTGCACCCGATACAGACTCGACGGACCAGGCAGATGACCAAAGTAAGAGAATAACAGTGTTTTTTGTTTTCGCTTACTGGCACGTCTATGCATCGCACCTTGTCAGCTGGACTATGCATTGATCCATGCACTCCTCTTTCAACCGTCGAACTACAGTGCTATTCAAACACAACGATATCTTTATGGACCAAGACCTTGACTATCAAGGCATTGACATCGACAGGAATCAGTCTCCTAACCGGCAAGACCAATGCAATCCTCTTTACGGGATGGATCAGCAACACCTCGAGGCATATATCAACAACCACAGCCAGTTTTTGGGTCTGTCAAGTCAATTCAGATCAACGTCCATGTCATACACATCGCCTATGGATCTTTGTGCGGTTCCATCCAGTTCCTCCTGTTCAGAGACGTCGCCGGCGACTCTCACACCCAGCAACAGGTTGGACGAAGAGGATGGCAACCACAGCCAGAGTCGAAAGTCGAGTTTGACCGCAGACGACTGTGGAGAGGCCGCTAGCACTATCTCGAGTTTTTATCTCGAACCTCCCCTCGCCGATACAAAGCAAGCTCACAACCAACATCCCGCACCGGACGCCTTTGGCTCAGTCAAGCAGCAGCAGCATCAGTCTCAGCAGCACCAGCACCAACATCAACATCCCCTCTCTATGCCTATGGTGCCCAATACCAGCATCCCTAACCTGCACACATCTGGCCCTCATGTCGATGTAACGGGTGAGGAGGAGGATCCTGCCATCAGAAGAGCAGAGCAAAATCGAGCGGCACAGCGAGCCTTCAGACAGCGGAAACAGCAGTATATTAAATGGTTGGAAAGCAAGGCCGAGGAGCTGGATGAGGTCTACCGGATCATGGGGTTGGTTCACAACGAGAACCAGCAGCTGAGGGCACTCATCGCGGATATGGATGAGCGCATGGTCGATGGAGCGAGTAAAGGCAATGCTGGCTCCGAGGGTGAAAGGGGTTCGGCATCGCCGTCAAGTTTGGCAGTGGGAGGAAGCCTTCCTGAGGGTCAGAGCGATCAGAGGAGTGCACTAGAATCAATCAACAGGGAAATATCGACACGGCTGATGAACCTCACGACATTACCTGGATCGACTTCAGGCGAAGGTCGCGTTGATAGGCCAAAGTACAATCCTCGCAATTCCCACGACGGAAAGGGCAGTGGAACAGGGGCGTACAACAAGGGAAAGCGGGCCTTCAAGCAGTGCCCGCAGCTCCAGCAACAAGAGGAGCAGTATCTGGCAATGTTCCAGAATCAGCAACAGCTGCAGCAATTGCACCCGACGATTGCCACTGCCATCGGCGACAACAGTGCACACTTCACGAGCCACAGCCTCTCCACCTCACCCACTGATCTGGCTCCCACCATGTCGCTGCCATATAATGCCAGCACACAGTCCACCTTGCGTGCACCACTTCCAGGTAAGCGAAAAGCAACATCCAGAGATTGCCATGGGTCTTGACTTGGGTAAAGGGACGATAACCGACCAAAGTTCACTCCTCCCCTCACACTCGCGCTCTCTCTATCAAATTAGCCGAAGTTTTGAATAATGGCACTACTCAAACAAGCATGCCCTACTTTTCAGCACCGGTTTCGGCGCAGACTCACCCGCATCAGCCGCTGGCCTACACACAGCCTCGTCCGTTATCCACCTCTGGGGGCTCGTCATCACAATCCCTGTCGCCGTCTCCGTCGATGGTTCCACAAGATGCCCAGGCGATCATGCAATGCATCCAACGCGAGATGAACACTGTCGAGGGGCCGATCAACAGTCATGTCCATAGTAGAATGACGACTCTCCCGCCCAGCATCCATCCACACCCATACGCCTACAATCAACGCAAGTTATCAGGGTTCCAAGGGAAGCCGATGCAGCCATACGTGAGAATGCACACTCCCCACTCAATGCTGTACCAGCCGCCACAGCTTCTCCCGGGGCCGCTAGGACTATCCGGCCAGTATTCAATCCAGGCACAGGCTCCTCAGCAGGTCTATCTGATGGCGGACGAGCGCTCGTGCCCGAGTGGGCGCGGACGGCGATCGTCCATGCCCACACTCCACCTGTTGTCCATGGCAGACCAACAACAACAACAACAACAACAACAACAACAACAACAACAACAACAACAACAACAACAGCAACTGCAACAGCAACAACAACAGCAGCAGCAACAGCAACAGCAGCAGCAACCGCCGCACTCGCAAGGTATACAGGACAATGTGTGCACAGCATATGAATACAGCAGTGGATTTGGAAGAGACTTGACGATAGACCAGCAAGAGCAGCAGCGTCAATCTCAGCAGAATGGCTCACAGTAAAAAGAATAGAAAACGAAAATACAATAAACGTCGTGTCTTTTAGATTTTTTTTTTTTTGGTATGCTTACAACATCCTTCAACCTAGTCTGCAATTTCCCGTCCTGTTATGTACTGACAAACGCGAGCATGACCATAGCCCCTACTATACTTGTGATCATGATGAGGTAGCACAGTTTCTCTCTTGACCGGCGCTGATGTTCGCTTGCCTTCAGGATCTCGTGCTGGGCCTGGTGGACGCGACCCCTTGTCTGCATGATGTTATCGTGTAAGAAATCGACCCCGGCTCTTTGTTCGTGAACCAACGTCCCCAGTTCCTTCATGACATCCAATACCTGACCCATTCCTTCTTCAATCTTTTGGATCTCAAACTCGCGTTCTTGAAGCATGCTCTCCTGAAACGCCAGTTCACCATCCATCACCAGGATCTCTCGTAGCATAGCCTCTTCTTGGACGGAGAGTTCTCGGTCATGCATGTATGAATGGTTGCCACTTCCACTGGTAATACCACCACCACCACCACCACCACCACCACTTGCAGAAGCAGTCTTGCTTCCCTTGTTGCTGCTGTTGCTGTAGCTGCCGCCAGTACTATGCCCATTACCGCTGCCACTGCTGTTACTACAACTACCATAGCCCTGTCCAGCAGCAGCGGCAGCAGCTCCCAAGGACTCCATCTCGTCTGGTGACAGGTCCATCAGATCCGAACGGTAGCCACTGATCCGACGCATGGACGCGCTCGACGACAATCTGCGCAGAGCAGCGACCTGACGCCTCTCGGCCTCGACAACCTGGCGTTGTAGATCCTGGAACGCTTTACTGACGACGGCGAGATCCTTGGTGAGCCGTTGATGGGTCTGTCGGCGGCTGCTAAGGACCTTACGTTGCCAAGAGGAGAGATCGGCGAGGGATCGGGGTGGTATGGCACGGATGCCAATTGGTATTGGAGAGGCAGTGGATGTGGATGAGGATGAGGATGAGGATGTTGGAGGGGGTTGATGGTACCGGGCTAGGACTTTGACCAGACTGTGTGCGGATTTGACGAGATCCTGGGTGCCGTCGAGGACTGCATGAAGACTTGCGCGCATCTCGACGGTGTCCTTGTGGCGTTGGCCCAAACACGGGACGAGTCGCTCAAGTACCGCGATGTTGGAAGACATGTTGAAGATTTGTTGAGAGAGGTGTCGTACCATTAGATCGTAGTCATGTTCTTGATCTGGGGATGAAAATGGTGCTGGTACGGTTGCGATGATGGTCGTTGTGGGGGAAGTAGGAGGAGCAGAATCTTGGTCTGTAGTGGTCGAGGCATCGGTCGTTCCTGCATCCATATTGATTGCTGTGTCACTGTTGTTGCTATTATAATTATCATCGTTATCACTGTTGTTGTTGTTCCTGTCAAGGCTCGGAGTATGGAATGCCCCTGAATCATGTGGCCCACGGCTGTCGAGTCCTCGTTGGTGCTGTTGCTGCTGGTGGAGGGAGCTGGGAAACGAGGGGGAGAACTGTGGCGGGCTGGTGGGGGGTGATAGAACCTGGCGTCTGTCCTGGTCACCTGGGCGGTAGTCGACCAAGATCCTGTTCTGACCTGGGCCTGTACTGTTTTGAGAGGCATATGGAATCGCGTGCGGCGACCGTGGGGCAGACCCAGACTCTGTAGCAGCCCCATTCACAGCCGCAGCAACTGCCGAGGAGGTCAAGGTGGGTCTGGGAGTGTCGATCCGGGTGTTGTCTTGCTTGAATCTCGAGTGCTGTGCCAGTGGACTGTTGGTATTGGCTACCCTTGTTGGAGAGACTGGAGGTGGATGAGGTGCGTGCGAGGGTCTTTGTTGCGGTCTACCTTGCAGTGGGTCGCTGAGGTTGAGTCCGATGCTGTCTCGACTGTTGCCTCGGGTCACTTGGAGACCGCTCGGCAATTTGACGGGTGGGGATATAGAAGCGAACGAATTCGAGGATGGGCCTACGAACGATCTGGAGTTTGGGACGGAGGTGGCGAGTGGCCCGAGAACACGTTTTGAGCTCTTGTCATTCTCATGTCTAGGGGAGAGAGGCGGGGTGCTGAGGCCCCGTTCCAGATCTGTAAACGACATCTTTGTTTCCTATCTTTCTCAATGGTAGTGTTGAATGAGGTGCTATGGTTCGCAAGTGGTTTTTTTTTTTGTTTTTGCTGTCAATTGATAGAATGAAATTGAAGAAAGAGAAAAGTGGAGGAAGGGGAGAGAATTCAAGAGAAGGGGCGAGGTGAGCAGACCCAACCTCTAGAATATATGTCCACCGAGCCCTGTGGACTAAGGAAAAAGGGGTAGAAGCACGGGACGGAAGAGCGATGTTCTGCATAGACGTACACGAGATTGGACAAAGAAATAGGGGCTGCAGGCTGTCATGCTTTGCAGTAGGCAGAGTGCACAATGGCCTCATCAAGACGTGATGGCAGTGAGGCGACACTCCACAACCCTTAGCCTATACAGTATCAATACATGTCCTGAAGGCCGGTGCCTGAATGTAAGGATATATAGTTCAGTTGGCTGGTGCGTCCACATGGGAATGCCTTACCGCATCATGGCTGCTGCGGCTCTGGCTGATCGATGTCGATGACGGGTCCCTATGCACCCAAGCCGGACCGTACCCTCATGTGTGAGCAGCATGAAGCAGACCTGTTGTTCCATGGGTCAATCCATGCAAGGATGGATGACTTCTTCCTCGATCGGGTGGTGTGTGCCAAAAGGTGTGCAATGGATTACGGTTCAGCATGGCCAAACCTTAAACCGTGCTTGACCAACACAGCCCCACAGGTGTGCATTTCTCTGTTTTTTCCCACTGATCACCTACCGCTGATTCCATTCCTGCTCCAAGCACAATCCTCGCTCTGCTCCTAGACTCATCCTATGGACATGGACATGGACGGGGACCTCATTCCCATCGGGTCCTGGGACACCCATCGCCAGGTTCCGCAGCAGTCAGCGAACATGTCTATGCACGGGCATGAACTGTTGCTACCGAGACCATTTCTCGAAGCCGAGAACAGCGACTTGCGCGACGAATGCATGACACACGCCCTTCACCTGCTCGACCAAGCCAACATTCTTCGCTTCCAGCTTGTGCAACTCGGCGACACTCATGACCAGAATCACCCCCATCATCGCTTCTTGATCTACGGTCCTCACCAAAGCAACCACAGTCTTAGCCGTTTGGGCACAAACGCCGCCAAATCACGCAAGAACCAGGAGAGAGTCCGGACCAAACAGGCGCTGGCCATGATTCTGATCAACATGAACACGGACCCTTGGGTCTTTCAGAACCGAATGCTGGCCTGCCCATTAGGATACACTGCCCAGACACTCTTCCAAGCGGATATGGACAAGCGGCTTATCGACATCTACACGGAGATGCCTTCGCCCAGGGCAATGGATGATCCCTATATGGGAGATAAATCCAGGAAGCCTTCAAGATCTGTAGAGCGTCTGCTGAAGGAAGTGATTGAACAGGATGCGCCAAAGGGTATGCGGACCAAACTCTATCGGTATCAAAAGAATTCGCTGTGGAAGCTGCTCCGACGCGAGCTCTGTCCAGACTATATCCTGGATCCATCGTTCATTCCAGTCCAGGACATGGGTGGCCAAGCGTATTATCTAGATATTACAAACGACGGATTATCCATATGCCGAGCGCCCTCTGCAGTATGGGATGACGCCCAAGGCGGGATCATTTGCGAGGACATGGTATGCGAAATACTCCATTTGTTTTTGGAACACTCGGCATAGGCGAATGAGAGTAACAAATGGGGCTCACCTCAACCTTTCATTTCAAACTAGGGCACAGGCAAAACGTGCCTCTGCATTGCGCTCATACTTCAAACTCTGCACCAATTCAGTCTGCCACCCTCCATCAACACTCGACTGCACAGTGAGTTAAATCCTTTTGTGCCTTCGCAGATCATATCACTGCAGGACGGAGACGATTACATCGCTGCGCCAGAATTAGTGCTTCCCGCAGGATCACAGATTCCGAGTCTCCGCGACCTGGCAGCGACCTCTGTCAAGTTGAACGGTATCGAGTACAGGAGGGCACACGATTTCATCAGCCCGACTACCATGTCCATGCTCGAGGATATCTCTGTGTACTACTACGAGGAAGAGACAATGGTGAAGAAGAGAACGTCGCGCACAAGGCAAGGGAATATGGAGGACCAGCCTCCAGAGATCTATCTCTCCAGCGCTACGCTCGTGATCGTTCCCTCGAACCTAACCGATCAATGGTTGAATGAGATTAACAAGGTGAAGAGAAGGGTTGACCGACCTTTCTCCTCTTTCTGATATACGTTGCTGGTTGCTGCAGATGCTAACGATAGGACCCTACAATGGCATCACATAGCACACAGAAGACTTTGCACTCAAAACGCTTGAAATCTCACCAGACCCGGCAGCAGAACTACCCGACCACAAGACATTAATGCGGTACGACCTGGTTCTCATATCCCTTTCAAGGTTCGCAAAGGAATATGTCCCTGGCGCTTATTCACGGAAACGCACTAAAGGTAAAGCTATGGTTTCTCACAGAATCTTTGTCGATGTCTATACCACAATAATAAAAAGTTGAGGCTGTATTAACACTGCAAACAATGATTTTTGGTTTGTAGAGAAGCCACCTTGTCGATGCGATGAGCGCTATATTACCTGCCGCTGTCCGCCTCCAAGGTCAATTTCGCCATTGATGCAAGTCCGGTGGAAGCGTGTGATTGTTGACGAGGGCCACAGTCTCGGAATGAAACTCTCGGACCACTCGCTCTTGGCCGAAAAGCTGCATGCGGACCGACGATGGATATGCACGGGAACTCCGACCTTCAATCTCGCGAATCTGCAACCCTCCGCAGGATCCAATACTGCGGCGGCTTCTATATCAGATAAGGGCGACCTGGACCGTCTTTCAGCGTTATTTGGATCATTTTTGCACCTTCGGCCCTACTGTCACGATAGGGACATTTTTTCCAAGGTCATACAGAAGCGGCTAGTGGAGCATCACAATATTAGCACGGGGGTCATAAGCGACAACGGTTGGTCCCTGGAAACACTGAGCAGTGTAAGCCGCTTGAGGTATCTGATGGACAGGGTCATGGTCCGCAACAAGACCGAAGATGTTGAGCGGGACGTCACTTTGCCGCCATTATACGAGAGGATCGTCCGACTTGATCTCGAGTATTTCCAAGTTTTGGCCATCAACTGCCAGATTGCGCTCATCCAGGCCAATGCGGTGCTCACGGAGCGCGTAGATCAGGATTATTTTTTCCATCCTAGCAATCGCAAGCATCTTGCACGAGTGGTAGAGAACCTGAAGGATGGGTGTTTCTGGTACCCTGGTGGCGATGACTACAAGAACCAGCTCCTGAGTGCCCTAAAGCACGTCCAGAGAGGGATTCAAAAGCATAGAGAGACCGAGGGAGGGAAGTACTCGGACCAGGATGCGCGGTTGCTGGTAGAGATTTGTGATCACTTAAAGAGGGCGCTCAGGGACCGTAGTTGGAACGCTATACAAAGGACACAGGAGGTCGGGTATTACTGCAAAGGCCTTCCAGAAATCTTTCAGGGCATGTTTGCGCTCATTCCGTCGCTCGAGCTCGGGACAGTTGATGACGATGTAGAAGACGGGGACGAAGTGCCGATGAGGGAGCAAAGTGGCGCTTCTGGATCGGCCTGGGTACCGCCTACGAACCCAGTTGCACTCGGGATGCCAGCAGAAGGCGAGGAGGACCAAGTTTGTGTCACACTTGCCAAGCAAATCACTCATCTACGGACTGAGGTTGCAAAGTACGAGCAAGATGTGGATTATGAGAGAGCGAACGAGGTTGATGGAGGGCATCAATCCTTACGAGCGACGGCGGGTGGATGGGTGAACACAAGTGCGGATCAAGATCAACCTATGCACACGCACGAAGAGAGTTCAATGAGCGAGGCCATGGTATTAGAGCGACTGCGAAAGGCCAGAATCCTGTCGAGCACCTCCAGCAAACTCAACTATGTGATTAGCCAGGTACTGCGACACCACACCTCTGAAAAGTGCATTGTCTTTTGTCAGAGCCGCACGGCCATGTACTACATCCATGAGTATCTTACCCTGGCCAAGGTCCGCTGTCGGATGTACCACACACAGGGCATGGTAAGCTGAAGCAGTGCACGGGAATCACGTCTGTCCGTTGCAGGAGCTCTGAGCACCTTGGGTGTCCTGACGCGCTTTGTTAACGCTGCGTTGTAACTTTGCCTAGACCGAGAAAGAGCGTTCCAACACCATCATGACGTTCAACACTAGCGAGATGGTGTCAACCATCATCATGGATACCAAACACGCTGCATTCGGGATCGACCTCTCGAGCGCTTCTCGCGTGTATTTTGTTTCTCCCGTGTGGCAGACAGCGACCATGCGCCAAGCGGTCAAGCGTGCCCATCGAATTGGTCAGGTCCGACCCGTTTATGTCGAAACTTTGGTCATAAGAAACTCCTTCGAGGAGGCCATCTTAAATAGGAGACTGGAACTTGACGACGCCACGAGGTCGCAGGACACGAAGAAAGGCAAGGAGCGGCATGTCGGCGAGGATGCGGGTGATGCGGACGTGGATACGGCGGATTCACGGTCAGGCATGACCAGGGCAAGTAGGAACATGGTGGATGACAGGAAGATGAGAGATTTGATCAGCCATATAGATTTCATGCCCTTACCAACATGGACCACCTCGACCCCCGACCCATCCTCTTCGTCTGCATACTCTTCACTTGCCGGTGGCTCTTCTACCTTTGGAGGACGTGAGGTCATGTCGCTCAATGGCGCCTCTCACGGTCAGCAACATCTATACTCGACCTTGGAAGACTATGCGAGCCTTGACGGAGGAGCAGAAGACACTAGTCTCTCAGTCTTTGCAGTCCCTGTGATTTTCCCTTCCAAGCAGAATGGCTTTGCTGCGAGGAGGCATCTACACGCTGCTGACACTCAAGACGAATCTGCAGTGGATCCACCCTTGGCGCTTGATGAGCAGCAGCAGCAGCAGACCGTGGAGCGCCAGGACGACGATACGATCCAAGAGCCACAAGAGCCACAAGAGCCACAGGATGAACAGCGGACGGTGCAATGGAGTTTCTGGCAGGACGATACTCAAGAGCCTACGAGTGCAGAGGCTCCTGACGCCGACTCAAGCATGGAGCTTAATCAAGATGATGTCGAAGAGGTGTACGATGACAAGTTCGACTATCCAGCGCAGCGGAGAGATACTGCAATGTCGGAGCAGCCATCCGCCGAGGTGCTGGAGGGACTGCCCACGACGCAGCTGAACCGCATGAAGTTGGACGAGTCGGAGGTCGAGGCCAAAGTCAAAGCGGAGCCAGATCTTGGACTGGAGGACGACGTGAAGAGAGGAGGGCGATTCAAAGCGGAGCTAGATCTTGGACTGGAGGACAGCGTGAATACGGGAGGGCTACTCAAGGCGGAGTGTGCGCCTGCTGCTGTCTGGGATGGCGTGAAGGAGGAGATCAAGGCCGAGGAAGGCTTTGTCAAGCAGGAAGGTCTGCTCCTGTTCCCTAAGGTCGAGCCCGAGCACTACGTCCTGTTTGACCATGAGGATGACCGAGCGTGGAAGCAGGAGCACGGGCAGGAGGTACTGGAGCAGGAGGCTGTGGCGAAGGCTGAGGAAGAAGAAGCGCATCTGCTCCGTCTGGAGGACGAGCCTGCGTCCTTGCTGGCGACGAAGCGATCACCTGAGGGGGTGGCTGGGGGCAGCACACCCCTCGTCAAGAGCGAGCCGGGTGTCAAGAGAGTCCGTTTTTGCTGATGGCGGGTGCTGGTCCAATTGCTGTACAGGAGGAGTACATGATGGCTCCTCGAGGTGCACTGCTGCTGCCGAAGGGTCCTGGCTTGGATGCATAGAGAGTAGCGTGTGTTTGGCCGTCCAAGCTGGCCGCATAAACGAAGATTCTCATCGCTCATTGCCGCGGATAGAATGTATCGTGCGGCGGTGGTGTATGTAACACAAATGTAATGCTCTCAGCTCTGCTTTAACACACTATAGCACGAAAACCAGTACATCGCAGCACGAAACCAGCACACCGCAACACGAAGCCGGCAGAGGGCAGCACAAAACCAGCAATCTGCAGCACGAAATCAGCACGTTGTAGCACGAAACCGGCGCGAAATTAGCAAACTGCAGCACGAAACCAGCAGACGGCAGAACGAAACCAGCAGACGGCAGAACGATACCAGCAAACGGTAGCACGATACCAGCAAACGGCAGCACGAAAGCTACAATTATGCCTTCATGATTAAAGGAGTAAAATAGTCCCCCTTTATGTTCGTTCTCCTGTACCAAGACAAGCAACTACTTGGCCCGTCGGCTGTTGTTGGTCATTAATACCACCTTCTTCTTGCCACGCTTGACCACCACATCCGGTTCATAGTCGAGCTCCTCCTCATAGTAATCGTCGTATTCGTCCTGGTGCCGTGCTGGAATCGAAGGCGTGCCCCAAACCGTCGACGGCCCCATGTGGCCGGAGCTCCCACTCGACTCATAGCTGCTGGACCAAGGCTCACCAGGGTTTCCTGTTGTGTGCGTCGCATGACCAAAAGGCTCTGGGATGTTGAGTGGGGTCGACGAGACGTTACTTGGAATGGACGGACGACGACTAGACCTGGCATGCGCCTCACTTAACGTTGGCATCTCATCCAAAGCAGCTTGAGCAGAGAGCCGGATGGCTTCTTGAAGGTCTGCATCATCAATTGGTCGCGACACTCGCACGTTGGACGCTCCTGCCGGTGCTTGGAAGAAAGGATCGTTGACAAAGAAGTCGTCCCGGCGCTGTTTCGGGGGATTCAGCTTATGCTCCCGTTGAATGCGCTCTCGTTCTTCCTTGGCTTCCTTCTCCTTGCGTTTACTTCTCCGCATCCTCAGCTCTTGCTCAAAAGGTCGGACGCCTTCTTGGCCGACAATGCCCTCCAGCTCTACATCCAAAAACGAAACGTCGCAACCCAAAGGGAGGTGACCCAAGTACTTGCACTTCTTCCGCACCTCCTCCGTCAGGCTGGTCTCCTCGATCCCGAGTACCTTGACCGTGATCTTGTCTGGGAACCGCTCGTATGACTCAAAGTGCTGCTTCAGAATGCGAATGTCGAGTGGTTGGAGGTAAAGGTGATGTCCGTTGGAAGCTTGGTAAAAGTAGAACAATGTCGTGATTTGATTGGGCACCCGGGTCCGTGTTTTAGGCGCTACTGCAGCCTCTGGCGGCGCTGTATCCGACTCGAGATCCCCATTGCTCTCGACTTGCGACTCGACGCCATCTGGTGCGGACGCCAGAGAGGGTATGTTGGATGCCTGAGCGTGTTCGTACGCCTCTGGTCCCATTACGGCGTACATCAATGCAGGTCGGGCAGGTGCGGCGGGTTCTGTATCCTCCAATTGAAAAGCAGATGCATCATCGTCCTTGGCAGAGTGGTCAAAATGTTGTCGCAGAATCCTCTCTCTAGACAAGGCTGCCTTGGGAAAGAACTTTGCTTCCTCGCGAATTTTGTCCTTCTTTTCCTGGATCTTGTCAATCGCCATTTCAAAGAACACCAGCTCCTCTGAATGACTATCCGCATCAAAGCTCTTTGACTCCTCGACACTAAATTCGATTGATTGAATATCCCTGTCCAGTTCCGATAGGGTCCTGTCCAAAGTTGTGATCATCAATCGGCTGAACAGCATTGCATCCGGATGGAATTCCAGTGGTAGTTGACCTTTGACTTCCTCCGGCAGTACATGTTCATCTAGTGGAAAGGTATGGGATCGAGGAAGCGCCACGGTCGAGTTCTGTCGGTTCATGGAGCGACAGTGAAGACGAAGGACGAAGGGACAAAAAGGGCGGTGAGCATACTTTAACGGTCCATAGGATGTGCGCGGGGTTGAACTCGATATCATCGACCATAGAGCGCCAACTTACCAAGGACCGCTGGATCAGCCTCATTTCCAGATGCACTTCCTGCTTGGACGCAATCTGCTTTGCTATTTCTTTCTCGCCCTGGTCGTATAGATCATATTCTTCCTGAACAGAGCGTACGCTTTTGAGATCCTTTTCGTAGATGGCGTCCCAGCAGATAGGGCACTTTCGCCAGGCCTTATTGGACTCGCTCAGGGCCAGGTAGTGGAGGATGCAGGAGAAGCAATAGACATGCCCGCATTTAGTAATTCGGGGGGCCACAGGCGGCTGCAGGCAAATGGGGCACGACTGCGGCACGGCTATGAGCACCTGCTCAATATCTTCCCACTGCACCCGCACATCTGCATCCATCGTAAACACCGCATAGTCACTGCGGGGATTCAGGAGAAAGCGGAAACTAAAGCGTATTATTCAAATGCAAGAAAGAAAAAGTCAGTATCTCAACAACGTGCTCCACAAACAGACACCGAGTCTGTGCCGCCCATCGAAAGCATCCAATCGTCCCATACTTTGCGTTGATAAACTTGTCCTTGTCAAACGGTTGGTAATTGGCATTGCGCCGTCGACGGACAGGACCTGTGTTCTGAGGCTCCTCCCGCACGGGGAATGAGAAGTTGAGTAGGTGATTCAATGAGACCTGGTTCTTCTTATTATTGCTCCGCGCAGTCCTGTCGCCCGTACTCAGTTGACCCATCGACAGTGCGACTGAATCGACACTAGACATAGAAGTCGAGCCCGAGGACGAAGACGGCCTTCCATTAGTACGACCTTGCTCCCGCTCATGGCCGCTTCTCTTGGAGTTGCTTTGCCGCTGATTCTTGCCTCGGCCAGGTAGGGAACCTGGCGCAGCATGAGGGGGAAAGAGACCAAGTAAATTTTGGTAAGCTTTGAGTAGCGCAGAAGTAGTAATGGTAAGCGTTGAATGAATCCAGTTTGGGGTGGGTGCACCTACGCTGCTGCTGCTGCTCACCAGAGAAGGCCTTGGAATGACCTGCTGGAGTGGCAGCCCTCTGATTCGACTTTTTGCCCTCGCTGGCCAGGGAGCTGGACAAGGACGATCGAAAGTTGGAGGCATTTCCTGAGGGCTTCTCACCACCAGCACCCTGGGGAGCAAAAGATGGAGCGTTGACGTTCATCCTCGTTTCAGAGCAGTTTGGAGTCGAGTCCAGTCGAGTCTCGTTCTTTCTGCGCCTGCGTGCGTCGTGTAGTGCTGGGGAGAGAGGAGGACGGGGAGGAAGGGCGAGGATGGGGAGTTGAGCAAAGAGGGGTGAGTGCCGGGGACGTGCTGACTGAGGTGCACAAAAAAAAAGAGAGGTTGTTTCCTGCGGATGAAAAATAACAAAAATTTGATGCTCAGCATATGCCATGTCTGGCTCGCGTCCATGGTCTTACACCTGGAGTCTGCAGAGGCCCATTCCCTACAGCACCCCTGCCAATGAACATCCTAGTTCGCTTCATCCATATATATGGAATATATGCCTTGACCCCTGTGCATGCTTAGCTTAGGACATCGGGACAGTTGATACAGCGGGCAGCCTGTCAACGCGCTTCTTCTCTTTCGCGTCCACTACGCGCTGCTCTGTAGCCACTCTTCTTATAAAGTGATTGTGGTCGACTGCAGTAACGTACCTCTTCATAGGAGCACTCCACGGGCTCCAAGGAGTGCCCGTATGCATAGAGGCATAGTGGTGGTTGTGGGCAGCTTGACGCACAGTTGCACACTTGGCACTCCACGTGATGGTCTCCCCTTAAGGGTCCAGTGACGTTCGTTCTTTCGTGAGCGCGGTGCGTGCTCCTCAGCTGAACCTCATTCATCCACCTGCCGCACCCTTTTCTACTGCACACCCCTTCTCCTCAAACCCAGAGCTGTAACGAACAACTGTCGCCCTTCTCGTCGAGCAAACCCAACACGGCAACACCCATACCCACCCCTCTCGCACCAGCCAGCTAATTCTCTCTCGCTCTCCTTGCTGCAACCCGTACACTATTTGTTAGCCAGTCAAAATCAACCCAATGTCGTTCAACAAGGCGCTCAACGATGACGAAGTCGTCTCTGAAATGAGAAAGATGGTACATTGCTTGACTCTTTGGGCTTCAATAGGCTGCCTGCGCGCACCTCGACCTTCCCTCCTTGCGCTCACAGTGCATTCATCACCCATACACATGCTGAGCGATGAATATTTTTCGACTCTTTGTAAAACTATTAGGTCGCGTTTATCAAGCAGGAAGCCCTGGAGAAGGCGCGCGAGATCAAAGTCAAGGTACACGAGAACATCCTTAGTGTGAACAGAAACCCGACAGCCAGCCCCATATCAACGGCATGGATCGCTAACTGCCGATCTTCCTCGTTTTTTTACTCCAAATGATCACCGCCCAGGCTGACGAGGAATTCAATATCGAGAAGGTGAGGAAAACCAAGGGCAATGCTTCCCTTTTTATTTTATTTTTTTTGGTTCTGTTCCTGTGAATTTGGACCCGTAACATCCACACTAACGCTTGGATATCTTGTTGGATCGTTCCCAAAATTATCCTCCCTCAGGCCAAGCTTGTCCGTCAGGAAGCTATCAACATCGATGCTGCCTTCCAGCGAAAGGTCAAGCAGGCAGATGTCCAGCGACGCATGTATGCTGACAAGACTTTTGAGTCGGACCATGATTTTTTTTTAACACTTGCACTGGTGATTGTGATCATGGGGGATACTAAAGAATCTCCTTTTTTTCCCTCTGTCTATTCCTAGTACGCAATCCAACAACATCAACAAGTCGCGTATGACACTGCTTTTGACCCGTCAGGACATGCTCGACGAACTGTTTGCCACCTCAAGGAAACAGCTTTTGGAGATCACGAAGGATTCTGCCCGTTACGAGAACTTCTTGGCTGACGCCCTTGTTCAGGTACCACCCCATTTGCAGAAGATCGAAACCACAATCCTCTACATTTTTTTTTTTTTGGATTCTGTTGTCTGATACTCTTTACCATCTATGCTTGCACTTCTGTCTTTTTCAACAGGCTTTCTTCCGCTTGTTGGAATCGGAGGTGACAGTCAAACTTCGCAAGGCAGACAAGGCAGTCATTGAAAAGCTGTTGCCCGGTGTCAAGGCACGCTACGAAGAGGCCACCAAGCAGACCCTCCATGTCGAGCTTCTGGACGACTACCTTCCTGCTGACAGGTGAGCCAGCCCTTTTCAGATCAAACACAACGATATGGTCAGTGAGATATGCATGGAAGCGGCAGCTAATACAGAGTCCTACCTCGACCGACTTTCTCCCATTTTTTTTTACCTTGAAATAGCTCTGGAGGCGTGATTGTGGCAGGAAATGGTGGACGTACCGTATGCAACAATACCCCGGAGGCACGCCTTGCCATCCTCGAAGAAGATGTAAGCACATGGGGCAGCAGCCTTTTTTTTTTCTTTTGCGGACGGTCGGGGTGAAGAAGTTGTGGCCTAACTCTTGCATACTCTTTTGAATAGATGCTTCCCACTATCAGAGATATGCTCTTCGGACAGTCTCCCAACCGCAGATTCTTCAACTAGTCGCGCTCCCCTTCGCTCTTTTTCTCTCTTTCTCTTTCTCCATATCCTATCCAGTTTACACAGACGCGCGCACGCTGAGCAGCCGTGGAGTCAACAAATACAGGTTTTTTTATTTTACAATGGATGGGGTATTGCGGCGCCAATCATACCATGCGGACATGCCGCTATTCTTTGCTCACGTCGTCGTTGTCGTCAAGGTCTTGATGTTCTTGTGTGCCTTGGTTATATACGGCAGTTTGACCGGATGGACTAGCCTGATCGGACAATGAGACCCCAGAGGAAACGGGCGAAGACGCTGATATCATGGTCACAGCCGAGGCAAACGAGTGGGAGATGGGAGGGAAGGATGGGATGCTTGTCTTGGAGTACACATCCGACACTACATCCACAGCGGCATTGGCGCCATTAAGGATCGATTGCTTCACCTCCAGAGCCTTGAACTGTCCCAAAAGATACTGCCCTTGCTCATGACTAAACTGGAGAAAACTTTGCTGCTGGTGTAACCAGGCTTTTTGCTGCATCTCTTCCACCTTTTCCACTTCCGAGATATCCAGGAGCTCTTCCTCGACTTTTAACCTGCCCAGACGGTTGTAGATCCTCCTATTGAAACCGCGGGAAGTAAAAGCTCAGTTAATGACTGTTGAGCTGCACAAGTATAGTAATCGTATTACATCGAGCGAGATGGGGTTCGGCATGAACAGACTTTGTGATTGTTTGTTTTACCTGTAGCTGAGATCCACGATCGCAACACCAACGTTGATCCAGCGCAATGCCCACAGTGGTAGCTCGCTCAAGAACTCTTCTTCGGTTGCCGACACACGAAAGGCCATAAGGTTGTACGAGAACCAAAACCAGATGACAAAGAGCGAGGTCATGGCCATGAACGAGTTCTTGATGTATCGCGAGTGGGGCGGGGTAATGACCAATTCGTACATGTCTGAAAGCATCTTGCAGGCCATGTAGACATTACTGGCGGATCCCAGCAGGAAAAAGCCGAGGTGAAGGTGTTGGAGTCTGCAGAGCAGAAAGTACCATATACGGTCATTGACAAACGGATAAAGCAGCATGCTTGCAACATGACTTGATCCAACCACGTCGATACCAGACGCAAGCCAAGACCATGACCCTTGCAGAAAAGAATTGTTGGTGTTATACCCTTGCTTGGTGCCGCCTTGATGATGCCGAGAGCCTGGATTGGATGCACGGGCTGTGGGATTGGCCTTGGAAGACACTGCGCTCGCGGCGAGGACGTTGGCATGAGAAATATGTGGGGCGTAAGGTCCAGGGAAGAGGGAGACAAAGTGCGAAGGCATGGATGGAATCGCATGTCCTAGTGGCGTAGCTGTAGAGCCAGCGGCTTTGGGCCTATGTGCGCCTATGGCTTTCCTGGAGGGCGTTGCCATTGCCCTGACAAGCGATATCCTGTTGCTGTCAGCTTTGCAGATGGGGAAAACGGACATCCCTTCCATATCGCTCGAGATGCCGCGCAGTGTCTGCAGAAACGTCGTGGGTGCCGCTCCGGGACTATCGTTGAATCCCGAGAGCAGTACGCAGACCTTCATCACATAGCCCGAAGGAAATAGCAAGACTAGAACTAAAAGAACCGTGATTGCGATACGAATGCCTATTCAATGCGATATAGGGAAGAAAACATCAATTGTCGCGTTCGATCGATCGCTTTTTTTTTTTTTTTTTCGCAACCATCGAGTTGGTACGTACCCCTGTATGAAATTAGTTCATAAAAGCGAGCGCGCTTCTTTAGCACGTAGTTAAAGCCGCACATAGTGCAAGAGTTCGCTGATTCGTCTCGGCCGTGGGCCATCAGGCTCTTTCTCCTATGAGAATGCGAGAGCGACGAGCGAAGATCGAGAGGAAGAACAAAAAAAGGGGTGAGTATGAAAAAAAATACAAGCCAGTGCTCGAGGGAAGCGCAGGGGCCTGGTGTCGCCTATCCATGGATGGCAGTCTAGAGAATCATCGGTTTTCGCTCCACACAAGTGCGTTCATGCAGCGCGCACTAACACGAGTTTGGGACGGCGGTCCTTGTCCTCCGTCTCTGTTTGTCCTCTTGCCTGCTCCACAAACGAGAGCAGCGGTTGTGCGGGGAACGAATCAGTGTCTCTATCAACCTTGTCTTGGTATCACATGGTGCTGGGAAACCGTGTTGCGTGCAAGGTGCCCTGCTCTGCGCTCCACTCGGACAGCCTCCCTCCCAGGAGTGTATAAGAAATAAGAACGCCAAAATAAACCTCACGCCACTCATCCATCCTGGTCTTCTTGGTTACTGCTTTCGTTGCTGGCTGCAAACACAGAACGTGGATTAAAAAGACCCTGGACAACACAACATACCATCGTGTGAGACAGTGGCTGTGGACAAACTTGGTCGATCCTCGGCATCGGCACGGGGAGTATAGCGCATGGGGGTCATCATCAAGACAGATACGGCAGCATCGGGCACTATTAGCGAGCAGGGTGTATGCTGGAACGGAAGACGCATTCTTCCCCTCGGTCGTGGGTGAGGATGCCGACGACGACAATGAAGGTTGTCCCGCCTTGTCGTGGTCTGGGAATGCGCACTCGGGGACAGACGTCTGAACCATAGAAGAGGCCCCGGGTGGAAACAATCCAGACGAACGTGTGTCTGTTGGTGTGTTTGGTGTTGGGGAGGGTGAATGCGGCGGACGAGAGTGACACTTGCAGGCCGTCGACGGTCAAGGGGGTGATTGTCGTCGAGAAGGAAGAAGGGCTAGATGGGGTGCGGGCGAGAAAACGCCAGGAGTGATGTGGATGGGTGACAAAGAGAAAGAGGATAGGGAAGAGGATGAGGAAGAGGATGAGGATGAGGATGAGGAAGAGCAAGAGGGAGAGGGAGAGGACGAGAAAGAGGACGAGCAGGTAGGGGGCGAGGAGGGTGAATGGGAATGCGCTGAATGGGCACAACCAAGAGTCAAAATAGACTGGCCTTGCAGCTCCCTGCTGCGACTGGACCATTTGAGCAACAGCAGCACACGCTGCTATTGCTCCCGATGGCACACTCCCCAAGGGCAATCACTGCCCTTGCTCAACGCAACTTCGTCAGCCAGAGTTGTTCTTGGGCTGTCTGTCCATGCACCATCGACCCTTGCTCACTCTTAGCGCTCCATGCTACCCTCAGGCTGGCTGTGTCTGTATTTTCGGTGGTGCGATAGGATCGTCCGCCCCTTTTTTGTGTTTTCCGCGTCACTGACGCTTGATCGACTGCGATCCCTACTTTTTCTCGGTCAATCTTTGCCGCCTCCTACTCCTTTACTCCGCCACTTGCCATACAAGAAGCAGCCCTCGGTGCTCGCACAAGGAATGTTCAAGGGAAGGAGGCAAAAATAAAGCATGAGCCTCAAGCAACCTGGCTCACCTTGTGGTCATGTCAAAAGTCAACAGAGTCGCACAAGAAGTACAGCCGTGGGCTAAGCCAGTCTGGGCGAGGCGCGTCTTGCTGCCACATCTGTCTCGTTTGAGATGATTCCTTGCAGTCGGTGCCGCAGGGTGTATGAGTGAGTTGAGTTCGCAGAAAGTGTGCAGTTCAAATAGAAACGAGGTTAGTGGCGCATCAAAGCCACCTTCTCCACATCCAGGGGCCAAAATGATTCCCGCCAATTTTCATGTGCCTGACAGCCAGCCCATCAACCTTCCACCCTACGACGCTCCATTTCCAATGTACAAACATCTTTCAGGGCCCACGCTGCCTGAAGCATCACAGAATGTCACCAAGGCAGAACAGATTGGGGACTACGAGCTCGGCGACACCCTCGGTGTGGGTGCCTACGCAGTGTAAGCCTCAGTCCATTAAGAAACAAAAAGTTGGCGTCAACTGAAATGTCGCGTAATCTCACTTCATGCAATTTCAAAACGTCGACTATTTTCTTCTACTTTTTGGAAAAAAAAAGTGTGCGTTTGGCCACCCACAGACGAACGGCCGTCAAGGCCGCTGTCAAAATCATCCCCAAAGACTCAAAGGCCGGGCTCGCAAAGTCTATTCAAAAGGAACTGACCATCCATCGAGGACTGCAGCACCCCAATATCTCGAGGTTCCTAGAGTCCAAGGAAGAGTCCGAGTGCATCTACATCTTTGTAGAGTACGCTGCTGCTGGAGAGCTTTTTGACAAGATTGGTAAGTCGAGATATTATGTCACTTCAGCCCGGTAAATAATGAGAATGAGGCCGTTCAATGTTTCCCCCTGACGCCCCTATCTCTCTTGTCTCTTGCTCAGAGCCGGATCGTGGAATCCAGGAAGATTTGGCACATCTCTACTTTCTTCAGCTCATAGCAGGAGTGGTGAGTGGATACTGGAAAAACGCACGCATAAACAAGAGAGCTTCAAACGGCCGACAAAACACTTACGCGACTTTATCGCTAGAAATATATGCACAGCAAAGGAATCTCTCATCGCGACTTAAAGCCAGAAAATATTCTTCTGGACTCTTCAGGCAAGTATAAAAAAAAACGCCAAAGACAAGGATTGTCACATTTCACGAGTTAACCAGTTTGTATCCGGGTCGATAGGCACATTGAAGATATCTGATTTCGGCCTAGCGACAGTGTTTAGACACGCTGGAAGGAGTCGACCTTTAGGAACACCATGCGGAAGTGCCCCATATGTCGCGCCCGAGGTATTACTAGTCAAAATGGGTTTTGGACCAGCATCGCCAAGAATGGACCTGGGAAACGACCTTTTGAGCACTCTCTCAGATTTGAATTTAACCGCATACATTTGCCCCCCCTACCAACATTGCGCTTAGGTTCTTGAGGAGGAATACAATGGCGATGCAGTTGACATTTGGTCCTGTGGAGTTATTCTCTACGTGATGATGATTGGCAGTAAGATTCACAGCGGGATTTTTCACTTCATGGTAGGCTGGATCGAAGAACAAGTGGGTACTAACGCATAATGGTCATTTTTTATAGATACCCCGTGGGAGTTACCCTCCACAGACAGCGAGGAGTTCCGCCTATACCAAGAAAGCCATGGAAATCCAACGCACGAGCCTTGGGACAGACTGCAAGGGCATGTCAGGAGTAAGTGTGCAAAAAACGTACACAGGACGACAAGTCTGTTGTTTCCATGCTAAACACTTCCCACATGGTTTTTCTCCGCATACAGCACTATTACTTGGAATGCTTCGGATAAACCCCACAAAGCGATATAACATCAAATACGTCCTCAAAGACGACTGGTATATGAGGTATGTTCAAGTTGCGCCCATCTGTGGTTCAATAACCCGTGCTCTATGTTCCCAACCTCATAACTAACCCCCCACATTCACTCTCCCAACAAATGCCTTTAGGCCAAACAAGTTGTTGAAGAACGGTATGTCAAGGAGCTGGACGATCATGACCACGCATACCAAAGTTGACAAGCAGTTTGATCAACTAATACTCAACACTTTTCATGTTACGTTTAGGTCATGTCAGTGACCCCGTTCAACTTGCCTCGCTGCTCATGGATAACGTCAGCGAAACCACATACTCGCCTGTGTAAGTCGCCCATCATAATCCTTCAGAAATGGTTGCAGGACACAACAACAACCCCCTAACTTTCAACTGATCCATTCCGTTTGCTTTTACCTTAGTGTTGCATATTCACAACCGTTGCATACAGGCCGGATTGAACAGAGTCAGAACCCAGTGTTCGATCTACGCAACTACGCCTCCTCACAACCTGCTCGCAACAATGAGCGAGCTTCGGACAGCTCCTTGGGAACGAGAATCGCCATCTCATGGCAGGACGAGGCCCTGGAGCTGTCACAGCCTGCCACGCAGATCACAGAGGCAACCTTCTTGGAAGTCTTTTCGTCCGAACGATTGACACGCTTCTTCTCGGAGACGGATCCTGACGATATCATCGAGGCTCTGGCCGATGCCATGGTCCCCAATTTAGTAGCCCATACTGTTCACGCTAATCTGCAACAGGTAAGGGTTGATGTATATATACATATGTATATATCATGTGTGCAGTATTTGTTAACCGCTTTGCATCGCTGTATCAATAGATTACCATCTCAACAACGGATCAAAGACGGTGTTTCCTGACAGGAGAGGTCAAAGTCGTGCCCTATGGAAACGATTGCCACCTTGTCATGTTTGTCAAGAGTCGGGTAAGTACTCTCCTTCACTGGTCTCGGGTCAATCCTTGCTGGAACTATGGGAAGGTGATATTCCATTCTTTGCTTTGGTGACTAAAGTCTCTCGTCCCATTCATTCTCTCTCGCCCTCTCGCTCTCTTTTTCCGTATTGGATCAAAAAACCATAGGGCGATCCATTGGAGTGGAAGCGAATGTTCAAGGCTTTGGTTGCAACACTTCAGGATGCCGAGAATCCTATTCACCTGCAGATGAACCCATGATCGGGATCCTCTTCTCCCCGAGATTATCCCGTGCCTGGAGACTACTACTCCCTGTCATGCGTTTCAAATTTCTGATAAAGTATGCGGTTTGGCGGGGAGGGGGTATATTTGATATCACAAATCACAAAAACCTTGGAATGCTTGAATGATGAACACGGTAACAAAAAAAAAAAAAAAACAAAAAAAAAAAGAGAGGGGAGTCTCTCCTATGAGCAGTATTGCATGGTCAGCTCTTCCCCAGCATGGAGCGTCCGAGCCGCACAAATCACTACCTTGGGCCTCCTTCGAATAGTAGGGCCCGATCCTGTCATGACCGTCAACGTCTTGGCATACACGGAACCTCTACCCTTGCTGCTGTTGCTGGTATCATCACATTGACGAATGCATCTTGCCAGCCCACCCTGGACCGTGGCATCGATCACAGCCTCCTCAAACTCACACCACATCATGTAGCATCCGCGTCCTTGGCTCTGGTACGTCTCCTGACGGCGGATAGCCACTGCGGGGCTGATCACCTCACCGACATATTCCATGACCATCTCGTCCGTTGCGAATGCACGTGTGCTGTAGAGTCTCAACTCCGCATGCGCTTCCAGAGGTGTCAACTCGCTCCCTACGACCTCAGTCGTGGCTGCCTTGCCCATGCTGACGTCCAACTGTCTAAACGAAGGCGGGTATGGGTCGCTGTCCTCCTTCTGGTCGATATCCATGCTCACTGTTTCTTCCTGCTCCGCTGACATCTCACCCGACGAGGATGGGATTGTCTGTGCTGCTTGAGCCTCGTCCATGTCTAAATTCACTCTGTCTTGTGGCTGCACGGAAGATGCAGCTGGCGTCTCCCTGCGTCTACTGAGAGCGGACGCAACGGAGGCATTGGGAGTAGTCATCCTCCTCCCATTCCAGAATAGAGCGACGCCTTTCGCATGATCATCCCTAAGTCTCTGCAGCGAGTCCTCGGTGATTTTAGATCCTGGAGAGGGGTACTCCGTACTGGAAGCCTTGACCAGATCTCGTGAAGGGGATCGGAGCGAAGGTGAGGTAGCAACCAACTGCCGAGAGAGACCTGGCTGAAGTGAAGATGATCCTTGGCTATAGTCCACCTCCATACTGGACTTGTCGCTGCCACCACCGCCGCTATGATCGTGTTTGTGGTTGCTGTCATCCGACATTTTGCTGTTGCTCAGGGCCATCCCGACACGGACAATCCTCTTTCTCGAGAGACGGCTTTGCTGCCTTGATCGAACACGAGCGGCAGTCATCGTCCCGCGGTAGTCAGAAGATTGCGTCAAGTGCGTCGCTTTCGAAGGTCTTGGAGAGGTCGAGCAGCTGTGCTTTCCGCATTGTCGCTCAAGTACTCTCTGTTCTTCTCGATACCGCAGCCACGTCCTCGACGCGACCTGCACCTGACCATCCATAGAAAGAATCTGTTGCCGGATGAATGGGTGATCTAAACCAAAGAAGGCGTCTGGAGATTTGATGTAGCGACGGTACTGCACCAACGCGGAACCCTCCTCAGAGTCTTCGAAAATTGTGTCGACGACATCTAGATAAGTGAAAGTGATACGTTAGGTTAGGAACTGCAATTGCACAAAGTCTGAAAGACTCTGTCCACATGTCTCTCATAGCATCACAGCGTACCATGCATTGAAGTACTGTAAAACTCGCGGTTGGATGATGTATCGGCGCCATTGATTACGACTCTCCATGCCAGGCTCGTCTCCTCCCCGTCCTGAGCATAGGTGAATGAATCCGGCGCGTAGCCATCTGCGGTGTTTGCTTCAGTCCTGCGCATATGGCCCAAGTGGGACTTGACAACCTCCATTACGACGACATCTCGAGAGGAACCATCGCGCAATAGTTGTCTTTCGCACTTGAATCCAAGGGGGATGGCAAGCACCTCGGCTGTTGCTGATGGGCGTGCAGTTCGGTTCGCGTTCGGTTGCAAGGTATACTTGATCTCGAGATCCACATCGTTGCCCAGTCCTGTCTCGCAGTATACTATGCCAGGCATGTCGAAGCTTCCGAGGCTGTGCAGCACTAACCCTCCGATACGAAAGCACCCCAGCTGGCTAGAATTATTTTCAGAATCGCAGGGTGGGGCTGCTAATGTTCGCTGGACCTCGAAAAAAGGATCTCTTATCCAGATTGGACCCCGTATGTGTGGTGACGAGCCTTCAGTGGGGGGGAGGGATTTCATCGGTGGCAGTTTTGCAGCGTCAGCACTGTTCGTAGCCATTGAAGAATGTAGTGCTATGGCCGCGGTCCTGAGATCATTCAAGGTTGAGACTTCACGGTAGTGCATAGAGCAGAGTATCGTACGTTGTGTTTGATCTGTAATAACAGCACCACTAATGCTCCTGTCGTGTTGATGTTGATGTTGGTGTTGGTGTTGAAGGTAGTTCGGGTGAGATGACATCGGCTGCGACTTGTTCAAACAAGGGTAGTGAAAAACGGCCTTACACGCATGCGGATTGTCGCCGGTGCCAGAGGCAGAAGCACTACATCTGATCGATGCTCCTGTCTGACCACATGCTCCACAAATCTATCATTATGAGAATTGTAGTACAAGTGGAGACTGTTAGAAACCGTGTTTTTTTTTTTTTTTTTTTTTTTTTTTTTGGCATGGGCTCAAATAGTGCATGAATGCTTACAGCTTGCACACTCCGACCAACCGTGTCCGCGACATGAGACATGCTTCCGGTCGCCGAGTCCAAGTCCACATCAGTCGACCACAGTGCGCAGTTGACATGAATCCATCCCGTACGGGCAGCAAAATGCTGAGAGCCATCGGTGGTCTCATCCATCCACCGCAGAGGCAAGAGTCGTCCAAGGGCTTTCGGCTTCGTATCTGATGCGCGTTCGCCAGCGCTGCACCGATTGTGGCAGAGCACACAATCACGTGCATCAAGGCCGGTTCCTGACAGGTCATTGAGGGCAGTATGCGACTGAGGCGAGAGTGGTTGGTAAAGATCCTCCTCGATCAAGTTTGGCTGTACCGACTTTGTGTGTGCATTTGGAGCCTCTTCGAGCTCTTCAGTGTGATTGTATGGCACTGCGTGGCGTTCATGGGGGCGGCTATTGAAATAGTCCTCTGCTGGGAAACTACGCCGCTGTGGGAGGCATCTACACTGCGAGGTCGCCACGCACATGCACTCTCGTATCGCTGCGCCCGTAGACTCTGGGTCTGACGACGGGGTGAACGCCATAGAACCCATCATGTGGTGCAGATCCTGAGGGCTGTTAATGACCGCATAGTGGCGGTCGTACAATCCGCTGAATGGCGGCTCAAAAGGCGAAGGCGGATAGGATGTGTATGGGGTGGAACTAACCGGCGTACTCGCGCCGCTGAAAATGGTCAAAAGCGCTTCCGCTGCTGCAACCTCAGCAACGGACTCTAGTGAGACCGACATGGTCCTGGAGTGAGTAGAAGAAGGGAACATGGGACTGTAGCTGCTGTAGGGTGAATTGGCCTGGGATTCTGTATCCGAAATCTCTTTGGCTGCACGGATGAGGTCCATGATGTCGTCCTTACGCTTCCTGTTCTTGCCTTTCCCATCCTCTTCAGCACTCAATGAAGCTTCCTTGCTGTGATCGTGGTGACCGTTTGCACGCTGAGGTCCGTATCCCAGTGGCTCCTGCCATGGACTCTGCTCCACTGAATTGACTGCCGAGAGCAAGGACGAGGAAGACGAATGCGTTGGTGAGGGAATAGGTGTTGGTATACAGGATGGGCAGAAATACTGCCGCGAGTCCTCGCCTAGCTCCTCGTAATCTCGATCGTGAAGGCCCTTATCACAAGCAACATGGACCCAGAGCGAGCATCCGTCACAAAAGATCATTGGCGTCTCATAGTCGTCATCCGAGTAAACGCGGCAGCAGAGCGGACAAATGTTGCCCTTTTCCGTCAAGATCGTGCAGCTCGGGCATAAGGCCGAACCATGGGACCAACGACCTTCCACTTTGCTGGGCTTGATCGCTGGCGCACTTGCCATTGGGCTCGGCTCTTCTCCGTTTCGTTCAGATTTCGAAGAGATGCGATGCCCGCACTCGACGCATTCTCTGCAGGTCGCACAGAGCCATTCAATGCTCCCCTGACGGGAAGGCTTGAGAATGTCCTTGAGACTGGGCTCCAGAGCCAGTTGGCATTGGAGGTGGGTAAAGTTCTGGCAATTGTCGCAGGCTAACACTTGGATTTCCTGCTGTGCAGAGTCAGACGAGCATTTCGACGTTGCGACCTTTTGAGGGGCTAATTGCGGAGCCTGGTCATGGATCGACGTTTGACAAACACCGCAGACGGTGCAACGCGGACAGTGCCAATTGGTATCGCCTATTGATGCCGATGCGGGTGAAGTATGATCCGGGGGCACACAGTCGAGATGGAAGCATTCTCCACAGTCAAAGCACCGCTGCATAGGATCCTCTCCAGGATTATGGCCAAACTTTGCTTCCCCTGCATACGTGGCGTTCGGCCATTGATGCAGGCCGTGGTCCTGGCTCCCATGAACCGATGGTATCCTCTTGGATTCTAGGACTTTTCCTGATGCACCACAGCCTATGCAAAAATCCATGGGCCCAACTGAGGTGTCTTGGTTCTGCGGAACAACAATAGGGATCAGCGATAACGGCCTCAGAATCCGCAAGGCCGACACATCACGGCCTGTGGACTGGGTCAGCAAAAGCTCCCTCTTGTGCTGTCGCCTTGCTAGACTTTCCAGTTGTATTGGCCCTCTATGGCGGCGTGTTGTTTTCGCACGCGAGGTACCTTTGGTGGTGCGACGGGTAGAGGTCTCAAAGGTAGGCGAGGCGAATCCGTCCTGCATCGAAAATAGTGCGCCTGCTGCCTCCAGATGTAGTTGTCGATCCTGGAATAAATCCGAGGTGACCATCCCTGATAGATCCGACATGGTTCTCTTTCTCGGCCGCGTAGTCTCAGACCGGTTCTTGGTGTCCTGTGGCTCGGTCTGAGTCCATATCCTCAGCCCTGTTGATTCCCCAGCGCGAGCAGAGGGTCGCTTACGCTTCTTTCTGTCCAGTACTGCAGCTATTGGATTAATATCGCAAAATTGAGAGGAGGAAGTTCAGTGTCTGTGGTGGCCAAAGAGTCTTCCATGCAGCGGCTATTCAAAGAACTTCGTGCTTACCTTTACTCGCACTTCCCACCGTGTTCTCTGCCTGTTCAGTGTCCTCGGTCATCTCGGCTAAGTAGCGCTTTCTCAAAACATCAAGAGACACCTCGGGCAATCCCTGATCCCCAAACATTGCGCTCAATCCTGCGTCCTGCTGGATCGGAACCTTGATGGCTGACCAGCCATTAACAGCCACCTTCCCGGTCCTGTCACCCTTCACCATGGCCGTGGCCCATGCGCTCGGTGTCTCGTACTCGCTTTGGAGCCATGGGTATAGCGTCGCTGCATCGGGCTCTTTCATCTGCGGGATGAGCATTCCCGTCGCGGTGACAACGGCGCTGTGCTCTCTAAACACCACGAGAGTATTCGCTGGCAGATAGCCCGTCGAAACGAGACGATAGAGAGTGACACGGAGCTGTGCAGCTGGCTTTTGCGGTTGCCATTTTGAGCCTGTGGACTTCGTGCCGTTGAATGAATCTGCAGTCGAGGTGGATGGCGATGTGGAGGGTATTGCGGGCTGGACTTTTGCCTCTTTGTGTGTTCCTGGTCTTGCGGTTCCACCCCCCTGCTGACTCGAAGTCTCCGGGTCTGACAATCTCTCCATCTGGTCTTGCTGGGTATCGTCTCTGCGGTCGCCATTATGCTTGTGCTCCTGAGCAAGAAATGCCTCTCCAGAGGAAACGGAATAGGGCCGTGTTGATTTTCTTTCTCGGGGTACGGTAATTTTGGTCAGGTCGCGGCCGGAAAATCCGCCCAAGGGTGTGAAGGGATGCGAGATGCTGAGGGCAGTGAGCGAATTGACGGTTGCTGTGAGGGGGCTGGCCAGCGGAGATGGTATCGAGGCATCGAGCACTGGGGTAAGCGATGCTGGATGCCCCTTGCTTGCGTGTGAGTGAGCGTAGCCCGACCGTTGCGCTCTCCTGCCGACGTCCTCCCCGGCGCGCAACGGTCCGTTGTGCTGCTGCTGCTGGGATTCTAAAGGTCCATCCTGCCTCCTTCTGCTGCTGCTGCTGCGGCCCGGCGAGTTCTGAGGGCACCGGGTCATGCCTCTGCTGTCCGCAAAGTCTACTGATCCATTCGGCTGCTCTTCGGTATCCGAGGCATGGTCCTGGGAAACGTTCGAGTCCTGATCCATGGCCATCTCGGAACGGACATTATGCTGGTAAAGGCCTTGCCCCGATTTGCCCGTAACCCCTTGCATTGAGCCATGAGCACTGCCTACGTCCATGTAGGAGGCTGCCATGCCGATTGTGTCCTTGGAGAATGGGCGATGCATTGACATTGCGACGCCATTCCTTTGTATGCTTTCCTTCTTCATCTCCTGAGTCTCCATGCTCGTAGTCCGAGTGCTTGGAAGAAACGCGCGCTAGCGACCAGTCAAAGGCGTTGGTCTAGATAAGACCGGCACGGCACGGATAAGATAGAGAGGAGTTCGTAGTCAGTAGACTGAGGGATGTTGAGAGAGGCATGCATACCCAACTGCCCTGCCGCACCTTGCTGTATAGTTACCAATGGGCGGAAAGCGCGACAATGCCGTTCCTCTCTCTTTTTTCGTTTCTATTCCGAGTGGATCAAAGCCAATGATCTTGCGGCAGGACCATGAGGCAGTCTAGCAATGATACCGAGAGGGGGTGTTTAGAGGAGCAAGCAGCGAAACTGCATTGTGACTACAGAAAAGATGAACGGGAGCTGCATGCGAGCATGCGAGCATGGTTGCATGGTCAGATGCATGCATGCAAAAGGCTTGACGTACCTTGAGTTTCGTTTCTACGCTTCCTCTGCCTCTGGGGAGTCTATCCTGCGTCAATGGGAACCGGAGAGAGTGCGGATGGGTTGAAAGGAAGGCGCGCGTAGGGCGACGACAGGCGAGCAAGGGAATGAGGACAAGAAGAAGAGGCAAAGAAAAAAAACGCTTGTTGTTGTCGACATGCAATTCAGCAGGCGGGCGGACGGGGGACGGGATTGTGCAAGCAGCAAGGCGAGATGTCGAGCGATGGAATGAGCGATGGAATGAGAGAGGACGATTAAGGCGGCTGGAGAGACCAGGGTGTGATGGGACGAGAGAATGAGCGAGGGGGGAATGGGATTGGATCAATACGAGAGCGACAAGACACACAGAGAGAGAGAGAGAGACCAATGCAGTACTGCACATTCGATTACAGGGAGGGAAAAAAAAAATCGGATATGAAAAAAAAACACGGCTAAGCAGGGCATAGACCCTTCGTCCCCTGTGGTACAGCACACCAAAAAGCACCTCGACCTAGGGGGCATCGAATGTCAACCACTCACTACCGCAGAGTGCCAGCCATCTCTCCTCGAGGTCTGCTTCTTCGTAAACGCGTTGAAATCGCCCAAGATAATGACAAGGTCACCAAGGTGTTGCATTTTCGCAGTTTGGGATCGTGTCCACTCGAGTATGGCGTGGTAGTCCTGGTGGTGATCGGCGGAGTAGGATGGTACGTAGCAATTGATCACCGTCAATCGGAAGCCGCCTTTGAAAGCAAAACGGGCCAGAATCCCACGCCCACTGCCATCCTGTCGTGTAGTCAACTGTCGTCTTGCCCATGGGTCCAAGACCACAGTCCTTTGAGACGGAGCACAGCTTTCTACCGGAGCAGGCAGGCCTCTGGGAGAGGGAGCACCACGGCTAGAGCCCGAAGAGAACACAACGGCAGCCAGACTGAGCCCGTTGGGGGTCATACTGTGCTGGGGATCGACATGCACTATGATGCTTCGAACGCGAAACCTGCAAATATATATAGTTTTCTTCCTCTCATTTGAGGCGCCGCGATGACTAATAGATGTTGATCGATGACCTTCTATTGAACCTCTCTTCCTCCCGCCTTCCCAACATGGACACGACACTCGACATTACCAGCCTCTGCAAAATAGCCCTTTCTATGGGGATCCGGTAAAGTCTATCGACTTTTGGTGCCATGACTCCTTTTTGAAGGCTATCGACTTGTGGCGCCATGACTCCTTTTCTTGTTTTTCAATCGAAGCTGGTGCCACGCGTTTGTTCTCCAGCGGATAAAATGGGCCACCCTCGCTCGGAGCAAGATGTCCGAATTTGTTTTTTGCACCTTATCTTCCTTCTTCTGCTCTTTCTCAACACTCCAGCAACATCATGCTCGCCACTTCCACCCCCCAAGCACAGTTCGTCGAGACGCAACCACAGCGTGCCCTCCCCGTCCTTCAAGACTATGATGTCTCACCCCGCACGGGCTTTGTCCCACACCCTCAGCCCCTCACCCGGCTCCCTCAGGTCTACTACCAGCCGTGGGAAGAGATCATGGATCATCTGAATACCCTCATGGACTCGAGACAGCTCCGCTCCCGCATCGACAGCATGCCCCAGCTAGCCATCTCCCACCTCGACACCCATCCAGAGAAGCAACGCGCTTACACCATCCTTTGTTTCATGGCCCACAGCTACGTCTGGGGCGCCGGTCTTGACATTGCTCAGGTAAATATAGAACTATTAAGAAATGAATCTGACGCGCCCTCCTTTCTCTTTGAGACTGCGGAGGAGAGCGATCCCACTGAACTATGTACCGTCCGCCCCTCTTACATAGTCCATCCCAGCATCGCTGGCTGTCCCCTGGCAAGCCATCTCCGATCTCATCGACATCCCGCCCGTCCTCACCTACGCGTCAAACGATCTCTGGAACTGGAAGCTGAAGGATCCCAACGGTCCCTATGACGTCGAGTAGGCTTTCCTTTTTTTTGTTTTTGTTTTTTTGTTTTTGCTTGTCGTGTTTTTGCTCATAAAAAATGTAATCTCCCATAGGAACCTGACCACGCTCACCACCATGACCGGTACCCCAGACGAAGACTGGTTCGATATCATCTCTGTGGCGGTCGAGATCGCAGGAGGCAGCTCTCTGCAGCCACTGCTGGACGCCATGCAAGCTGTTCGAGAAGATGACCTCGCCACCGTCACCCAGAACCTGAACATCGCCTTGTCACACCTACAGAAGGTCGGCAAACTTTTAGGTACGTTGTCATACTCATCTAGGGCTTTCGGTTGCAGTGGAAATGATGGCGAAGGCTGACTGACGCCGCCTTCCTCCTCCTATCTTTTTTTTTTGTTTTAGCTCGCATGTTCGAAAACTGCGCGCCCGAGGTCTTCTACTGGCGCATCCGCAAGTTCCTGGCCGGATCCGAAAACCTCGCCAGCCTCGGTCTCCCCAACGGCCTCGAGTACAAAGGTGTCAACAACAACGAGCGCAAACATCTCATGGGCGCCACTGCGGGTCAATCCTCCCTCTTCCCTGCCCTCGATCTCATCTTTGGCATTGAGCATTATCAAAAATCTCAAGATAACAGCAGCAACCCCACAAAAACCCCCAATGCCCTGTTGCTCAAAATGAAGGGCTTCATGCCTGGCCCGCACCGCGCCCTCCTGGATCACCTCGCTCAAGTCGCCAACCTTCGCTCTTATGTCCTCTCCAAGGCTGACTCGAACCCTTCCTCCATCGCTGTGACCGATCTGGTCACTGCATACGATGCCTGTGTCCATCAAATCAAACTGTTCAGAGATACACATATTCAGATTGTGACCCGTTACATCCTAACCCAAGCCAAGCGTGGCCCACCCGAGGGATGGGAGGACTACCGCGTAAAGACAGAACAGACCCTGCCTGCAACAACACAGGAAACTGCTGCTGCTGAATCGAGCCAAGAGGCGGATGAGCCAGCCATCCAGGGCACAGGAGGAAGCGATCTGATGCCCTTCCTCAAGACCAATCGCGACGAAACCAACGCCTCCAAAGTGCAAGTCGGCGCCAAAAAGTAGACGCGTAACTCGACGTGGAGATCCCTTCACCTTAGTAACAGATAGAGATGGGTGTTCCAGAAAATATACTTTGGTGCAAGACTAGACTATCGCCCTAGACTATCGCCCTGAAAGCAACAGATCTCTTAAGCGACATACTTGTAAAGACTCTGGTCGTTCTTCTCGCGCTCCAGGTAGTCTCGGTCGATCAGACTCTCAATGCGCTTCTTGAGATCAGTCGGCTATTTCAATGCACACACGAGGGTTAACATAAAGACTTGTAACTCGCTCGTCTACAACATCAGATTGAGGCCCTCCTTCTTTTTTGTTACCTTGACAGCAAACTTCAGTTGATCAAAAAGCTCGCTGATCAGAAGCGTGTGCGAAAGCTGCTTGCGCGTCTTCATAATGCGCACAATCGCTGCATCGACCTGGAACTGGCGATCTTGGAAGATACGCTCGTTGGTCGACGCATTTTCCTCCTGCGTTTCCTTGAGCTGAATGGCGTTGATTTTTATCCTGGTCAAAGATGCTGAAAAGTCCTTGTTGAACATAAACTCGTCCGTCTCTGAAACATCCTTTGACTTGGGATGCTTCGACAGCACGCGGTATTTGCCGCACGCCAACGACTGCAACGTCCGGTTCAGTTCCTTCGGCTCTGCAGTTTTTGTATTGAGGAAAAAGGATAGCGTCAGTCACTTGTGCAGATCGTAGAGTTCAAAGTCACTCAGAGGTGAAGACAAGATTCTTCTGCCATACCGATATTTGAGAGCTGCTTAATATCCTTGTAAGAGAGGGCTGCGTCCCCAATGTCGTTGAACAGCAACACAATGATGGCTTGGAACAAACTGAGCTGCAATTCCTTGGAGCCCTATATTCAGTGAAATACAGAAAAAGGATGGTAAGAAATGATGAACACCATGCATACATACAGCTTACTGAACTGCAATCGTAGTTCTTACCAGTGGAAAGTGAGCCTTTACTACACTGTGTCCCAATGAGTTTTGCCACATCAGTCGTCTGCCCTTGTGCTTGGATAAATAAAATTCCTTGAATATTTCCTGGCATTGGGAGATCTATTGAGAGGAAGAGTAAGAGACTTGTGAGCAACGCCAGAGTGATCAATGCACGTTTGAGGGCCGCACAAGGATCCGTCGTGCTTGCAAAATACCTGATCCGGGATGTTCGCCTCTGCAGGTGGATATGTTGGCCAGTTTCCTTGTGTCAACACATTGACACTCAAATCCAATTGTCCTATCTTGCTATGCATCTTGCTTGCCTAAGGAGCAATGATGCAAGAAGCTAGAATTAGTTGCCGTGTTTTGGCAGTCAGAAATAATTGCATTCATGCTTGCAGATGCCTGACGTACTCTAAAGTTGGTCATGATATCCTTTGACGTATCCATGTCCTTGAACATGCCTTCCAGCTTTGTTGTGAATCCAGATCCGCACTCTAATAGCATTATTGTAAAAAAGGCTATCAGCAACATGGCGAGGACGAATATACCCCTCATTCGTGCATGTTCGTCATTGATTCGCTCGCGAGTGCGAAAGTGCGTACTTACCGGCTTTCAACTTGCTCAACATGCTCTTCTCAGCATCGAACGAAGCACTTTTGTTGAGCAGCAGACGCTTGGCGAGATCGCGTTTGTAAAACGCTTCAAATACATCCTTGCCTTGAATGTACCGGAACAAAATCAAGACTCTATCCAAAATGGACTCCAGTTCCTCATCCGACAAATCCTGTGAAGCACATGTTGTAGGCATAAATAGCGGTATATACTGTCAGTTCGTGCACTTGCTCAAAGGAAAACCATCGTGTAACACAAACTGCACTCAGCGTCCTGCAAGTGCAGGCGTTCATAGGAGGTACCTTGTTGCCACTCCGCAGTCGCAGATCCAGGTATTTAGCCACCAGCTCAGCAGGCTTATTTTGACGTGTGTTGACGAACGATTCGAAGCACTCCTTGAGAACATTGAGGAAGAGGTCAGAGCTCTGGAAGCACTTGCTCACAACCTCATCCACTCCGAGTTTGAACTTGAGCAGCTCCTCCACCATCGTATCGTCGCGTGCAGGGTCCACCACCAACGCTTTGCCGGTTTTCTATCATCAGAATGTAAAAAAAAAAATGAGAAAGGGCCGCAGTCAGCATAGGGTCTTCCAAGAATTTTGCTCCGAGTCGCCAGTCATAATAAGAGCTCGTCTAAACAAGGGCATACCTTAACGTAGTTTCCAAAGTGTAGACTCAACTTTTCAAGTCCGTTCACTCGTGTTAACAGGTCGTGCCACAACTTGAGATCGGACAAATTGTGGTCAGTCATCACGCCCTCAAAGCCCTTTTGTAATAGCATGTCAGTCCATCGCTCCAGAAGCTCTCCTTCAACCGCAGAGATCAGACCCCGCCTGGTGGACTTGTCCAGGTATCCCTCGAAGCGTGAAGTTTCTTCCAGTAGCCGCTGCTGCGCATATCGAAGGTATTCTGGCACGGTGAGTCGGTGCACGTTGCTCTCGCCCTCGACGTGATAATACAGTCGCGAAGCCTGCAGGAACGGAGTCTCAAAGACCGAGGTATACATATGAATGTCCGCCAGCATTCGCAAAAGTGACAGGATCAGGGGCTGCGAAATGGCATCGCCGCCACGATCCTTGTCGATCAAATGAAGAATGCCGCCTAAAACCTTGCTCCGGATCTCGTTCTGGTTCATCACCAGGCGCCGCCAGAGGTCGAGTCCCATTTCCCAGATGCTGGATACGCCTAGGGTCTGCAGGACAAAGGTGCGGTCGAGGTAGAGAAAGATGCTGCGAATCATGATCAGCTGCCGGCAGTGATCCGTCCACGCAGCATGCACTGCTTCCAGAAACGTGTCCTGGTCCGAGTTATTGCGCAAAAGCTCCTCAACCACCTTGTGGACATGGCTCTCGACCTCTGCTGATAGCTTTTTGTAAAGTGAATCGCCGTATTTTTGGTGACAAAGATTCTCGCATGTCTTGTAGAGCTCTTCGAGTGAAGAAGCGACAGGCTTGGATTCCTGGATGGCTCGCACTGCCTGCTGGAGTACCTTCCACGTCTCAAGCTCGTAGTCTTTGGGCAGCTGGGGTGTTACTATTTACGGCGAGCGGGAATAAAGGGTTAACAGAGAACTTAAAGACAGTCTGCCATGATGCAAATATTTAACGAGCTGCGTGCTGCATATGAGTTGAGAGAGATAGAAAGTGCGTCTCAGACAAGGCATCAAAAGGTGCAATATGTGCCCAGCCAGACACCATACCTGTAAAGTTCTTGATGACGAGCTTTTTAACTGGTTGCTTTCCTTGGACGCCCGTCCGACGAACGACCGGTGTGCTAGTCTTGATGCCGTTTGAGGAGACGGTGGAGGCAGACGCGGAGCACGGGTCTGCTGACCGTGGTCCAGCCCGTCCCAGTCCATGTCCACTGGAACTTGAGCCCGTACTGGCGTTTGTAAAGTAGTTGGGGTGCGACTCGATGGACATGGTGCTGTTGCTGTCACTGGCTGCTAGTCCTGAGGAGTAAGTGCGCCTCCGCTTTGAATTCTCGATTTCACGGGCGCGTGCAAATGAGTTTTCGAGAGGGTTGGGTGGAAGAACTTTGAGGGGTAGCGTGGACGAGGCGGACGAGGAAGAGGAGGAGGAGCGCAGCGTGGAAGAAGAGGCAGAGGACGTAGGCCGGATCGAGGACGATGACCCGTCTGCAGTGGCTGAATCAGAGGGACGCGCGGCAATGCTGGTCGATTTCCGTTTCTTGCTCGAGCTTGCTTCTGCGGCAGACGACGCGGGCGTGGGAGAGAGGCGGAGGTGGGAGTAGAGCACAAGGAGCAGAGTGAGAATGCAAGTCAGAACAAGCGCAGTGTCGACATGCTTGGCCTCGTCCGCACTGAGCATGGCGGCTGGTAACATGGGATGAGGAATAGGGAGCGGATATGTACATAGACATCCCCACTAAAGGACAGCGCAGCGGCGAGAAGGGAAACATACGGCATCATGCAAACATGCACACCGCGAGAAAGAGGGCGAGAGGGGGGAAGCGCGTATCTATCCACGACAGACTGCACCATTGGATGTGTGTGTTGGCTGGGCTTATGGGCCGTGTGGGTAGTGGTGGTTGCGGTGTTGTGGCGACCTCTGACCCCCTCCCCTTTGCAGTTTGCACCCACTCCCTATTCTCCTCTCTCTCTCTCTCCTTCTCTCCTTCCTTCCTTCCTTCCTACATTCCTTCCTTCCTCCCTTCGCGCAACATGTCACGAATGGGGACAGCGAGTCTATTCTCGACTGCTGCTGAAGTCAAACAAACAGAAAACACAGACACCACCCATGGCTTGCACATACCGGACACAGACAGACGATTAGAGCTCATAGAAACGTAGCGTGCTTGTAACTAACAATTCCTTTTTTTCTTCAGAGTCGGGCAATGTATGCAGGGTTGGCGAGGAACCAATGGACAAAGAGGACAAAACGTGGACAAGAGGAAAGACGACAGAAAAAAAAAAGACAAGGAGGGGAAAATATCAGGATGGGCTGGGACTGCTTTCTATTGCCGCGATTTAACCTCACGCTACAACTCGATCAGAGGCTTCTCCTCCACGGGTACGGCAACAGGTGCAACGGGCGCAACTGGTGCGTATGTCTGTAACGAAGGAGGGCTCTGGTACTGCATCGGCATATGCTGCTGTTGCTGTTGCAGTTGTTGTTGTTGCTGATGCTGTTGTTGTTGTGGAATGTTGTAAGGTGCAAATGGCGACTGGGCAGCATTAGGCGCAGATGCATGATACGAATCTTGGCCAGCCTGACTAGACTGGAAAGAAGCCTGCGGTGCCAGTGACTCGTGCGCAGCAATCGGCTGAGAGATCGGCGGAGCCGTCGCAAAGGACGAAGGCGTGTATTCCGAGTACGTAGACTGATACTGGTGCGAGGACTGTGGCAGAGGCATCTGCGGGGCAAATGGCGCAGGTGCCTGGTGAGGCTGCGGCGCGCCTGGGGCATACGGCGTGTACCTAGGGTCCGATCCGGTCAAATGCGGGTATACATGGCTGTTTGATTGCGTCTGAGCAGGCATGGAGGCGTTGAGAGCAGGCGAGCCTCCTGAATGCTGCTGCTGGACACCGGGATAGCCGTAGCTGTTTGCATTCATCCTGCGCTGATAGGTCGAGTTTAGTCGTTCTTGGAGCAAATGGTCATACATCCGGACAGCCTGGTCAATCTTGTCGTTGAAATCCATAACATCCTCTAAAGACCAAGTTACAGCGTTAATGAAAACATTGCCGAGTGGTAACTTTGTCTCTACCTCTCTGTTCTGGTCCTCACAGTTACATGATCCGGCACCTACGCTGCTTCTTGGCTGCCTCCTCAAGGCTCAGAGACACCTTGGTTTGCAACTTGGAGATTTGCTCATAGAGGGCTTGAACCTCCCGGTTCCCTGCCACATCCCCATTCATCATCTGAATCCTGTCCACAAGTGAAGAAAACATCTCAATATTCTCTTTCTCGGTCTTTGTCAGATCGTTGGCTGCAGGAGCGCTTGTCTTCTATAGGAAAAGAGGGACATTCAATAAAAAGTCTTTTACAAATACACAGATAACGTTTTCGGCACCAAAGCAACACAAACACAGCAGCATCTTACCTCGATCTGGCTGCTATAACTGTAGGCCGCGTAAGATGACTGTCGCTGGTCCGGTCCATCATGGCTGGATTGCTGGTTAAGATTTGTCTCCCGCAGTGAGGCTTCAATGGCTGCCAAGAGGTCCGCATCGTCGTCCTCGGCATGGCCTCCTGCTGTGCTTTGCACTGGCTCACGCTCTTGCTGCTTTGCAGAATACCCTGGTCGAGAGTTGGACTCCTTGAGAGAAAGCTCGATCGCCTTTCTCAAATCCTCGTCATCATTTTCAGCCGCCGCTGCCGATGATGACGGTGCTGCGGTGGTCGTCGCAGCAGCTGGTTTGCTGATGCTAGGCACCAGCTCTGCTGGGCCACCCAATCCCAAAGTGTCCTGCAGGATCGCACTGTTGTTGCCCATCTTCTTCTTCATCCAGCATCCGTCGCAGACACGCACCTCCTGAGTGACACCCAAGTTGGGTAGAGACATGGTCTTGCTTGAGCATTGTCCACAGTAGGTCGAACCACAGGCACGGCAATGGTGCTTACGATTTGTGAGCGTGAAGGTAGTGCGACAGCGAGTGCACACGTCCGAGTCTGTCCAGTCTGGAGGCTACAGCGCGATATCAAATAGGGATTGTCAGTCGAGTCGTCGTTATCCCTGCATGGCCAACGGCCGCGACAGCGTGCAAACCATGCAGTTCCATCTTACAGCCTGAGTTTCCACCAATGCTGCGCCGACATTGTCCAAGGGAGGGAACTGATAGCCTTCATGCTGGAGTATCATGTAGGTATCGCAGACATATCCCAGGCCTGGCTTTCCTCTAAAGAGTTTGCCCCAGGTCTGCACGAGCATCAGGATCTTGTTCCTGACGTCAAGGTTGCAACTCTACAAGATTACAGTAGTAAAAAAAAAAAATCAGACATCATAAAATCTACAATGCCAAGGCCGACGAATGGAGACTTACAGGCGCTTTCAGAACTGATGTCAAGTGGTCAACGAAATCGCGCGATGCAACCTCAACAAGAAAATGCTGTCCTCCATTCTTGACGCACACATCAGTCAGCTACAACGGAAAAAGGAAACAATGGTCATGGTACTTTAGTCGCCGCATCAAAGCCCATGCAAAAGTCAAAGCTCGAACAGCCATGCATCAATGAGTAGCCTACCCCAAGCGCCAGCAGCTGAACATTAGGGTTCTTGTGGCCGATACGACGCTTGAGCGCCTTCGCGGCGTCCTTGGGCGAGACCTGTTTGGACCGGACCTGGTCGCAAATCTCGAGGTTCAGTGCCAAGTCGTCTGTGCCCGCAGGCAAGTTTTCTGATGTAGCCTTGTCTAGGAAACAGGTCCAAAATGTCAGAATGCGAGCGTATGACGTTGATGTAAGAGAAGAATAGGCAAGAGCAGCAAATGCACGCTACCGACAAGCTCATCGATTGCAGATGTGCTCCACAGCCAGGACATTGGAAGGAATGTGAGAACGTGAAGGTAAAGGTGGGTGCTGTGTGAGTGGTGCGGAGAATGATCAATAGGGAAAGAAATATGGGGCACAAAATCGATTTATATACTACTGCGCCGACTGCTGGGACAGAGAAACGTGGAGGCCTGACACAACGTCATATCTCTCGACAGGACACACTCTACGGTCGAACTATCATCACGGCTCTGCCAGGTAGCGCTGGAAGGCATCAGCATTGGGCTCCCGCCCTAAAAAGTTTCTCAGCAACTCGATGGGGTCAACAGTCGCTCCAGGAACAAGGACCTTCTCCCAGTACTCGCGACCAAGAGCTGGATCCATCGCCCCCGTGGCCGCGTTGTTGTGCGACTGTGTATTGGCCGTCTTGAATCGGGTATACAGATCGTGCGCATGCAGCTCGGCCCATGCGTACACGTAGTACAATGAGTCGTAGCCCATCGCAATATGGTACAATTGGCATGCTGGGTTCACGCCAGGCGCGTCCTCTAGCGTCACACCCGTCAAGGACTCGCTCATTTCCTTCCAGAGCTCGGGGATGGACTGCTGGCGCTGACTAGGGTCAATGCTATGGAGCTTTAGGTCGATCGCGGTCACGGCAACTTGCTGCGAGAACAAGAGGCCTTTGCTGACCTTGCGCGTCTTAACCAACGATGCAATTAGGTTATCCGGCAGCTCCTCCCCTGTTTTGTAGTGTCTATGTGAAGGTGCGATGTGAGATAAGTCACCAAACTGTGATTCACAACCACAACATTGGCACCAGAGCAGCAGGCTTTGAACCGGAACAACCCCCCCGTTCTCCTTACCTGCCAAGGCGCTTGAGGACAGCCGGCTCCCACAGCCAGTTCTCAAGCATGATACTGGGAACTTCGAGAAAGTCCATAGCAAGGGAGGTTGGGTATGGCACCACCGACCAGGAGAAATTAAAGAGGGAATGGCGCGCTTTGCTGGACATGGCATGGCACACGTGTCCAAACTCATGGAAAAATGTGTTGGCCTAGAAAATAAATTGCAAAGCGTTCGGATTTAGAGGTCTTCATAAGCACAAAGCACGCCTAAATACGGCAGAAGCCTGTATAACCTCGCTGTGCTTGAGTAGCGCTGGACGATCAGCATTGGGACGAGAAAGATTGCCAACATTGACAGCTGTAGAGTACGACAGGGCAATAAACAACGCAGGTTAGACGCGGTAAGGCTATGGGTGGGTCAGGCGTCACTGCAGGCATTTGGGAACTTGCCAACTGGAAGGACATGCTCATTAGTGCTGGAGACAACATAGCTGGCACGCAATGGCACTACACACTGGTGTCCGTATTTGCCTGCGCGTGGGAAGGCATCCAAATAAAAGTATCCAATCTTGAAGGCAGAAGGATTTCTTTTGCCTACCTCTCCTGCCAGGTCCTGCGCCTTTTGGTCGTACACCGCAAAAAGTGCAACGTCCTCTGCCCAGTATTTACCAGGGATGTTTTCAAACCGAAGCTGAAAGATTTCCGCATAACTAAATGTTATAACAAAAAAAAAAGGTGTTCAGTGTCAAGCAAAAAAGCCAACCCTCTGTGGCTCCAAAGGCCACAGTGAAGTAGAGAAACGGAATTGTGGACAACGGCACTTACATGCCCATGATTTGATCCCTGACATGATTCAGCTCAAAGTATTCCTGGATCAGAGAGTTGTCGACGGCGTATCTTTCCTTGAGCAGAATCTCTTGATAATACTTGACATCCCATGAGTTCAATTTGCCATCATACTGACTGCTCCAACCGCGTCTCTCATACTCGGCGCGCTTCAGTTCCAACAGCTCCTCCTTGTCACTCTCACGCTTTTGTCCAATTGACTTTGTGATTGTTTGCAGAAACTCCTCGACCTTGTCAACTGTTTTTGCCATATTGATGTCAAGTTGATAGGCAGCGTGGCTCTGATGTCCCAACAAAACCGCGGCCTCGTGGCGCAGTCGGATCAGTCTCTCGAGGAGAGGCCCGTTGGTCGCGGTGCAGACTTGGCGGTAGGCGGTCGAGACGCGTTTCCTGGTCTCGGGCAAAGAGGCGTTTCTGCTGACGTTTAGGATATCAGGCGTTTTCATCGTCACCTTGAAGAGCTCCGCTCCGTTCTCCTGAGCCTTCGCCAATCCTGTCATCCATGCCTCGTCACAGCCCTCGAGCTCTTCCGTGGTGAGCAGGATGAAGCTTGTATCTTCATTCAGGGCCTTTTGAAAATCGAGCTCCAGTCCGCTGATTTCGGTCCTAATGTGCGTCAGCTTTTTCTGGTTCTGCTCTGAAAGTGCTGCTCCATGCCGTTCAAAGAGTCTAAGAGTGTGCTTGAGCAGGCGCTCGGTCGTTGGCTCGCGAGAATTCTCTGGAGTGTCCAGCTGGCGAAGGATCGCGTATACATCCTGTTGGTTGCAGACAAATGAGTTAACGGGGAGCATTCACGGTTGGATAGGTCGATGGCCATAGCCGTCTGCGCAGTCGAGCTCTCAAAAAAGTTTACCCTTCTAGAATATAGTCTAAGAAGAGCGAGGGAGCATGGAGTCAATGGTGAGTACGCGGAATGAGAGCATGCGTCTGTCGGCGATCGTCCCAAGGCAGCGGACCCATTCCACGCTGACACCTACGCAGACCAAGCGGTTTGCAAGGCTTTCTTGGCCTCTGTTGCAGCGTCGCGAACCTCTTTGTCCAGATGCACCTACGGTTAACTTGCTGTTGTCAGGTAACGCGACATGCTAATCAAATCTCTTGCCCCAGGGACAGCGATGGATTTTCAGAGCTAGTGCCTACCATGGCAGGGAAAGTGCATCCGGTCTGCAAGGCAGCAGCTTCACTCTGAGCCTCGTGGAAGGGCAACAATGTGTTTTCAAGGGTCTGCGAATGCGCAGGCACGACGACGAGGGCGTCACCACTGCTCTGCAGAAGGAGCTCGACGCGGTGCTTGATCTCGTTGAGCTCCAGCGCAGTCTTGGGGAGTTGGACGGGTGATTCGGCCATGGTGTCTAGTGCGTGTGATGTGGATGAATGGGACAAAAAAAAAGCCATGGGACTCTCCTGGGAACTTTCACTGGTCCGCTTGCAAGTGACTGCTCATGATGGGCTCATGCATGGGTTGTTCCTGAAGGACATCATACCATAGTCGCAGATCCCCCTATACGGTAGTTGGCCAGGCATTCTGCCTGCTGGTTCGAGGACAAGATGGCCCCAGCATCGAACAGGAACCTCGGCTGCAGGGCGCAAGACCAAGAAGAGGCGTGCTGCTGCCGTGAGGGGCGCTGCCTGCTGTCTGCTATGCACAAGCGAGACCTGGCCAATGCACGGCGGGCAAAGGCCGAGAGGGAGCTTGGTCACGCCCATTTTTTTTCTTTCGTTCTCTTCTCTCGCTCGGACTTCCTTTTATGCGCCCGATTTCACTTCTTTCGCATAGTTTTCCTTGGCTTTTGTTTCCTCTCCAGTTCCTCCACACCTTCACACCTGCCTCTCCTGCTCTCTCAGTGTGTTTCCCACCGCCGTCGCATCCTATCCTTGACCCCCAACAGCAGCTTCACCCACGTTGCAGCGTCGTCTCCGCTCCTCCACACTCATTTGGCTCTTCTTGAGCGACCGCATCATCGAAACAACCTCTTTAGGAACACACCCCGCCTTGGTCCGCAACCATGGACAACCTTGTGTTCCCACAGGCAACGCCGGCGCCCTTGATTCTGCCTAGAAGGCTCTCGCTCCACGGCAACCTTCGCGGAAACCGCAATCGCTATCTCAATTCCGGAAGCTCATACTATCAGCCTGCATCGCCTACGGGCGACAAGGACGATCTTGGTGGCAACAGTCTCACCCACTACTTTTATTTTCCCACAGCCACTTTTCCACCCCATCGCCGCGGCTCCTCTGCACCAAACGCGCAGCCAGCGCCAACACTTTCGGCCTCGAACCCAAACCCGCCTGCCATCTTCAGTTTCGGCAACGAGCGTGGACAGGACGGTGCTGCCGTCGCGTTTACAGGATCCAACGACATCAATGCTCTCCACACGTACAACGGACTACCCTCCACAGGCCACAGTCGAGCCAGTCGACGACACTCCATCTCGAGCGGATCTCCCTGGGCGACGGTGCCTCCACGACATGCACTACACATGCCAGTGATGAAGGTCGACCCGAGCATTTGGAGAAGTGAACAGCACCAGCGCGAAATCTATCGACTCATGCACGAGGGCCGCGAAGAGGCGGTGATGAAGCGCAGGGGTATCAAGAGCGTCATGGATACGAGCGAAGAGGAAGAGGATGAACATGAGATGGCGGGTGTGGTGTTGACTGTAGACCTGGGAGGATTCAAAGCCACGGAAGAGCGTGAGAAGGTGAGATACGGACTTGGTGTGTGAGCTTGCAAGTATGAAGGAATCCACTGCTGCGAAACAAAAGAACTGAACGCACGTTAACGGGTTTGCATCATATGTCTTAAAACAGGAACTCGTCCGAGAGCAGGTCAGACAGGAATGGGCCAGGCTGATCGAGGAACAGACTAGGGAATATGAGCGTCTCCTGCAGCAGGTTGCTGCCCAGGATGCTATAGCAGAGGCTCGAAGAAGGAACTCGTGGCCAAAGCAATTAGAGCAACAGCAAGTACAGCTCAAGACGCCCGGGCATGTGTTGCACCCTCTTGTCCCGGCCGCAGCAGTCTACTCACAACTGCATCAGCCATCGCAGCTGCATCAGCGTCTTCCTGAGAATCTGCCGGCACCAGGCCAGCAGCAGGGCCAAGGCAGGTATTATACCGGTGCAGCGCCTCTTTCAAATCCTGGCAACTGGTCAGCAGCGGCTGTTTATAGGGATCCAAACGCGGGCGCAGGAAAGGCGCCCACAAGCTTTTCTTACGGCTGCGATCATGTGGACACACGCCGAACATCCTTCACGGCGTACCGAGGATAGTGCGACTTTGTACAGCTCTCATGTGGGTACCTGCCGGCACCCGCGTTTCCAATGACGCCCATTTGTATATAGTTCATGCGTGCAATAAATCGTTTCTACACTACCGGTGTATGCTCAGTTCAAAATGAGTCGCGCCTACATTTTAATGTTCAGTGTTACGCACAATCAATCTAGTCTTGTCCACCACAACGTTGTTCCTTGGTACAAACTCTATGAGGGTGGACTGTGTCACTGTTGAGAGCAGCAAGACCAGGTGGACGCAGAAAAAGAGCCGCTCATTCTTTTTTGTTTCTTTTCATGTCCCTCGTTTGTCCTTGCTCCTTATCCCTTGAGGGCATCGAGAGCCTCACGCGTACTAGCATCAAGCATGGAGATTGCGTTTAAGTAGAAATGCCTGTGCTTTTTTTTTTCTTCTCACCTTTGAACCTCTCATCCGAGCCTATCTCTGGTGTTGCCCCCTTCCCCTGGCCACCACTGTTCACGTTGACACGACATTAGCTCTCTCCTAGCCTCAGCGTCGTTCTTTCGACTGAAATCACCTAAAAATACAGAATCAAACGAGGAAAGACATGATGAGTTCACCCGCCCTACAGGCTAATGGCAAGAGTAGTGTACATTGTGCAAGGTATCATGTCTCTGCTTTCGCCCCGCATATAGGAACGCCTGGGTCTCTGGCAGTCAAGCCAGGCACAACAATATATGACCAGACCAACGTGAGAATGCTTGACCGTTTAATGGAACCGTTGAGACGCACATGCATCCGTCTGCGGCTGGACGACAGACCGATAGAAAAACGGAGCTTGACTAGGGGCAGTTGCCGTTGGTTGCCAGTCAAGCCGAACAGGACGAGGCACTTTGTGTGATTGGTGGGTGACCACACTCAATATGAGCTGTACGACCCAAAAGCTATATATTCGACTAGGACGCAGTCTGGTCTCTCGCTGTTTCCTGTGTGTCTGTGAGTGTCCCGAGGGCAGCAGTACTGAGAGGGCTGTCAGCAGGCAGTCAGTGTCAGAGGCCATTTCCTATTTTCTCTCAGACACGTAACTTTTCCTCTTCTTCTCATTACACCTCCCTTTCTTCCTCTTCCTCGTCATCCCGATCCTCCTCCTCCTCTCCTCCTCCTCGACGACCTGTGTCCCTCCCTCCTCCTTCTCTCCATCTCCTCTTCTCTCCTTCTGTTTCCCGCTCTTTCTTTTTTTCCCCCTCCATTGCCGCTCTTGCCTTTGGGGTCATAGCTTCCTTTCGTCGCCCGCAATTTTTGCTTCGTCCTTCTTTCCTTCTTCCTTTGTTCCCTAGTCCGCCACCCCCCTGCGCTTGCGAACTTGTTCCTGGCCCTCCTTCCTGAAGCTACTGCACCTCTTCTTTGCTCATACCTATCGTCCCTGTGGGTGTGTCATTCATCTCTCTCTCGTCCTTTCCATCTGTATAATCTCACCACTCTTCTTCGGATCCAACTGCTCCTGCAAGACACGCCCCCCTTCGACACGCCTAATCTCGTCTACTCCTTCCTTACGACCCACTGACCAGCCAACAACCTGCCGCTCTTCCTATCCTTTTGAGTTATCGGAATACCTTATACTTCAGCTATAGCAGCACAATCCCCTTTCGGAAAAAAAACAGTATCCCCTCTTCGTCTCTTTTTCGGGTCGAGAAACACCGCATCCACAATCGTCAACTGAGCCAGCTTTTTTTAAAGAGAGCATCTTGCGCTCTCCTCATCCTCGATTCAGAGTCCTGTGCTTTCAGAGCCTCCAGCTTTGTCCTTATCACAGTTCAGATACGAGTTGACCACACGCCTGTCGTACTACACCCTTATCCCCGTCAAAAACAAAGGACCCAAAACAGCCCGCTGTTCGTTCGTTCCTGATATTTTTTTTTAATTTCTCTGAACCCAGTCAAGTTCAACCTCTTCATTTTCTGACCTATCAGAATGGCCCCGCCCACAACCTTGATTCCACACCCACCACCGCACCGTTCGTCGCGCTGGGTGACCAGGTCGCTACTGCTCGCAGTCGCCCTGCTGGCTGCGGGCGCACAGGCGGCCTGTGTCAGCTTGGCCGGCTCGAAGACCTGCCCCTCCTACTCCACACTCTCGGTCGACACGAGCATCGTCACCAGGCTGAAAGATTATGGGATCATCATGGCGCCCTTCAAAACCGTCCAGGACTTTGACCTGGCGGCCTCCAATGCAACAGGCTTTCTTTCAGCGAGTGATAGCTGCAAGGCCTACACAGGCGCACAGCGGATCCCTTACCAGAACACTGTTCTCTGTTCGATTGCCGTCCTGGATACAGCCTCTGCCAGCTGCCCTGGAGCCCCAGCCACAGCTTCCAAGGAATTGTGCGCAAGCTCTTGCAGTCTCTACCTTGGCGGGTTCACCTCCTTGATGAATCAAGACTGTGCCAACGATACCGCCACTCAAGGTAGCCTGAAGACTTTGAGTGATGTTTGTGCGACAAACAAGTCCACGCAATGGCTTGGTCTGCAGAGTACCAACAACGCCACCTGTGTGAACGCCCTGCAGAATGAGGCTGCAACTTGTGGTAAGGTCTTTTTGTTTTTGTATATCTTTTTCTCTTTCGGTCTCGGTAGAGAGGCCGGAGGAAGAAGAGTGATCCCCTCCCTCCCCCCTTGAAGGCAGGAGGACTGGTCATAGTGGGAATAGGGTGAGGGGTGATGTGTATACACGCTGTAAATAGTTAAGTCTGTGCCTGAGTGCGCCGTGCACGCTTTTATCAGCCCATGTGGAGTCGGGCGCATGAAGATTTGAGGGAAATAGGAGTTTTGTGGTGGATGGGCTGACAAAGATTGAAAAAGGAGATGAGGGCTCGCACGAGAGCAGGCCAGCCGACCCGTAGATCTGAGCGAGAGAAAGGGCTGCGAGAAAAGTGGATTGTTACAAAAGCGAGGACAAGGACGGGGAAGGAAGGGTTGTGTGTGTGTGGGCGTCTCTGTTATGACTTTCTTTACTTCTCAAAGAGCACGGAGTGAACTGGCCTGTGTGTCAACATTGCGGAATGGCTATTTTGCAACGTCTATGTGGGCGCCTTTGAGCATATGTGTCTAACATTTCTCCCTTGGTTGATCCTACTCTATAGGACTGGCAAACTTGGCTGACAAATGCACATATTGCAAAACCAATGCGACCGCAGCGTGCTGCAAGGATGCAGCTACGCAATGCCCCCAGCCCACCCCAAGCACAGCACCCACGGGCGCTCAGCCCAGCACTTCACCTACGGGCGTCATTCCAGGAGGCGGAGGCGGAGACGGTGCAAAGAATCCATCGGACAACACTGGAATTTCATCGACGGCCGTCAAGGGAATTATTGGCGGAGCCGTTGGACTGGTCGTGATCGCAGCAGCTCTGTTTCTTTTCATGCGCCGTGCCAAGAGAAAGCCTGCGGCCCACAAGGGCAACGGACTCTCGCGTCAAGTCTCCAACTCGAGCGGACGTTACAACATTTCGTCTCCAAAGATTCAGGAAGAGGGCTTTGCTGCTGCCTCGACGGCGCCTATCCCCATGACGACCTTGCCGTCCGTTACACAGGAGCCCATGTCGTTCGGCGCCCTTGGAGGAGCTGCTTTGGGAGGAGCCGTGGCCGTGGCCGCCGCAGGAGCCGCTGCGGCGGAGGGCAAGGAGGCGACTGGAAAGCAATCTTACTGCCAAGCTTTGTACCCTTACCAGGCCTCGATGGCGGATGAGCTGGATCTGACACCGGGCGATATTGTCAACGTGCAGCGGGTGTTTGATGATGGTTGGGCTGTGGGTGTCAACATGAACACGTCGAACGAGGGAGCCTTCCCAGTGGTGTGCGTGATGTTTGTGGACGAGAGTGCACTGGATGATGACTTTGAGGATGTGAACATGCATTCGATGACGCCCATGACGCTGCGAGAGGAGGATCAGGGGCAAGGCGGTCGAAACTCGCCCTCTGGAGGCAGGAATTCGCCTCGGTCGTCGTTGCCGTCGAGATCGTCGTCCCCTGTGCATTTGCCTCGGCGTAATTCGTCGATCCGTGACAGCACTGTGATCCTGCCGGGAACGGTGCCGAGCACTAGTCCTTTGGGGCCTGGACGCGTGACGCCGCAGCCAGGACGGGACACGATGATGAGTGATACGAGCTCAATTAACCGCTGGTGGGATGGCGAGAAGGCAAAGTAATTCTCGTCGCTTTGGTCTTCCTTTTTTTTTTGGAGTGGGGCGAACAAGCAACAGATGAAGAACGAAAAAAAAATAATAATATATATATCAAGTTAGAATTGTGAAAACTTCACGGGACGTTGGTCAAGTTGGCTTCATTTCTTAGGCAGCGAATGCACCTGGTATAGTCTGGCCCGTGGCTGGCCTCTTAGGTCATCAGTATGCTTATCGCACGGAGTCAAGGCGCATTGATACTGCTTTTATGTCTGTGGGCGGAGAAAACTGTATTTCTTACACAGGCCGGTCTCTCGGCCTTTTGTCGCTTTCTTTTTTCCCTCGTCCTGTGTCTCTCTTTCTTTATCTCTCTCTGTCTCTCTGTCTCTCTCTTTCTCTCTCATTCTTTTCATGTCTTGCATCGTGCATCGCAGTTGCATTTTTCGCCTTTTCCCGTCTCTCCATTGATCGCCCTTCTGCATTCTGATCCGCACTGGACTCGATCCCCCCTTGCAGCTCAATCTGCATCGGTAATATTGTCGTTAAACCTTTTTTTTTCAATCATCCGAGCCACACACTTGCCCAATCACTCAACACACACAGGCAAATCTCTCTCTCTCTGAACAGCCTGGTCTGGTCAGCAGCAACGTAAAGTCGGGAAAGAAAAAAGAATAAAGGCAACCATGTCTGAGCCAGGTCGTGGACGCGGAGGCAAGAAGACAAAGGCCCGCGCCAAGAAGAACGTCAATGTCACCATTGTACCACAACAGCAACAGCAACAGCAGCACCAGGAACCCACGACCGCGATCGAAGACCTGCTCCGGCCTCCTCTTTCCTCTTTTGTCGTCCACATGGAACCACCCACCCCTTCGGAAACCACCCTGGCCCGCGATGCAGACTCACTCACCATAGTCCTCCCCGGGGTCGTGGCCTCGCCTGATCCCATCCGCTCCTCGCACCGCGCGCTTTCCAGTCAACAACAGCAGCACGACCTCAACGACCATGGTCATACCCACCCTCCAGAGCCCTCGATCGGCGAACGCTTCGGTCGTCGCCACGGCCTGGACTGGCCCTCGCCACCCTCAGGATCCGTGAACGGACGATGCGTCTCCTGCCCTGGATCCCGCTCCGAATCCAGGTCCAAATCTCGCGGAGGCGCAAGAAGGATGTCCGGCGTGCTTTATAAGGCCATTCCTGCACGACCCGTCATGGCTCCCAGTGTTTTTCAGGCTGTACGAAAGTCCGAAGACGAGATCCGAATGATCAAAGGAAAACCTCAAGTGCAAGCCTATTACCGGTCATTGGTGAGAAAAAGGACAAAAAAAAATAGAAAAGCGTCATAGGCTTGGGTGGGCCGTGTGTATGTAATCTTCGGATACAAGATCTGACATATTGAGGCATGTTTTTTTTTCCTTTTCTAGAATGAACTGTTGGACTCGTTTGCAGAGGTGGAAGAGATCTTGAAGGAGCATCGCGAGGACGAGCGTGCAAAGACACAGAAATCTTACCAAGACCAAGATTTGGCCCGCGCACGCCACTCCACGCAGGATTCAGCTCTCTTACCTTCCGACATCACGAACTATGGATCCTTGGTGGAATACACCAATGAGCTGACCACGCCGGCGCCTCCACCTGCAACGGGCATTGTTGCCCATACACATCTTGATACCAGCAGCCACCATTATCACCACCACCACCACCACGACGATGAAGATCTCGAGGAAGGAGCGCCCTTACTGGAGTACAAACGGAAACAAAAGACATCTCCTCGACTTGGTAAAACGAAAAAAGAAAAATCTCACTTCAAAAAAAAAAACCACTTTGTGATCGCAGTTCTCTGTCTAACCGGTTGTACAAACTCTGTATGAAAATCCTCCTTACTTTCCAGTCCAATTGGCGATCAACGTCAGTTTCCTCGCCAACATCTGTCTAGTCATCATCAAAATCTGGACCGTGCTTTTGTCCGATTCCTTGGCGGTCCTTGCCTCCATGATCGATTCCCTCATGGATCTGTTGAGCGGCGCCATCATCTGGTATTCTGCCCGACTTCGGAGCAACACCTCGGACGGACACCGCTACCCTGTAGGCAAGGCGCGCATGGAACCACTCGGCATCATTGTCTTTGCGGCCGTCATGGTCACGTCCTTTATGCAGGTTCTCGTCCAGGCCTTCGAACGGTTGGTCGAGGGATCGGCAGAACCGCCCGTGGATTTGAGTCTCATCATTTTGGCACTCTTGGCGCTCAACATCTTGATCAAGACAGCGTTATGGCTGTGGTGCAGGACCATGAAGGACAGTTCCAGTGTGTTGGCCTTGGCCCAGGACCATTTGAACGACGTCGTGTTCAACGTCTTCTCGACTCTTTTCCCCGTGGCGGGACAATTCTTGGGTCTGTGGTGGCTCGATGCCACGGGTGCCATCGTGCTCTCGATCTACATCATCAGTGAATGGACCGGTACCTGTCTTCGTAAGTTTGGATCCGAACGATGTTGTGAACGAGAGCAGAAAAAAATAAGCAAAAAAAAAAAAAAGGCTCGGGGCGATAGAGATGGCGCTAATGAATATGAATACCTTTCCGTCCTTTTACGTACTGTACTTTCTGTGTGTAGATAATATCCGTCGTCTGACAGGTCAAGCAGCAACACCAGCCGACATCCAGCAGTTGACCTATATGGTCTACCGTTACTCAAGCATGATCCAGGCCATCGATACAGTTCGTGCCTACTCGGTGGGCGACGGACTCTTTGCCGAGATTGACATTGTATTGCCGCCCGATACCCCCTTGTCGCAAGCTCACGACCTGGGAGAGTCCCTGCAAGGCGCTCTTGAGCGGCTCGATAATGTCGAGAGGGCGTTTGTCCATGTAGATTATGATGCCGTCCATGCCATCGAACATCGATAAGGGACATTCCTCCCCCGTCCTGTTTTGCTTTTTTGTCCACTTGGCTCTAATGTTTTTTTGATGTACCCCCCATAGAAAACGTTATCAACCCATGATAATAAAATATTCTCCACTCACATTCCTACCTCCCGGACAAAACGCCCAATTGAACGTTTTTCAAAAGGAAGGGGCGGATATTGATGTGAAGGGCGATGTATGCAAGGTTATGTTTATTGTTTTCTTTTTAACAATCACAAGATGCGAGATATCTACAAAAGGCCCTACAATGCAAGTAGATAGAGACTTGATATGTGCAGGGGCGGGGAGAGGTTCAAGCATAGGGCGCCCCCACTGCAACCAACCCCAGATGGTGCGACTGAGTCGGCATCGGTGGTGAGGAGGCAGAGTGATGGCGGTGATTCTGTCGAAGGCCTTCCAGATCCACTTTCTGGACCTGGGTCATCGACAGGAGTGTGGGGCCATCATCGTACGATTTCGAGATCGCCTTCATCCCGGATTCATACTCGTACGATGGCAAGGATTGATACAATGGTTGATGTTGCTGATGTGTGTGTTGTTGCTCGTATTTTGTTGTGTGCTGACCTTGATGCCCTTTCGTTCCTGAATACGACTGACTGAAACTGCTGCTGTTGTTGTTGGGGTGCAAGGTGGTTGCGTTGGATCCGGTCGTGTACTGCTCATGCCCAGCCGTCGATCCGCACCCACTGTCCACAAAGTCCTTGGGTATAGGCATCAGTTGAGAAGATCGCCTTGTCCTCTGCAGCTGTTGCTGTTGTTGTTGTTGTTGTTGTTGTTGATATTGTTGTTGCTGTTGTTGTTGTCGCAATTGCTTCAATGTCGTTGCAGCCGGCGAGATCAGCGTCGGTTCACCATCGGCTCCCGTGGCATTGTTGCTGAAAAGATGGTGGGAGGAAGCTGAGTGTCTGAGAACCAAGGACGCGGGTGGAGGCGTGAGCGATGTTTGCGCAAAGGACGCCTTCAGGAGGCTATTCGCGTCGTCCTGCAAGTACGTGAGAGGATAGTTACTGTCGTCGTGGTCTTCGGATTCCAGACTTTTCTGCAGCGACCCTTGGTGCTGTTGAAGCGGGTCCACAAGACTCTCGCGCAGAGGGTTTCTGCTGCCACGGACACCTCGATGGTTCATATGTCCATCCTGCCGGTAGTTGGACTGGGCCGTGTCAGGTCTAGAAACAGGGGTGACCAAGCCTCGACGCTGCTGGATCAGGGAATAGTGGTTCAGACTGCTGTGAATGGACGGCTCCAAATGTTGCTGGTGGTTTTGGCGAAAGGGGTATTGTTGGGTCGTGGTCGACGAGCGAAGAACGTGGGTTGAAGGCAAAGAGATGTCACGAAAAGCCGACTCTGGTGAGCGACTGCCTTTGGTCTTGGAGGAAGACTTGCCAAATACGTCCTTGAACATCTGCTTGACACGGTTGCTACTCTTGTGCTTGACCACATGCGGCGACTCTTGTCGCAGTGGTCCGTTCTCGTACGCTTGCCCATCTTCAGCAGCGAGAGCCGCTGCAACTTGGCCACCCGTCCGATGATTGAGAGAATTAAATTTGGCAGGACTCTCAGTGCGATCAGCAGGAGAACGACGGTCATTGATGACTGTCGGTACACTCTCGTGCCGATGATGCTGAGCTTGGCGGTGGCGAGTCAAGAACGAAAATCTCGAAGAGAAACGGCTAGGTTTTTTGCCTTTCTCATCGGGTGTTAGAGGTGGAGATGACAGTAATCGCTGCTGCTGCTGTGATGGTGTGAAGGAAGGCTGGCGCTGATGACGGGTAGCGATGTGTATTTCGCCGTCATCATCGGGACTTTGCAGCTGTCGGAAGATGGACTGTTGCTGTAATTGCTGCAAGTGTCGCTCCTGCTGCCACTCAGCACTTCTTGCAGCCTTTGGGTTGTATTCGTATGTTGGATACTTCTGAGTAGGTGAAGAGGGTGTGGCTGGTGAGAGTCGTCCTTCTGGAAACTGCTGGTGATATGGCTGAAGTCCAGTTGGTTCCCCATACATGTGGATGCCCGCAAGGCTGTCTGGATCCAGTTGCTCAAGCTGCCTCCAATCATTTTCTTGGCCAATGCCAGAATAAAAGGACTCGCGATGGAAGGTTGGTTCCACCTGCGGTGCGATCCTAGGTAAAGCCCTTGGTAGAGCCATGCTTGGGTCGAGTCCGCCTGGAAGCGAGTCGACATTGCGTGGCGATTGGCTTTGTAAATAACGCTGCTGTTGCAATTGGTATGGCGTTTGTGCTGGAGGTTGCGGCGACAAGCGCTGCTCAGTAAGGCCTCTTTGAACCAGGGGTGTCGAGTGTCGATGATGTAGTTGTTGCTGCTCAGGCGGATCTTGCTGCCGCATCAGGTCCTCGACGGGCTGGGCCGGTTGCTTTTGTGGGACTAGCTGCTGCTGCTGCTGCTGCCGGAGTGGACGACGATGTGGCGGAATAGGTGGTGGGGGAAGAGGAGGCGGTAATGAGGTTTTCAACTCGACAGCCAGGTCCGATCCTGTTGGTCTGTTGTGATTGTTGGCGCTTTGCCAGACTCCTTTATCTGCATCAGCGCTACAAAGATTCTCCTCCAACGCAATGAGCTCTCGCTGCTGCTCGATGTAGTTTAGGATGTGCTTCAGTTTCGCTTCTCTTGAGGGTGGGCTCTAAACAGATCCAAGGTGCATAACATAAAAGAAGAGTAGGTGCTGGATCAGATTTGGAGGTCTAGGGTTGCATCAAACGATGGTACATCGGCAGGGCCTGTCCCTGGATAACGTCTCGCACAGGGACGGAAGATGCGCTCGAGTGCGCGTCATTTTAAGTGGAGTGACAACAAGGAGAGAATGGAGAGGGACGACTTGCAATAAAGTTTGCCGACTTCCCACTTTGTGCACAATTTGGCTGGCGATTGTATTATTAGCGTGATTATTGAATGGATGGGCCGCACCGGCGGCTGATACATGGCGACTTTACGTAGCTTCCAGTCATATTTGCGCAGACAGGGTGATGGTGGGATGGTGGCTGTAGCGAGCGCGAGGTGGTAGTGTAAGTGAGTAGCAGATTGCCATATCTCTCAGAGGATACGCTGCATATGCTGGACAAGCCCATGCATGATCGAAAAAAGAGGACCACAGAAGAACAACGACCAATTTATGGTGCAGAGTGTACAAGGCGAAAACTACCAGGGAGAGTAGCTGTCGCTACATTAGCAGTGCCCTTACCGTGATGGTATGTCTGTATAGATTGGCCTCTGTGAGCGGTGCGACCGACGAATGGAACCGCTGCGAGACATGCCGCGACATCTTTGCCGAGAAATCGGACACAGCCGCCATGGGTCTGGTCTAATCGGTGTATTCGGTCTGAATTCGTCTCTCTTTGCTTCTTGGCGATTGGGTCGCGTTCTGTGGAGAAGAATGATGGTGTCCAGAAATAAACAAAGCGACAAGATAAATAAATAAAAAGTGCCAAGTGGGAGTTGGGTGAGAGGCAGTCAGCAAGAGATCGCCTTGGCAGGAACAATGGGATCAAGAGAGCGAGGCGAGCCAAGGTGCTGCTGCGATGGGCGAGTGCGATGGAAGAGTGGGGAGTGAGCGAAGGAAAGTCAGAGAGGGGTGGGACACGAGGACTCGGCCCGTACGAGGAACAGAGACGTAAAAGGGACAGCGCGGCCGTTGTTTAATAATGAGAGCAGCAGGGCGATTCGCCTAGTGCGAAGGGTGGGAGAACACACGCTCCGTCTCTGTGGGATGCAGTCTTGCCGTTGTGGAAGGACGGGCAGGCCATGCATGGGGTGGGCAGGGCAGCGAGGGAGCACGAGTAGACGAGGCCAAGGGGTCAAGACAAGGACGAGGAAGAAGAAGAGAAAGAAGAGGAAGAAGGGGCAAGAGAGAGAGAGAGAGAGAGAGAGAGAGAGAGAGAGAGAGAGAGAGTGAAAAGAAAAGAAAGAGACAAGAGACAGTGAGAAGAGAGAAAGCGAGAAAGAGGACAAAGGGGTGGGAGAGAGTCCTTTGGATACTAGCTTTGTCCCATCACATCCTGAACACTCGACTCTATCGCTCCCTCCCTCTCTTGTACTCGCGCGCTCTCTCTCTCACCCCCGCTTCGTCCTCTCTCGCCCCCTCCCCTTTCCTTGTGCCTCAGTACAGACAAGTGCGCATGCGTTCTCGTGCAGGGGTTAGGGTGTGGATGGCTCTACAATATAACGATCCTCAATGCCAGTGCCCGTCCATCGGTCTATCGTGCATTTGCAAGGTGAATTATCATCCTCGGCGGAGGATGAGTTATCGTTTACCGTTCAATTGGAGCAAGCGAACCTTAGAGGACAAAGTTTGAACAACGGACCTTTTGTTTTTTGGTGTGTGTGAGAGAGTGTTCTCCATGGCCGACTCGTCCTCCCTTGGCTGTGTAGCAATGGGCAAATCGACCCTGGCAAACTGTGCACTCGGCTTCAGCCCTGGATCGATCACACACACACAGTCTCTTTCTCTCTCCCTCTTTCTCTATCTCTTTCTGGCGCAGCGCGTTTGGTCTATAATTACTGTAGAGACTGTATCATAGAATGGGTCGATCTGCTGCCGTGGAGCTATTGTTTGCATCTGCGCAATGCTGTGGCCAAGCTGGAAAACAATACCATAGAGAAGCTAGCGCGGCAGGTGGCGACATCAGCCGAGACAGATCGTGAGGACAAATGTTTGAGATCGCCAATTGCTTGGATCGTTGAGCGCCCAGCCATCTGGACTAAGACTCACTCACACTCCAACCCCCACTACTAACTAGCCAAGTATCCGTATGTCCACCAAATACAAAAAAAAAAAGTAACGCTCCAAGGAATGTGTCCAGCGCTTGCAGTCGTGCAGGCGCAGGGAGGCCATTATTGCATGGAACTCCGACAAAGATGATCCAGCCTCTCACCCTGTGCCTCATCCCACTGCGAATTGACCCACGAAGTGAGTTGTATTGCTGCCGCTCTCAATTTATGTTTGTGCCCATTTCCTCTCCCCCTACCTGACGGGAAGAATTACGGATCGAAACCGCGATGTTCATTATTTTCTCTTGACAACAACGACCCCGACTAGGATGGGACCATTGGATGGGCGAATATGATATCGAACACCGCGGGTAAAAATACGCAAGCAATAAAAAAATAAGCAAAACCATTCCCCATGCATGCAGCAGGCATGCTCCACTCCACTTCAACAGATCCTATTGCATCGGCACGGCAGGAGAGGTTGCATCTGTTGTTGTTTGAAGTATCGCTTTTGTTTCAGCAAAGCGACCATTCTTCACGCCGCACAGATCCAGACTTTTTTTTTAATGTACTCCTCGGGGCGGGTAGGTTATTGTGCTTACTCGTCTTATCCTAGTAATACCTCGCCTTTCGATAACATGGGCTCAATTACTCCTGACAGATATCTTTACACTTCAACAGGGATGCCAATGCAGCCTGTTGAGGCACAGTGACAGCATGCTAACACTGATGCAGCGCTCGAGAGAAAAGTATGTCACACCAGACAATCCTGAGTAAAGTTCCTTTTGTGCAGGTTGATATCCTAGTGTCGGTGGCACTTCCTTAACTGCAACATATCTCCGGCTGAAGGAAAGCTGGTTACCAGTCGGTGTCTATCACCAGAACGATCCTCAACTGGCACGTAACTCTCGAGGGGATTGCATGGGTAGAGAATAAAAAAACAGTGAAGCACTGATGGACCTTGGCGCAAAGCTTGGGAGTCGTTTGCAATTAGAGAGTGCTCGTTTTTCGTGTCCCTTTATTCCTCTGCGATGCGCTCATTGATTCCACTCTGCGTGAATCACATAACACATACTCTAGCTTGGGGGAATCCTCGAACCTGCAACCTCATCCCGTCCCCTATCAACAACACAGTGGTAGCAAAAGAAAAGAGACAAGGAGCCCTTACACGCCGCCGATTGCAGAGAACGTTCACAATGACCCAGTCTTCGAGACATTCATCTCCGCGAGTAACAGAGCACCCTTCCCCTTCGTCCGCACCTGCCACCTCGTCATCCTCTCCACAGCCATCGGAAGCAAGTTCAGTTCATCATTATGAACAAATGTCACAAGCATATGCCAGTGCTGTCGGTGGAGTTCTTGTCGTGGACCCTGTACGCCTATCAAGATGTCGTTTGTTTACGCTTGCAATCAAGATTGCTACCGCCTGTTGTCCTCCCCGTCAACTAATCCACTCGGCGGCTCTTTCTGCTGGGGGCTTCATATACATAGCACATGCTACCACCACGCTATGTCCTCGGTCAGGTCGAGCAACCCAGAGTTGAGGAACCAGAGGAGCCGCTCTATGTCAATGCAAAGCAGGTATGGTTGTGCGGGAAACAGAAGCATCAACTTTTTGACAAGCAAGGAGAACAATCAGCAAAGGTGTGCTCGCTTTTCGCCACAATCCAGTGTTCCTCCACCTTCCATTACACACAGAGTTCTACACGCTCGCCACTGCCGCAGCTGCTCACCTCACGCTCCCTACGCACTCAAGAGAGTTCCAGCTCGCTGCCCTAGTATTTTCAATCACCTCCGACTCTTTTTCTCTCTTTTTTTTTGTTTGGTTGAGCGTCGTCCTTGGGACGCGACCAAAAACTACAGTGAAATGATTGGCTTGCATGCCCCAGCCTATCATCGTCAGTCTCGCTTCTCTACCTTCAGGCCCAGTATTTTTCTCCCGGCTAGAGTGTCTATTTGGATCCAGTTGCGTGGTGACCATACTACATTTTCACTCACCCTTTGCTCTTCCCTCCAACTCTTTTTAGTACCATCGTATCCTGAAGCGGCGAGCTGCCAGGGCAAGCCTCGAAGCCGAGAACCGGCTTTTGCAACGCGGTCGCAAGGTTTGAGAATCCTTATCCTAATCGTCTTTTTTTTGTAGGTCGTCACCGTCTTGCTAACCCTCCTTTTCTTTCTACTGTACATCCTCATCGACAGTATCTTCACGAGTCACGTCACAAGCACGCCATGCGTCGTCCACGTGGGCCAGGTGGGCGATTTCTGACCGCTGCAGAAATTGCGGCCATGGACCAACGCGAGAAATCTGCAGGAGGCCACGAAGCAGAGCAAGGCAATGGAAGTAGTGATGATACGAATCATGTCAGCAGCGGAGGATACGATGCTGGTCAATACCAAGTGCAACATCACCGACAGCAGTTGAAGCAAGAAGAGCAGCAACAGGCTTACCAACGTCAATCGTAAATTGACAACAAGTTTTGAAAAAGGACCATGGCGCAAATGCTGTAATCTCGAGAGGCGGAGACGAAAGGACGTGATCATCACATTTGCTGCCATAAAATAACACCCCCACCGAAATACGATGCGCCTGATATACGGTGAAAAAAGACACTCTTGTAAATACCACCAAACTTCCTCCCCCTTGCTTCGCCCCCCTCCGTACTTCTCAAATATAATACCAGATGCAGCTGCCTCCCGACCGTTCACTGAATCCAAGGTTCTTTGTTGCATATCTCCTCTGCTCTCAAAATCCCGAGGTATGATGCCGAGGTTTGTGATCCGCGGTTTTAATAATGCAAATGGCGTTGAGATATCGTACACATGAAGAGGTGGTTTTACAGAAGATCAAAGTCGTCAAGCTATACAAAGAGAAGCAGACAGTTAACGATCCTGGTCTTATACATGGCAGTATGGCTGTCCTCACTCACTCACCCTTCGATACAAAACACGAAGGGGCGGGGAAGAGAGCGAGAGAGACGAAAAAAGAAGGCAATAATTCCAATGAGTTCTGAATGAATTACCTTATCGTTGTACTTCATAATCTTCCTCTTAATCTTGGAAGTGTCCACCCAAGTGACAAAGTCTTCCATGTTACGAGTGACCAAAAACGCAGGGTCGCTCACGGTCTCGGGACCCACACGAATATGTCCTTGCTCCACAAATGTCACTGCCTCCTTGACAGTCTCTGCCATCTTGAGTCTGCACATGACAATGGGAAGTCGTCGACGACAAAAGGCCGAGACTGTGATCTTGTCCACCTGCGAGAACTGCTTCTGGGCGGTGATCAAGCCCATGTTGTACAGCTTTTCCAGAAGAAGCTCCTCCTGCTTTTGACGGACGGGATCCTGAGGTGGGAGCAATGAGATCTTGTTGGCTAATGATTTGATGTTTCCGCAGAGTTTGTTGTACCTAGCGGAAAAAAAAGGAATGGTGCAGGTTGTAGAAGAACAAAAGGTTGTTAAAAGATGGATGGGAGAAGTTCCCCTCGGCGATTCATTGTTGTTTTCAGTGTTGGATTTCGAAAGCTCCTCCATGTACGAAACAAGCTTCACTATGAGCTGCTGCTTCGTGAAAATAGAAGGTGCAAGCACCTAATCTTGGATTGTCCAGAACGCCCAGTCTAGTGTATCCTGAAGCCTCCGCCTCTTGGGAGTTCATTGTGCCCTGAGGATGTGAAAGCTTACTTGATGTAATCTTCCCGCTTCTGGATGTGGTATCGGCGCATGACCTTAACCTCGCGCACGTTCTCGGTCGACTTCCATTGCAAAAAGTCGACCTTCTTCAGGAGCTTTTGTTCGTGATGGGACAATTGACGCATGGTGCTGTATACGGGTACTGTGAAGAGGGTTGTGGATGGATGGTGGTGGTGGTTTCAATGAATTGCGGTGTTGCTTGGAGAAAAAGAAAAAAGCGTGGCTTGGGACCAATTTGTTTACACTGTAGTATCGTACTGACTGCTGCCTGTTGCCACCAACTGAAGCAGCTCTCTGAGACGAATAGGGCCAGGTGTGCTCCGCGGGGAAAAACTCTTCGCAGTATAGGCCACTTGTTTGTCTCTCTAGGCTCCCTCCTTTGTAAGTATCAGTTATCGAGTTATAAATACTCACATGTTGATCAATAACAATGAGAGCAGCAGTAGCAGCTCTCTGCTTGCTCGGCGGTACAGCAGCAAATGTGGTTTGAATCGTCTAAACATCGCGCGGGACTTTTTAACGGGATATAGTAATGGCTGGGATACAGCAATGGCTAATTACAGCTGCAAGTAAAGGCATATGCAGGTTCAAGAAAATATGTGCTGAGAGATATACTGTGCGTGAGGCTAGGACATGCAGCAGGATCTAGAATCGTGGATCATGGTTGAAGAATCAGCCCCGCCGATCACTCCATGGGTGCAAGGTGCCAGATTTGCCATTGCCATGTGCACAGGAACACACGTTTCTCCGCGCGCGATTGGCAAACCATGCTCTCTGAGCGAAAAAGGGCTGAGTAGAACTGGCGCATGTATAGCAAAAAAAAAGAGGGTTGTTCTTTGGAGTGGGCGCTCGACTCCGCTATTGCTCGGTGGGAATGTCACAACCCGCGGTGTCCAGTGAGCAACGTGAACGAGAGGGGCATGGCCAAGCCAAGTGTCCGCCCTCCCTTCAACTGCCATCTTTTGGTGCAAGTGATCGTTGGCTAAGCTATAGCAGTGCACTCAAACACAAACTCCCACCACCCCTTTTTGACTCGAGTTCAGTTGTATATGACTTCTCTAACGTGCTGGACCTTTCCTAACCTTCTGGAACAGCTTCCGTGCTCATGCTCTACTGTTAATGAACCTTGTTGCTCTCGGGGCCATGGCCTCAGCTTTTTCGTTATTACTCTGGCTCAGATTGTATGTACTGTACATTCATAATCTTAGTGTATTGCTTGGCAAGGCAGCCGGGAGATCCTATAGAGATCCTATGGAACAGTTGAGGAAGCCTCCCTATTCGTAGCAGTGTCGAGAGTCGGTCTTGAATGAATCGCATAATCATGCACCCATCCACAGTGTCATCGTAAGCGGTCGATAATATTTAGGGATCCCAGGCTTCTGGTTCTGGGGCAACATATGTTTTGTCTATTTTCAATAGTAGGGGACTTTACCCCTGTCTTGTTACAGCGCCATATTTCCTTGACCGTTCAAATTCGCAAGCGCAGACCAAAAAAAAAATTCGCCAACGGTCCTCCAAGGGGCTGCGACGCACACAGAAACTTAATGTTTACTTTTGCCAAGGGAAAAAAAAGGGTGAGTTGATCTTGGACCGTGTGAGAGGGGCAGGTCATGAAGCACAAACAGCCAAAAAAAATCGAAACGCCGAGTGCCAACAGTGCCGACAGCGCCCACTGCTTTCATTTGTGTCGATTCATTCATCTTGGCCAAAAATGAGGGGAAAACCCGTAGGCGGATGGCAGGCAGAGCGCAGTGAGCTGCGAAGGTCCCCTCTCTTGGGTCAGCTGGTCCTTTCGCCTCTCCCTGAGATGGAGCGGGGGGGCGAGTTGGTGCATGGCTAGTCGATCTCGCAGTCTGTATAATAATAAGTGCATGCACGCTGCAGGTCCAACGTTAGAGATTTGAGCGCTAGGTCTTTGATCCGAGGAACACGCTAGAGGAATGCAGTTGATTTCAAAGGCCGAGACCCACACATGTTGTGTGTCCACGGGCTGGGTCCTTTCAGCATGCGAGCGTTCTGCTGCTCAAAGGCAATTGCAGAATCGAAAATGAACAAGGGGGTAGAAGAGGAAAAAAAGCAAGCGTTGGAAACTTGAGAGCCCCGCATTGTCTTTGTTCCCTCTGTGTGTAATTGGGTCTGCTGTCCTCGATCGGACACCTACTTCGCCAGGCACACCACGCCCACACGCATGCACAGGGCCCAGGGGTAGAGCAGATTCACCGCTTGTCCACACACACGCAAACACACATAAATACTGCTGGGTTCTTCCCATCCTCGCCTCGCCTTTTCTTTCTTTTCTCTTTTCAACCAACCCCAAGCGGCACTGTTTTTTTTCTTGAAGAACAACCACGCAGCATTCTCGCATCCTCTCATTCATTCTTCATCGACTCATTCATTCATACATACCCACTTCTGCATCACTTAACGCATTCGTCTCCACTCTCAGCAACCTGTCTATATTTCTTTACCTCTTTACTCCTTTTGCCATGACCACCACTTCGTTATCTATCATGCATCAAGTGCCCGCACCAACACTCTCCACACCTTCCACCATGCACAGCTCTTTGGCACCCTCGCCCAGCGACCTGCGAGCCTCGATCCCTATCCGAACCAGCTCCATTCGCTCAAAGACCACGATCGTCATCTCACCGCCCACCACAGCCACACTCTCCACCCTCCACCCTCCACGGCCCACAAGCCAGTGCAGCAGTGTCCACAGTGCCTTCAGCGTCTCTGGAAGCCTCGATCACCGGACCATGACTCGAACCCCGGCTCAGTCCTCGCTCAAACCTCGACCCGTCCACACGCGTTCCTCCTCCCTCGACACTACAAAGCGGACTATCAAATCCACAACAGCAACAACAGCAACATCAACCACACCAACAGCAACAACAGCCAGTCTCAGCGAACGCTCTGCCTTCCTATCGTCGGCTCCAGTCCGGTCTAGAGTTCAGATCATCTCACCCAGATTCAAGAACATGTCCCCAGCTGCCTCGGCCAACCACCATCACAGCACGCTCAAGTCCTCCTCAGCGACATCGGGTTCTGCCACCTCTTTGCCTAGCGGTCTTCGGTGCTGTCCTCTTTCTATGGGCGTCTGCTGTGCTTTGGGCAGTAGCCTTGTTGGTGGTAGTGGTCGATGTGGTGCTCTGAATCTGAACAAGCGTCGGTGGTCGAATGATAGCACGCGTGGCCTGCACGGTACAGCAGGACCCATACACGCGTTGGAGAAATCAGGGGACGAGGATGAGGACGCGTTGAGCGGAACGACCATTCATGACGAATACCTTAATGATAATGACAACATCAGCCATAGCTCAGTGGTGGCCAGTAACAACAACAACAACAAGACCAAGAACAAGAAGCGGTGCCCAACCTTGGCCTGGTTCAACTTCCTGTTACGAAAGTAGACTAAAAAAAAAACATTATAAAAACCTTGTACATATTCAATCAGCCTTGGCCGGAGTTTAATGATCTCATGTAGGACAGCTTTTCCCTGACTCCCACTACTCTTCACGCGGGCGTATGAAAGCCGCTTGAGCAACCGTGGTTTCGGTGTGAAGAGTCTGGTGCTCTTTTCTAGAGACAGTCCTCGTCACCTCTCGCCTGGTCCTGACATGAGTTTCCACGTCAAATGCCAACTCTACTTGAACCTCCTCACTGTGCTCGGATCGCCCATGCTCATCATGCTGCCACTGCTTCTTATGCTGCTTGTTCTGCTGCCGTTGCTGCTGCTGTAGTTCCTGATCTGAGTGGCGCATGATGACCTTCTCGCTACCTCTTTTATCCCTGGTCACCCTAACGGTCACGTCTTGTCGCGCGCACGTCTCCTCCAGCCACTGCCCGACCCGCTTTTCAAAGGCCGCTCCAGGAAAGCTCTTAAAATGGAACCGTGCGCGTACAAGGTTACGCTGATACGCCGCAGGAGCGTGCGACAGCAGACTCGGAATCGACAATAGGATCCGCTCAAACAGCTTGGGTTGCCGGAGCCGGCTCAATTCGTCCACATTGTACAGAGCCTGGGCCTTGGTCATGTCCTCTGCGATCAGCTCAGCCGTGACAGCTCGGAGATGCTCCAAAGATTCAGCTTCGGACAGGGACGAGGTGGAGGATGTGGTCGTCGTTGAGCCGGCCGATGTGGTTGTTATGTCGCTGAAGGATGAAGACGGAGTCAGGGGGGCGGTGGTAGTCCTTGGAGACTCGTTGCCGTCATTCTGACGATACATGGTCCTCGACATGGTCGCAAGCTTGGACAATTTTAGCAGCAAGTCATTTAGGTCGCCCTTCTTTCGCAATACGCCTGCACTCAAGTCTGCCTCAAAAGCCGAAGGCCCGACGGTCGGGACCTTGGGCTTTTTGTATATCTTGACGAGCTGTCCGACGTGCTGATAGTCCAATAGAGAGTGTAGATGCTTGGGTGGTGACGGCTGCCTTGTAGGCTTCATAGTATTCAGAGGATCCTGAACTTCTAGTGGTGAGCAGAGAGTCTCGCTCGAGTCGTTTTGACAATGGAGAAGGGAGCTCGTCACCAGACTATCCTGTTCCTGATCACAGTACAGCCAGGGGTTGGGCTTTGGTTCACAGTAGCGACAGGGAAAGATGCGGTCGTTAGGCTTGTTGGGGTTGACGTTGATTCCAGGTGGCATGCGCGGCACTAAAAGTCAAAAGCAACAGGTAGATAGATACATTAACATTTAAGAATCAATTACAGATATGCGTTACAAGTTGAGAGGCATCACAAGTGCAGAAGACGTGCAAGGACGCAGTCCCAAGCTTACCAATATCCTTATCGGCGACCATGCGCCAGTAGGCGGTCTTATGAGGGCTCTGGCTGGAGAAGTGGAGTTGGTTCTGAGCGAATTCCTTTGCAAATCCTGAGTCTCCAAGCTTTGGGCTGGCAATGCTGTAGCAGTCCCTGAGGTGAATCAGATCCTGGTCATCGCTGAATCTGGCAAGCATCTCCTGCAGCACTGTTCTTGGGGATGCGCCAAGAGGGGCACGAACATACGTGTCCCCAACCGGGATAAATTCGTCGTCCTGTGTTAGAGGATCCTCATTTCGAACGGGCATCTGTAGACGTGCCATGACCATGGCTGCGAGGGCGCCGCCGAGAGAGTGACCCGTCAACCATAAATTGACTGGTTTGCCGGTCTTTTGCTTAGAAATCCTTGCAGTCTCAAAAATGGTCTCCATGATGGTGTTAAAGGGATTGGTCTGATCGTAAGTCCTGCTCTCGTACTCGCTGACTGGTTTGGCATCAGGGAAGAGCGATTCGTAAAAGCCCTTGTGAACTTCTCCGTACAGGTACTCGCTGGCATCCACACGCTGGATGGTGACATCGATCAGGTATTCATCTGCAAGATGTGGGGAAAGAGGAGGGCGAAGAACAGGAGAGAGCTTAGTGAAAAGGCTACAGCATATACATGCAGTGCTGAGCCACAATTCAAGCCTTACTGAAAGCCAAAACGGAGGTTCCCTTGAAGACCAGGACGATAGCGTCGTCGTTATAAAAAAGACCAGCAAATGGCCCGCCCAATGTTTTGAGCTCACTGATGCCCATAAACCGCATTCCGAACTCCCTCCTGGCATTCTCGTCAATCACACGCTCACTCTCCTCAAGCAGCTTGGCTGCCTTTTCCCGCTGTGCCTGGTCCTTGACATCCAGCAAGATCTTGGACGCCTCCGCCACCAGCTTGTCGTCTCGCTGATATGCCATACTGGACATGATCAGTAGCAAGTTCGCTACGTAGTAGCTGAACGTGGGTCTCAGCTTTGGCTCCTGATCCTCCAGGTGCCTGATGGCTTCGTCGTTCCCATCAGGATCTACATAGTCTAGTCTCAATTAAACATCGTTTATTATTAGCAGAGTTCCTACTTCCCTTCGGGTGCCTGATGAAACGCCCGCCGTTAACATATTCATATGCCAAAAACATACCTGTCTCGTCAAACAGGGCAATCTGGTCATCGAAAAAGAGCCCATAATAATACGCCCCGATCCTGGTGTAATTGACAACAATGACGAGCAAGCCGATAGCCTGCTGCATAATCGTCATGGCAATGATCAGCACAGGCAGAACACCCATGGCATAGATCCTGCTGATGATATCGGAACCAGGGATCTGGCTCGGATGCTTCAGGTGATGGACGTAAATATGAAGTCCGTCCGCCAAGAAGTTGGATAGCAGCATAGGCCGAATCGACAACGGCTCCTGCAGTGGCCGAGGAGCGGCGGCAGTGGCGCTTCGTTTTGGCCGACCAAGTGGCCACGTTTCAGTTGATTGACGTTTGACGTCTCTGTGGGCGAGCAAATCCTGTTGGCTCGAGAATTCATCGAGATGATGGCGGTTGACTGGGGGTCGAGCAGGAGCTGCTCTTTTACGGCGATCCTCCTTTTGCTGGCGGGCCTGAGCTGAAGGGCGGCCGAGTGCAACGGGTCCTTGTAGATGGGTGTGCGCTGTGGCATGGACATATGCTTCAGCTTCTTCTGAGGCCATGGTCACGTCCTGATGATGTTATATTGAAGGGGGAGGAAGCACCTGCTGCACTTGAGCTTGGTCAACTCCAACCGGGTGAAACGGGGTCAGGGAGAGCCAGAGGGGAAAAGAGTGGATGGAAGGTGGAAATGGGCAGGCAGGGCAGAACGAAGCAAGCTTGATCAAGGGACACAAACGATGTGTTTCGAGTCTCTTGGTAAGGGCTGTAGCTATTTATGAGGGGAGTAATGTGATCATGGAAGGGGGCAAGCATGGACAGGGGGGGAAGGGGGACAAGGGAGGAAGGTCAAGGCGAGGTCTGAGCGGCCCAAAAAAACGCAATGGGAGGAAGGAACGCCCTGTCCTTCCGTGTTATCCACGGCACCCATGGGAGTGTTCCATCCCAGGCGGGCTCAGTTCCTCTTCACCTGCTGCACTGAGGAAAAAAAAGTTTATCCACGCCCATTCTTCTTTTATGCATGGCCCTCCGCGGCTCGCTCTCAGGCAAAGGGGTGTGGTCACACGTCGTAAGCAGCGAGTCTTCTGTGTGAGGATGGGCTGTGTGAGGTGCATGGACGATAGGCTACAGCGGCACGGCAGGGATCACTCCCACCTTATGAGGAGAGTTGAAGGCATAAAATGTATACAAAGTCTGCTTGACCTGTTGGCCGCGCCAGACACATGCCACGCGCAGCGACAGAATACAGCACCGTACCCTATTTCTTTCTTCAGTGGTGTCCGGTGCCAGCGCGTCAGCATGCAATGCAGAAAAGGTTGGGGATTGCAGAGGATTGCAGATGCAGCGGATGACGGAGCGATGTGCTGCCATGCAGAGATGCAACGAATGAGCAATTGTCCCAGCACTTCCTGTAATATGCCAATGGCACCGATGACACCGAGAGAGTCCATGTGGTTGCGAGCGTATATTTCATATGTATTATGTATTCAAGCGCTATGGAGGAGAAAGGGAACGGAGGGAAAGTAAAAAGCCCAAAAGTCAAAGGGAAGAAAATGCAACAAACAAGGACGAACGAGGGTAAAAAAAAGATATAAAAATTCAAACAGGACAGAGACAAGAGCAACAAAGGCAGAAAAAAAATATCCCCATTCCAACCAACCTATTCCCTCCTCATTCCCAACCGAGGGTCAACCCTCATACGAGGTAGACCTTCATCTTCCTCTGCCCAGCTCCTAGTCCTCGGACATTGAGAATCCGAGAGGGCGGCGACCCTGCGCGGTCCAGTGGCAACATGGACGAGAGCGCTGGCGGACTGGATAGTGCATCGAGTGCATAGACGTCGTCCTTATCATTGGCCGCACTGGCCTTTCCTGTGGGTGTGTACAGCATAGTGGGTGAGTTTGGAGAGGTCGACGGCGAAGACGACGCTGAAGACGACGACTGCGAGTCTGTTAAAGATGGCGGGGTGGATGGCTGTGATAAGGAGGACGACCTGGACGGGACAGACGAGCGACGGTAGGGGTGGAACGAAGCCGACGATGACGATACGAGAGGATCCTGGGGTTTGCGGGAATGCAGAATGAGCACATTGCGGCTCAAATCCACGACGTTGCTGGTCAGGTATTCACTTGGATCGCTCGACCAGTTCTCACCAGCAACCTTGACGCTTGCTGGGGGCGAGGCGGAATCCGCCTTGGGCGCATCATTGTCCTTTTGGGAATCTGACGTTGGCGACAGCTGAGCAGTGGCTTCTTCCGCTGACGTTTTGGGTTCTGATTCTGCTACCAGCATTGTCTTTTCTACAAAGGCTTCGCTGTCGGCAGCCGGCAGGCCATCCTCTGGGATCTGGTCGTAGCTGAGGATGTCAACGGCCATGGAGAGATCAGAATCATTCTTGATGCGGAAGGCAAAGACGATGCCTTTGGTCGGGTCGTTCTGAGCAGGCGAGCGCACAGGGGTGCCTTTGCGTCGACGTTGCACCAGGTCTTGCGGTTGCGGTGATGGCGAGGAGACGACGGAAGGCGAGGCAGATATATGCTTGCTGTTACCCCGATAAGGCCGGGCATCGTTTGGGGTCGACTGGGCTGCTGCCTGTCTTGTCTTTCTAGCTGTCGTCTTTCTCTTTGCCATGTAGAAATAAGTAAAGGCAGAGGCAAAGCGACGGAGGCAATGGCAGCAAGAAGGAGGAGTAGAAACAGAAGGAAGGAACGGGAGGGGGATGTGTCAAGAGGCTGTCCTGGGTATTGGTATAAGAGGGCTCAAGGGCAAACGTCAGGGGAGGAAGCCGCCAGTGGATAGTTGGGCACCGGAGGAAGTGGAGTGGAGCAGAATGATTGCAGCTGTTGGGCACGAGTGGTGAGGAAATGACGGCGCAAGGGCGTACAGCACAAACAAAGTGAAGGACAGCAAAGGAAGAAGGGCAGACAAGACGACCCTGCAATGGAGGTGGGGAGGGGCGGGGGGGAATTCAGAGAAGGGAAAAAAAGACAAAAGAGAAGGACGGGACTGGGAGTGGGAGAGAAGAAATAAGAACGAGAGATACGCTGTGGCAAGTGAGAGAAAAGAACCACAGAGCAAGAGCAGAGCAGAGCAGAGGAAGGACGAGAGAGTGAAGAGACAGAGTGACAGTGAGAAGGACAGGGAAAAGGGGACACAAAAAAAAGAGTGTTGTCAACACACACCGGTGCATCTCACTCCGCTCCACTCACACCCACACGGGAAGTTGAAATGCATCAACCCACATATTTCAAACCCGTGTAAGTCCAAATGGAGTCCATGTCCACGTCCACATACATCAACTCTTTCCCCCTCTGTTATTGCGCAACGAACCTTGCCACCCAGTCTTGCCAGTCAGCCTTGCCACTCCAACCTGCCCCGCTGTTCTCCTGTCAAAGGCACTCTCAAGCCGACTTTGGAGCCGGCGATTCACTTGCGAGGTACCCAAAGAGCATGTCCTTTTCTGGCCTCAGGGCAATGGCCAGCATCAAGTCAACTCAGAATGGGCGCAGTGCACATTCTGAGTTGACTCGATGCTTGTCCACTCTTCTACAGTGACGTCACCGTGATAGAGCTTGTGGCTGGTGCACAAGCTCTATCACGGCGTGGCTACCTTCAGTTTCATGTGGTCCATGCTTGTTCTCCCTTGATCCACAGTGGTCCAAGCTACACATTGTCCGCGACACACATCGTCACCCTCTCTTGCTGTCACGTTTAAAATCTTCGTTCCTTACAGCACTCCTTCACATGGAGATATCAACCGCTATAGACCATGATATGGGGCCAGACCTTGGAGGTGTGATCAGATGAACTCCTTGAAGGAATATGGGCGTGGGCTTGACTGAGCCGCCTCTCTTTCTCTCTCTTCTCTCCCTCTTCTCTCTCTCTTCTCTCTCTCCTCTCTCTCTCTCATCTAGCAGAGGCACTGACACCAGAGTTGGTTACCGGGATTTGGTTTCAGACACGTTTCATGCGGTGTGACACGACCAGGCCACAAATCAGGCACAGGCTATTCAGGCACAGGTTCGAAGGTGCCACGTTGATGGCGTGGACCACCCTTGGCGCGAATATGGTCATGAAGGGGAGCTTCAAAACATAGATTATGTATACGCCAGGCCTGGAATGAACGCCGCGTAGTCGCCCTCCTTTGTTTCTCTCTCTTTGGTCCCACGCCCCTCCCCCCTTTTTTTCTCGCTCATCAGTCGCTTTCATACATGAGGAATCTTTTTTTTTAATGAATCTCTGCTGCAAGTGCATGCCTGTTTGAGCCTGCATCGATCGATTTGTCTGTTGTCTCTCTGCATTGCGGTCTCTTGCTCCCACTATCTCACCCTCATCTTACTCTCTTGTAACCTCTCCCTCCAAGCGAGCTGTAGAAACCAATCCGTCTGTAAAAAAAGAAACGAGAGCCCTCCTGGCTCAGTGTCCCACTGATGATGAATGGAATATTTGATTCTGACGGTAGGCTACTGAACAATAAAAGGGGTGAAAAGTGAGAGCACTACCTTGGACTCTGTGTGTCGGCTGGGACAGACCAGAGCAGAAGGACGAACGGAGAGTGAGAAGTAATAAAAATAATACAAATCATAAAGAGACCCAGCAAGGAAGAGAGCACAGGCGAGGAGAGTTGGGCTCGGGAGAGTGCGATAGAGGTGGGGTAGTCGACTCTGAGGGGACATCGTGGAGCGAGGAAAGTGGAGGTGGGGTGGTGTGGTGTTAACGGAAGGGGTGACGAGCTCAGAAAAGCGTATCAACTACTGCACAGGTGGTACCTGACGGTGCTACGCACTGTGGTCTCGAGGGATGAGATGAGCCATGAGGAAGATTCAGGACCACGGATGAAAAAGTACTATTGGACGAGCAAGTGCGACCATGAATGTGCATCATCCTTTGGACTGAGTGGCAATGTCCTTGGTGACCTCCATGACCTCAAGGTCCATGGAGTCTCTTTTTTGTCGTTCATCATCCCACATCCCTGCCTGACCCTCCCTTTTTTTTTTTCCTTTTCTATTTTTTCTTCCACGTCCCTCTTCTGTCTCTCTTCTCTCTCTCTCTTTCTCTCAACCCTTTTCTCGTCCATCCTCGTGTTCTATCTCGCGCACCCTCAGAAGCAACAAGCCCAACTCCCTTTTCAGACAAGTCCACAGGTCCTCTTGGCCCACTCGCCTCTTTTTCTTTTTATTTTTCCTCATCCTCTCTCTCGTTCCTTTGCTCCTTCTCTTCTCACTCTTTCGCTCTTGCTCTCTCTCTTTCTCTTTATATCTCTCTCTCTCCCTCCCTCACTCTCCCTCTCTCTCTCTCTCTCTCTCTCTCTCCAGTCTCTTTATTCTCCGTAACCTCTCCTTCACTCTCCTTCGCTCTCGCCCTTTCTTCCTTCACCCTCATCTTTTTGTTACGTGCCGTACAAATCAATCATACATTCTTCCTCACGCTTGGACTCACCTGGCCCGAGACCCGTATCTCAATCTTCCGATCGTCCTCGACTCATTCCTGATCACGCACACACACACCCCGCTCGGGAAAACACCTCCAAAAGGTAGTCTCGCAGGTCATCTTGGCCTCCTCTATCTCTCTCTCTCTCTCAATCACCGCTTCGACAGCCACTGCAAGAAAGTTCGTTGTAAACGCGCTTCTCAACTCGCGCAGTATCAACAGTCAGCACATACTACAACATGCCGCCACCAACAAGGCGAGGCCATATGTTTGGGCCCTACTACCTGCTACAGACCTTGGGAGAGGGCGAGTTTGCCAAGGTCAAGCTCGGAATGCATACGGAGACGGGAGAAGAGGTAAGCTAACTTCATTCAGCAACTTCAGACACATCAAGGGTGTGTTATGTATAGATCAGCTCTCAACTCTGCAATCTGCGGGAACAAACAAAAAAAGGGAAAGGTGCGGGAGCGGGGATCAAGGATAGACCAACGGGAGCCAAGCAGAATGAGCAAGGCAGAGGCAAAAGGCAAATGCTTTCGCGAGAAAGCCAAAAAAAAAAAAAAAAAAAAAAAAAAAAGTGTGTGTGTGAGAGAGAGATGCAGCCAAGTGGGAGGGAGTGTGGATAGCGAGGCGTTGGTGATGGCGGCAAAGCGTTTGGTTATGACCAGTCTGGCATTGGCGGTTGATGAGGAAGGCTCAGCCGAGTCGGGCCTCATGGCCAACCCAAAGCCAAACGAGTGGCGGCAACCTCACTATCGACCGGCGGCGCACGACCATTTTGACTTTTTTCCGGTTGCGTTTGCTTCCACCCAGCGATGTTCTCAGACCACGTCGGCCGTTGCTCGATCCTGCCGTTACTGCCTACACAATAGCCTTCTTTGATTACGCTGTATTTCATTTTCGGATTGTTTTTCCGTGCCTTTCCTCGCTCCTCGGAGCAAACCCGGGCACAGCAATAAGGCACCGTCAGGCTCGAATGAGCACCCCGTGGGCGCACATGGATGGGCGAGGGAGGGCGGTAGTCGCGTAAGCCATGGCCAGGTGAACACCCACCAATCATGCAGGCTCGAGCTGTGATGTGTGCGTGGGTCTGACGTGCTGGATGATCTTGCCCATGTCGTCGTCCTGTGAAAGACTGTTGGTCCTGGCTCATGGTCTTTGTTTATGTGCACACCATCAAGGTTATGGTTGTTTCCTGCAGCCGACATGTCGGCGTCAACAGAGCAGCCAAAGTTACTGCATGATCTGCCCATGATATGAACAGCATGCACACCGTGGCCCGTCCTCATGTCCATCGACGCCTGCTTGCCTGCCACCTGATCGATTGCCCAATGCCATGCCCATGTCTGCGGGTCTATTCACTCCCCCGCAAACCCCCTTCTCCTCCTCATTCGGTCAGCAAGGCAGTCAGTTGTCCCTGCCAGTCTTCGATCTCCCACATGTGCCTTCTGCACTCCACTACCCCCGTTGTGTGTACTTGCTTTGCTATTGTTTATCGTCTTTCTCCTCGTTCTTTCTTTCTCGTGCTGTCTCTCGCGCATGGCAGCGTGCTATATTTTGTTGTATTTCCTTGTCGCTGCTCCACTCCCCACCCCTTTATTTAGCCCCTTTACGGTGGAGCGTGTGTTGGACTGATGACGCAGAGAAAGCGCCTCGAGTGTTGCTGGAAAATGGGATACGCAACTTTTTATCAGGGATTTCTATTAACAGAGAGGCAGTGGACATGGGCTTTTGCTGTAGCCTTCGGTGCGGATGACTGTTGCTGCGAAGACTGCGGCAGTGTGGGCGACTGTGCGGTGGGACAGGCATGACCCAATTGCTGTCCAGTGCAGAAAGCTAGAAGCGACCATGCAAAACGGCTTTCCTTGATCTTCAACGAGAGCGGCGGGATCTCACTTTTGTAAAAACACGAAACTAAGCATCTCTTGATGAATTGTGCCGTTACCCATCTAGGTCGCCATCAAGCTCATAAGACGTCAGTCCGTCGATAACACTCCACGTATCAACAAGATTGGCCGCGAGATATCTGTTCTTAGGGTAAGAAGGATCACATCCGTGTACCACCCAATGTCCATCCCACCCAGACACTACATTTGGAGGTCGTCGCACAAAGTCTCATTTTGTGTTTGTTGAACCCATTCCCTCCGCATCTAGACAATTCGACACCCGAACATCATCTCACTGTTCGATGTGATTGAGACCGAGCGCTATATCGGCATCGTCATCGAGTATGCCTCAGGTAAAGACCACACTTCCTCTGCATACCATATTCTAGCTTGGACCTTCATTCTCACAATGTTACGTACGCTGACTATGTCTTGTCAATTGTGCATGCAGGCGGCGAGCTTTTCGACCACATTCTAGCACACCGATATCTCAAGGAACGCGACGCATGCCGGCTATTTGCACAGCTGATGAGTGGTGTCCACTATCTCCACTCAAAGCACATTGTTCACCGCGATCTCAAACTGGTATGAGCTGCTTGCAAAGGTCTTGAGGATGCTCCACGATGATAAAAGAGTGTTTTACTCATTATGAGGGTGGTTTAATTTGGGCGTGATGTAGGAAAACTTGCTGCTTGACAGGAACCGCAACATCATGATCACGGATTTCGGATTTGCAAACCAGTTTGACAGCACCACCAGGGACCTCATGTCCACTTCGTGCGGCTCACCTTGCTATGCTGCACCAGAATTAGTGATCAGCGATGGACTGTACGTTGGTAGTGGTGTCGACATTTGGAGCTGTGGCGTCATCCTTTATGCGATGCTGGCGGGATATCTCCCTTTTGATGACGACCCGTCCAATCCAGATGGCGACAACATCAACCAGCTCTACAACTACATTCTCGCAACGACGCTCGTCTTTCCGGATTACATCTCCCCAGATGCCCGTGATCTATTAAGGATGATGCTGGTGCCCGACCCAGTCAAGCGATGCAACATGAAGAACATTATGGGTCACCGCTGGCTCCGACCGTACGCTAGCATGTTCCAGTACAGCATTGACGAGATGGAGGTATGGACAAGTCTCGCCCTTCCTGCGCCCGAGGCACTCTTCCACATCCACTCCACGATGAAAAGCAGTCTGCTAAATAGGAATGCACTGTCTCTTCCTTCTCACTTATTTTCAATCTCTAGCAACAAGCGATTGCAAGACTCAATGGCGCTGTTTGGGTCCCTACAAGGCAAGCAGCTGCTGAGGCGAAGCCGGCCTTGCTTCAACCTGCCAACTCTGGCCCACCACGTCCATCTGCCGAGGAAGTCATGCCTAGGCGGCACACCATCTGGATCGAAAGCACAGACGCGGTTCCATCTTGGGAAGCTGGTCGCCACATGGCTAGAGCTAATGAGGGAGAGATCCGACAGCATCTCCCCAACGTTGATGAATCGGCGATGGATATTGACAGGGAGCCTATTGTATGCCAAGAGCCCGAGTCTACAGTTGAAGGGCAAGCTCAGTCCGAACCCATGGAAACTGACCAACAAGTCGAGATGGACCCCGTACCGCAAGTTTCTATTACACCGCTACTACAGGACCATATTGGCGATCAACTGGATAGAGATTTGACAATGGAGATTGACAACCAGCTCAACATGGTCTCAGAGCCGTCGACTGGATCGCCTGTCTCCACTCAGGACAATGCGGATGATCTTAGCACCGGCATCACGTCCCCATCATCGGGTTCCTTGGCCGCAAAGTCGTCGTCCGCATCAGTGCTCCACCAGGGAGCAGTCCCTCACAACTCTGACGAGGTGACCGCCAAACTCCAGGTTGCAGAGCGCCCAAAGACCCCAGAAAGCGAGCGACCTGTGGAAACACGCGTTAGGGCTAAGCCAAGCGTTGAGAGCACGGTTGACATGTCTCCCACTGCAACGGTCTCGCGACGCACTGGCCAACACGCACGTATCAGACCCACCACCATCCACGGTGAGCCTATGACATCGAACAGCTACGCCTATCCCACTCCGACCTACCACGAGCCTTTGCCTGCACCCAAGAGTCGCCAGACGCCGTCGCGTGAAAACGCGCATCTCAGCCCGCCCAAGGTCTATCACCAGTCGCACTTCCAGCAATCCTCACCGTCCCTCCTTCAACAGGGACAGAAGTCGTCGCAGGCGGAGGCTGTGCCGCCCGTACCCATCATTCGACAAAACCATAATAGCGAGGTCGCTGGCGGCTATAATAGCATCCCAATCCCACCGATCCCTGCATCACCCTCTGCGCATGAAAAGACCCATCGCAAGGGTCCATCATCCTCGGGACGCCTGTTTGGATTCTTGGGTCATCTTTCAAAGAAGAATGGAGAGTCAACAGCGAATGTTTCCTCGTCCTCGCCCAAGAGCTCACAAGAATCGAATGGTGCCGCGGGACTCGATGCGCAACAGCAGTCCTTTACATCGCCCACTGCACCATCCACGACCCCATCCAAGAAGCCGGGATCGATCAACCAAGTGTTCAACCGCTACAGCCAACATGTACCGCAGCCTGAGAAGGCCGCTCAGTCGCAAAAAGGCAAGAGACGAAAGACGCTTAGTCTTGTTGGAGGCTCTAATGAACATCACCAGCACCAGATCAACGGCGGAGCCCGACCCCCACTCCCATCCAGCGAAGGCACGGCACAAAGGATCATGGGATGGTTGCGACGCAAGTCGTTTGGTAAGAGAATTGACAACACAACGGCTCTGACAGTCTATGGGATCTAGCCTGCGGGTGCACTATGATGACTAACACACTTTCTCGTCTTGTTTTGTTTTTGTCTTTAGCCAAACCCGCTTCGGAAAGACCTCAATTGGACATCAAGGTGTCCTCGCCTACCGCTGCAGCCATGATTGTTCCCAGTGCGCCCTCGCCCCGTCCAGGCACCGTGTCTCCCAGCCAGGATACAGAGTCAAACCCAAGCAGCAGCACTCACGGTGTCCTTCAGCCAAGTGCCCTGCCACCTTCTACGTCAACTTCAACCGCTATGACCGTTACAAACGCTGCTGTCGATCAAGGCAGAGACCCTGCACTCGAGGCCTTGTTTTTCAAGTTGCCTTCTAACTGGTCGGACTCCAAGCTCAAGTGGCATTCTGGAGCAGTGGAAATCTCGGCCCTGTCGTCGCGTCATCCTGTTGAGATCATGTTCGACATCAAGAGGGTGATTCTGCGTCTCGGAATGGAATTCCGCGTCGATTCCGACTTCAAGGTCAAGTGTGTTCGTCGTAGACGGAACGCAGATGGACATGCAGAGGAAAGCAGCCACAGCAAGAACCGATTCTCGTTCTATGGTGGCCCAACGCCCGATGACAATGTGAGCGTCATGTCCAGCAACTTGTCCATGGATCGCGGCGAGGCATGGGTCTCCGCGAAGGGTGCCAGTGGATATGGAGCCAACGGAAAGAAGAAGGCTGGCGGCATCAGGACGTTCCTCTGGCGCAACAGCACATCGCTGAGTCTCTCATCCTCGCCACCTCCTGTGCCCCCAATGCCTTCCTCGTCCCCTCGTGCTCTGCCACAGATTATGAACGGCTCGTCCCTTGGTCTTTCGTCGCCACCACCCATGATGGCTGCCGTCTCGAAAGAGATTGATTCCGATCATGGTGTTTGGGTCAGCTCGGGAATGGCTGCTGGAGCCGGACTGGGAGTGGTGAACGGCTCAAACTCCTCATCTTCAGCAGCGACCTCTCAGCAGAGCCAGGGCGGTGTTTCCCCATCTCTGCCCAGCAACTCGACCATTGCAACGACTATTGGCGCCGGAACCACCGTTGCCACCCAGAATACAGGACCCGAGCCGTTGTATGGCGAGGAATCGATCGATTCTGGTGAGGAGGTGCGATTCTCGATTGAGCTGTGCCGTATCAAGAACCTTCCGGGTATTTACTGCGTCGACATTCGCCGTATGAAGGGTAACCTGTGGGCGTACAAGTTCCTGTACCACGCGGTGCTCAACACCCTGGATCTTAATGGCAAGGGCGGGTACATTCCTACGTTGCCCGATAACCTAAAGATTGTGCAAGCCCAGTAATGACTTTGAAACTTACTTTGTTGTTTTCTTAACGTGCTGTGCCCCCCCCCCCCACCATTTCTCTTTTTCTTTATACCTCTTAATACTATTTTTTCTTCTTTGTAACCCCTTGATGAATAAAAAAAAAACACATACGCTATGAGCAGCCGCGAAACTCATTCTCTCGAGCCGCAATGGTATTCTTCCAAAGAACCATCTAGCCGATCTCATTTTTTTGACAAGTTTTGCACAGCGGCTTGATAACCGACAGATTGGAAAAAAAAATGAGGGTATCATTATTGGTTGTCAAGACGGTCTTCAGCTATATCATTGATTTCTCAGGATATCCAACCGCATCGACATCAGCCTGGTGATGATGGTCATGCTTTGCAGGGTCGGCCGAGTCTGAGATGCGGGTTCCTCCAGGTTTAAACCAATGGCGCCCCCAGATGGCGTAGTAGAGCACACAAAGACCAATGACGACGATGAATGGAACAGCAGCATAGTTCATGTTCAGGGCCGTGACGGGGGCCGTGGTGGGGCAGAGGAAGAGGGCTGAGGTGATGACGATCCAGACGCAAGAGACGATGCCGACGGGGATGGAGAACCGCCCGAGGCTGAAGGGGCCAGGCTCAAAGGTGTGTCGGGCAAGGACGATGCGGCACAGGATAGGGATCAAGTAAGAGATGGAGGACGCGATGGTGTTGACCGAGACGATGGCCGAGTAAGCGGTCTCGGACCAGATGTAAGGCAGACCCAGGACAAAACAAAACGCGATGTTGAACCACACAGCGGCCACGGGGCTCTTTTCCTTGTTGAGACGATGGAGGTACTTGGACAGGGGTAAGGCGCCGTCTCGAGCAAAGGCAAAGACCATGCGGGAGCTGGCGAGGGTGAGGGCACTACCGCAAAAGAATTGAGCGCCCAGGATGACCAAGATCAAGACAATGGCCCACGTCTTGCCTGCAGAATCCAAAAAGATCTGGCTCAGGGATACGCCCACGGCGGGGCTCACGATCTGGGTCTCAAAGTCCGCGATGCAGAAGGTGATACCGACGAGAAAGAACCATCCAACGACAGCGGCAGTCAGGATGGCGCGGATGATGCCCCAGGGACCTCCCTCCTGTGCGTTCTTGGTTTCCTCCGACATGTGTGCTGCAGAGTCGTATCCAGAGAGGGTGTATTGGGATTGAAGGAGCCCGAGCATGAAGACGTAGAATCCTGACGACCAACCCGTGTTGTTGACCCAAGCTGTGAACACGAAGGAGGCGGGTTGCTTCTCGGGCGTCGTTGCAATGACGACAATGACGATCAATGCTGTTCCTAGGACATGCCACCAAACTAGCACGGTTCATTTGCCCAAAAAAAAGAGGGAGCGCATCAGTCCATGCAACACTTGTCAGTGTCTTAAAAGTTGGGCGCGATGCGAAAAGAGGGGAGTCTTTTTTTTTTGTTCTTCGTCGCTGTCGTTTTTACCTGACATGATGTTGAAGATGCCGTTCAAACGGACAGCCATTGAGTTGACGATGCCGTGGAGGATAAGGATCCCGACATAGATGGCAAAGATCACATATGTACTGGCATCGTACCCCGCAGTCATCGAGATCAACGACGCCAAAAATTGGGCCATGGCCAAATCTGTACTCGCAATCGCGACTAGTCAGCAAAAAAGGGAGCTAAGGGTTAGAACAATAATGTAATCTGCAACGGTCAAAAAAAAACACAAGGATTCTCAACCATACTGTTCCTTTGTCGTTTTTTTTGTGCTTACCACACTATTCACAAGGACGCCGTGGGAGCAAAGGAACATCAGAAAAAAAAATGAAAGGATTTTTTTTTTTTTAGAAGAGCGGCTCCAAGGATGCATTGCAGGAATTTGAGATCTTTGACGCCAGATGACAGCAGTTTGCAGCTTACCAAGCCCAACCAGTTGGTGTAACCAACGATCCAGGAGGCCAGCGGCACCCAGTCCGGGCTCCCAATTGCAACACCGTTGATGACCCGTCCCTCCAAGATCTTGATCGTCCAGAAGTATAGTCCTCCTGTAGTCGGGTACGCTGAGCAGATCTCGGCCAATGAAAGTCCAATCATCAGTGTGAAGAAACTAACCACGAGCCATCCTACAAATGGGATGAAACGGAAGGAGAGAGAGGGTCATCGTGTGAGCATGATACGGAAGTGTCATTTTTTTCTTCACTCTTATCTTTTTTATCGCAACAAACAGCACGAGAAAAAAAAAGACACTATAGATCTTACCCCAAATGACGGTGACAGGGCCACCAGACTGCAAGGCATTGCCGTACAGGGGTGTCAGACCCGACAGGATAGAGAGGCATGAGAAAGTGACACCAAAGGTACCAAACGCTGACAAGGAGCGGTCTAACGACTACACATGGCAAGGTGCAGGGCATTTACTGTTAGCTTGATAGTAATCAGTGTGAGAAGGAGGAGGAGGAGGAGGAGGAGGAGGAGGAGGAGGAGGAGGAGGAGCCGGGAGCTTGAGAAATTGAGAGAAGGGATGCATCGAGTTGCTGGGAAGTGTGCTGTTTTTCTTTTTTCTTTTTTCTTTATCTCAAGAATCGGCGATCGTCTGTGCACTCTGGCTTGTCGAAACTACCGTTGTTTGCGAGGATCGTTGGAAGAGGACGGGGGAAACGCAGAAACCATTGGGGGGGGTGTAATAGTCCTCTTCCAAGATCGACGGATATAGTGCTGGAGAGAGTACCTGCTTGTAGCCGAGCTTTTCTAGAACAGCACGATCATGATCATACAACGATCCAGACTCTTCAGATCCTGACTTTTCCATGTACCTCGCGCGGAATGGGAGGGATGTGGTCTATTGTGGAGGAAGGGAGGGGGTGGTAGTGATAAAGAGGAGGCGGAGTGCGTGGATGCCAGGAGGGGGAGCCAGACGGGGAGCGTGAGAGAGAGGAACGAAAAGAAAGAAAGAGACGAAAGCGAAGAAAAAAAAAAGGGAAGACGCAAAAAAAAAAAAAAAGTGTTGCGCTTGACCGAGGTCCAATTGAACAATTTTTTTTTTTTGGCAACTCTGGACTTTGTTGATACGGCCCTTGATGTACACATTTTCCCACTTCTGTGCAATCATTGCCTACCAGATTCCAACTCCTCTCCCCACGCGCATTCTCTGTCGTGGGATTACGGCTGCGAGTGTACACAGTAGTAATGCCATAGAGTATTAGAGTTTCTGTTCAGGGAAGAAACGTCTCCTCAATTGGTCGCTCTTGCTCACAGTCGGATAATTCTCTTGATCTTTATTCTATCACTCACCTTCCAACTACTGTAGCACTGCAGTCAACCTGTATTGCATATATTTTTGTGCAGCCCTGGCTCAGATGTTTACAGCACCATTGCACAAGGCCATGCCTACATGGCTAGTCAAAATATACTCGGGCGTTATCTGCTGAGTTTCGAAAATAGAAGCTGCAGGACCTAGACGCATCCAAAAGACAAACACAGAGGCACGTATATACATGTTCAGCCTCCCCTTCAGGAGGAGAGGAGGAGGGGGGAGGGAATCTATAGACAAGAATTGAGACATCTCCGGTTGACCAGCCGCGGACCGGCCAGAGCCTTTGTACTGATGCTGATGCGCATTGTGAATGCAAGTTCCTGCAGCTGGTTATTCCCCACTCATCTTGGTCCAATGAATCTTCAGCCTCACTGGATGTGAGGCGAAGCGAAATGATGTATGCCTTTTGTAGTACTGTGTATCCAGGTCGCAGTGAACTCCAAAAAAAAACCTACAGACACGTCGATCGAGCATGTGTCCAGGTTCCTACATTCATTTAGGACCCTAGACATGTGGGAAAGCAAGATCTAAGGGTCATTTGACAAACTGACGCGTGCATTGGGCAGCTCACAAGCGGAAGTATCGATTTTTTTTTTTTCACACCTCAAGCGCCGCGGGCCTTAAGAATAGTCGCGTTGTTTATTTTTCACTTCACGGAGGCGCAGGCGTCTAACTTGATCGAACCGATTTTGGTCATGTTGGTGAAAAATAAGGCATTATGCGTTGGATCGATGTCAGGGCGGACACTGCAGCCTGCAGGGCACGACGCGCCTATTTGGCGAATCCTGGACGAGGGCACAATAATGGCGATGACCTTACAGGAAGGATGACAAGACATGATACAGCGGGCAGTGAGGATGCATCTGCTTACATCTTCCACATGAAATAACAAGCAAGGCTCAAGAATGGATTTGCATGCTAAAAAAAACGCGTTCCTTTTTATTCATTACAAGAAATGACACTTCAAATGCACTCCATGGAAGCAACAGCCGCTGCCGTCACTTCCTGCCGACAGATTGGGCACTGCGCGCTTGTCTGAAGCCATGTGTCAATGCATTCGACGTGGAATCCATGTCGGCACGGTAGCGTTCGAAGTAAATCCGCTAACTTGTACGTTTGAAGGCAGATCGTGCAACTGTTTTTTTTTTTTTTTCGAAAAAGAAAAGGCGGATCATCAGTTAAGAATCACCCATGCAAAAAGACCAAAACAAAACCCCCTAGGCAGTCGGACAGTCTTACTTTTCATCCAGACAGTCATCTGCCAAGGGTGTCGATGATGTTGTAGTGGAAGGTAGTGTCGCCTTAATTCCCTTGACGCGATCCCAACTCGCGATATGCCTGTCCATGTCTCGTAGTGTCTGTTCCGCTACACCCTTTGGTTTCGCCAGTCCGATCCGCTCACTTAACCGCAGGAGCCCCTCATAACTGTCGTCCACTTGATCGTCATACTGAAGGGGAAAAAAAATGTGCCCAAGTGATGGTGTTAATAATCTTGTGCAGACGCTGTGAGATACCGCTTCTAAAATGAGCAGACAAAGGGAGAACACTTACCAAATAATCCTCTGGGTTGCCCCACATCCGGTCCATCATTCCACTGAGTTTTAGAAATATGCAAGATCGAGAATTAGCTACTACAATAACACAGGGCACTCGAAACCGGCAATCCCTCTCTTTCTCTGCTCCTGCAGAAAAGCGGCATCTTACCTCTCCAGTCGCTGCGTGAACCGGTCCAGAAGATCAAGAATACGAGAAGTATTCTGCAGTGTCCTAGTCATACTCGATGGCAGATCTTGATGATGCAGTTGCTGATGTTGCTGATGATGAGATGGAGGAGAACGTGATCGTCTTCCTCTGGCAGTACGGTTTGAAAGTCGAGCACTCGCGCTATGGGACTCTATAAACGCGGACCTAGCACCCGATGGACGTCCTCGTAACCGGCCAGAATCACCACCTCCTCCACTGCTTGGCCGTCGCCCACCAGAGCTGCTGGAGGTCATGGCTCGGAAAACTCGGCGCCGACGTTCCTCCTCTGCTCGTGAGTTGTTGTTACTCCTCGTGGCAAATTGATGCCGACTGCGGTCTGGATAGGCTGTTGAGTAGGTCAGCCCCAATGCTGAACGATAATCCGACGGCCATCTTGGCAATTCGGGCGATGAACGGAAGAGTCCATTGGACGAGAGCAAAGTCGACGACATGGATCTCTGCAAAAGAAAGAAAAAGGGCATTTGAAAATGTGACATTTTAGCAATGTGGGTCATGGTGTAGACCTTTAAAATTGTAATTACTAGTCTACGAGGGTTGTGGGGAGACTAGACTTACTCTTTCACCCATCAGCCTTGCATACTCCTCTTCTTGGAGTCTCCTCGCGAGGGCCTCATCAGACACTGTGGATCTGTTGGTGTCATCAGAACTTGCCTGTTGAGACGAGTCCGAATCCGGGCTTGAAGGGGTCGTCGTGGCCGTATTTCCATAAAGCGTGGCCATGGAGGTACTTTGTTGGCGATCGAAACCTAGGATGTGGACCATCTCACTCTCCTCCTCGGACATGTCATCCATCTCACTTTGGATTAAAAGGCCACCGTGGCTGAAATCTTGCCTTGAGGAACCTATGATCTCATCCAAGTGCTGATCAGAGTCCAGGTCCTCATCCACGCGATCATTCATGTCGGCATCCGCTTGTGCATCGACGCTCGGTACCTGATATCCATAAGGATAGGTCTCGTCATCGTGAATTTCGTCGTCCTCGTCCCAATTGCGAAGGTTGTGGTTGTGGTCGTAATTATGGTCATAGGTCGACTCGAAATCTCCATAGCTGTCGTCCATGGTGCCCTCGTCCGCAGAATCCTGAGTCGCATCTTCTCCCGATACCAAATCATGATCCACGTCATAAATGTCGTCAGGTGCTGTGGAGAATTCTCTATCGGCGGAGACCGAAGACATGCCTTCGCCCCAGGGCTGATCTATGGCTGCTGGCGCGAACGTTCTAGGCAGCGCCGCGCTGGAGGTACGAAGTACGGAGGCTCTGAGGTTTTCTTGAGCCAGATGGTGTATACTTCTGTTGAGACTAGGATAGACGTCCGGTTGGCTCATTCGACGGGTCCATCGGTGAGACAGGGCGTGGGCAGGCGTTGTGCTCTGCTCACTCCAGATGTGGGTGGCAAATCCATGGTATCCGTCCATGGGGGAGGCACCGGAGGAGTCGAGGCTTTGGTCAACAGAGAGACGAGAATAGTGATCATGCCTTGGTAACGAGAAGGACGAGGCGGGTGAGTTTGGATCGGATCCAAAGTAGGATTGGATAGGCGAGAGCATAGGTTCTGGGGACGTGAACGAATCCAGCAATGAGGGCGACGAGAAGTTTCTAGTGTGGGTGTGGTTGTGGGCAGCACGAGTACTTGAAGGCGACGGGCTGTTCTGGGTGGTACGGCTGGTATGGCTAATGCTGTGGTTGTGGTTGTGGTGGCGATGGTGGTGGTGATGGTGGCATGGAGGTGGTCGTCTGCTTCCAACACTGGCTGTGCTGAGGTTTGTCGCTGAACGCTGTCGCGAGCGCTGCTCCGAGGAACGCGCAGGTTTGTCTTCAGCCGCATCTCTCGGTGCTGGGGGCTGGGTGTGCCGTCCCTCGACTGAGCCATTGCAGTCGTCGGCGCTGCTGTCGCCGTCCAAGTCGTTGGTGCCCGTGCTTGGTCGTGTCTGCCCATAACGGCCGTTCGCGAGGTCTACATCCTGAGCATGTTGTGATGATCTGCGGGTGTATCCGGACTCCGATTGCAAGGTCTCGCTTGTGCCCAGAGTCCGTGTCCGTCCGCGGCTCGGGCTTGTGTTCCTGCTGTCTGCGTAGCTTGTTGTCGACGGCTCGACTCTCTTTGTTGTTGGTGCTACGGTCGACGTCAAGGGTGTGGTAACACGAGAGGCTTGCTCAGGGTGGCGCTGTTGCTCCATGTGATCATCCGGCGAGGACCACCCTGCCCGTCGCCTGGCCCCGCTACCGCCAATCCCACTGCTGCCTGCTCCTCCTGATCGCGACAGCGTCGAGCGGTGACATGCTCTTGTCGACGCTGTAATAGAGGCGGAGGTAGAGTATTCGCATTCTTGGTCGTATGGCGAGATAGACTCGGAAGCATGGTCGTCGGCAGAACTTTGTCCGCGCTGATCGCTCTGAGGCGACGCTCCTTGCTGATACGATCGCCTTCGCATGGATGTCTTTTGAGCGCGTCGATGAGTAGAGTCCTTTGGGTGATCCTCGCTGGAATTGCCTGCGTTGGAGGCTATGGGGGCAGTTGAGGTTGGGTGGCCAGAGTCTTTGATGTCCTGGGTGTTGCTGCTCTGAATTGAGTTGCTGCTGTGCTTGCTTGATTTAGGGGATGCAGTCGTGCGGCTAGAGTTGATTCGCGCTGGTCTTTCCACCTGCATTGTCGGAAACGATTACGGTGTTGCTGAGATTGGGTGGAGGGAAAGTCGGGCGCTGTGCACCACTCACGCGTTGGAGTTTCGTGTGAGACGAGGGCAAGGAGCGGCAGTCTGTTGTGCCAGGCTCAGGCGCAAGTGCAAGCGAGGCGAGGTGAAGGCAAGAGTGAGGGAAAGGGAAAAGGGAAGGAGCGAGGGAAGGAAGGAAAAGGGAGAGAGCGGGAGAAGGAGAGACAAAGAGGGGGGCGTGTGTGTGGTCGTTTTGTGCTGTTTTTATCTCGCTGGCTTTGAGTGTAACAAGGGCATGGGGTAACAGGGAGAGCAGTGGTGCGACTGAGAGTAGAACCTGCAAAAAGCAGTGCGCGACAGGACTTCAGCACACCTTGCCGCCCTTCGTTCTTGGGTCTTGTTGCTTTCGTGAACAGTGAACGCACGAAAAAAAGGAGGGGCCTGCGACACGGCGGCAATAGTGAGAAAGAGAGAGAGTGTGTGTGCGTGTGTGTGTCTGCGTGCGTGCAAGCCAGAGAGAGAGGAGACAGAGCAGGAGGAGCAAAAGAGAGAAAGGGAGACACAGAGTGAGAAAATGCCTGCCAAAGAGAGAGAGAACGAGAAAGAGGACTGAGTGTGGGGGGGCGAGAAGAGGGGGCGAGGTGGTCAGGAAGAGGGACTCGCAAGCACGGCCAACAGGGGGGGGGGGGGGGGATGAGGCAAGGCAGGGTGCAAGAGGATTCGGTAATGGATGCCGCAAGTGCAAGAAAACAAGATGAGGAGAATGTGCAAGGGTGTGCGGGAAAGAGGAGAAGGAGGGCAGGACGAGAAGAGTGCGAGAAGAGAGTGTGAGGAAGCGAGGGTGGGTGTGAAGAGTGCGAAGAGCGCAAAGAGCGGACAAGGCCCAGCTGAGCGCAGGCAGAGAGCGTGAGCGAGAGACAGGCGAGAGCATCCAGACGAGGACCATTGGCCATGCATGAATTGCGTGTGCGGTCGGTCGGGCGGTCGGTCGGTCTGTGTATGCAAGAACCTTGTTGACATGCATTCAAAGTCCCGCACTCAATCATTTAGTCGTCTAGCATTCAGTCGTCTGGCACTCAGTCTAGCACTCAGTCCGGCACTCAGTACTGTAGTCTGGCACTGCACCCCAGATGCACCTGGACACCTTGCGACAAGGGCACTCGACTCTCTCTCACACACACAATCTCACACACACACACACACACACACACTCTCTCTCTCTCTCTTCTTTCTCTACAGCTCCCAGCATGCGCATCGCGCTGGTCGGTCTGCAATCAAGCTTTCCTATTTGCGCTCCCCCCGTCCTGGATATATTAGATGGCATGGCTTGAATTGCTCAATGGCTGCTGCCAGAAGAGCAATTTGGTCGCAAGTCCCATTTCTTGCAGAGTCCATAGGCTAAAAATCTCATGTCCGCCCCATGGTTGAAAGTAGAGTTTTGGCCTCATCCCCATTCCTGCCGTCATAACCAGCTAGCATTTAGCATGGCGGGAGTGAAAGAGAGGGGGCGATCATCTGTTCTCACTTCGCAAACCGCCTTCCTTTTGGCTCACAATCCCTATACTACTGTCTGCTTCGTCGAGTCCCCCCTTCCTCCCTTCTTGTGTGATTCACTGGGCAAAACGCAAAAAAGGGGATCACAGTGGTACCATGTATCCAGGGAGTGTTTGTGTGTGTGCACTGAAGGTTCCATAAACCGCTTAATGCAGTACATATGGTTGCCCACAGCGTTGGACTACGTAGCATCGACACGTACTCATGGCCTTTAAGCCATTACGCCGTCATCATTGTTACGGCATTGAGTTTCTCTCTCCATAAACAAAGAAACGACCAGCAGTATAAACATTGAACAGAAACTACAAATGAAAACGACAGACTGTCTCAAGCCAGGCCATTGAGAGCAGAATAGAATAAGAGCCTCAAGGATGTTTGGTGGTGGAATTGAAATGGTCTTAGGGTGTACCATCCAGCAAAAACGAAAAACAACCTGGGTGAGTTGAGTAGTTTACCCAAGTGTGAGCATGAGCACTATAAAGAAAAGTGCTGGATTCGGATCTTTTTTTTTTTAGGCGCGCCCTCATTGTTTTCTTTCGCATAAAGCTAATTTACAATAGACCAAGTCTTTACGCATGCATGCATGCATATGCGGGTCTGTCTGGTGTTGATACGTCTGCGTATGTGTGTGTTTTTGTCTGTGTGTGCATACAATAGGTGATCCCGATAATGCGTTTGCATATCTGGCGTCTGCTTCTGCGGGCGCGCATGTTTGTCCATTGTTGCTGAGAGAAGAGAGAGGAGGCGCATGAGAATGTCTGCTAATCCTCAGGAACGTCCGAACGTGGCTCGTCCAAAAAAAAAAGTGCGCGAAGGAAGAGGAGGAGGAGGGATCATTGACGAACAGTGACAGTCATCATGATCAAGGTAAGCGGCCATTAAGACCAGCAGCATGGCTCTTCTGAGAATTGATCCAGGGCTCGTGTCTCTCATCACTCTCTGAACAGAGGCAGGTAGTATGTGGTTGTAGAGTGGACGCATCAGAGACTTGCGAGGACCGTTGCTCACTTTCCCGCCCCCATCCTCTCCACAGCAGTCGACACACCCAGATCCCGCCATTCTCTCATTGTCAAGCAGGGAGACAAAAGACAACAAATCATCTGCCCTCCTCCCCTCTCCCTGGACCGATTACCAGCGAATACATCAGGCAAGACGGGGGCGTGTCAAATTGTTCCTTTTGTTGTTGTGTTGCTTGGGGCGCTGTGTGCGAAAAAAGAAGGTTGCATCATTCGCTTTGAACATGGAACACGTCCATGCGCAAGGAGGCCCAAAGGAGACATCAACAGGGTGAAGACAACACAGAGAGGGCACAGACGCGAACTCACTCATTTTTGCATATACAACATACCTCCTCCCTGCTGTCACTTGGTGATTCTTCGCTTGTGACCCTGTGCACCCTTCTCACCTCCTCTCTGGAGGAACAGCAGATACGGTAGTCCTCATTGACCAGGCTCCTCACAGGCAACCTTATTCCTCTACGTCTAGTGCAGGGCTCCTCTGTCCTCGGACGTCATTCTACACTATTTGTCCCGATAGTCTTAAAAAACAATGTCTGGACTACGAATCCACAAATATCTTGATGGTAAATGAAGCCAGCCAAAAAAAAACGACAGAGATGGAAAGAGTACAATAGATCTCAGTGCTTTTATTCTCGTTGACAAGTAGGTTGAAAAAACTCATCAAGGGACATTTAGGCCTTGGTAGCCTTGACAGCCTTGTTAACGATCTCGCGACGGAGCTTCTTGTACTTCTGGAGCTTGAAGCGGTCAAAGTCAGTGTTGGCAGCACGCTGGGCACGGGAAGCAATCTTCTTGGCCCAGGAGGTCTTGGCCCACGAGGCAGCGAGGTCCTGCTTCTCAATGGCAGCCTTGAGAACGGTCTGACCAGCGTTGCGGGGGATCTTGACGACCAAGGGGGTCAAGGTCAAGCGACGGAAGGCATAGGCACCGCGGGCAATGCCGGTGGTGGGGCCTTCAACGAGAGCCTAGAAACACAAGCAGATCCACAAAATGAGACGATGTTAGAGACCACGTAAACCAACTTGTCTTTTCCATTGCGCTCTCCCTCTCTCTCTCTCTCCTCTCTTTTCTCCCTCGGCTTGCAATAGAGCGCTTCAGCAACGTCGTCCGATATGTAGAGTCGATCCAAGGTAACGATGTAGATCTCTGCCCTGTACTGTCCTAGAGTGGCATATCCCCACACCAATCATTGCTCACAAACACAGCGACCGTAGGGGTATTTGCTTCGTCATCCGTCAGGATTTGACTGCGACGAGTACTTTTCAGACATCCAGTTGGTGGGATGGATTGGTAGGATGGATGGACGAATGAGCCAACATCGCAGACTCTGCTTCTGGGGATAATCTGTCCAGAGTGCTTTGGTCAAGACAATGAGATCCCTCCTGCTGCACTCATCGAGTAGCCTCTTGTGTCTCACTCCTTTGCACTGTTGAATTCTTCCTGACTGGATCCCTGCGCCTCTCTCTCTCTCCCTCATCAAATCCCGGTGTGAATAAAGGGCAGCTGAACAATAAAAGGCACACATACGCGGTTGTGATCAATGATATCGACAATGACGGCAAGCTTGCCGGCATCGGGACCGTAGTTGACCATAACGACACGGCCGACTTCAACGACACGCTGGAAAGTAGGAGTGCGCTAATAGAGTTCCAGTCAAAAGAGAAGAAAAAAACGATAGCTTCGTTAGGAACGCCGAAAACGTGTGACACTTATGATTGATTGAAGGATCCTGTGAGAGCGAGGTGGAGCCGATGATTTGTTGAACGCCATTCGTTCCCGTCAGGTTACAAGAAGCGACAATGGTGTCCTTGTACGTTTGACTGATCAAGGTCTTCATCAGCTCTAGTCATGGATAGATGCTCAAATCCACATCCAGAGATGAAGGGTTCCTGCTGGATATCTCTCATCGCTCCAACTGATATTGACACTGCTTCCACTGTAACGTCCAGGCAACTAGGTCGTTTGCTTTTTCACAAGGCTGCGTTTCTGGGTCAACTGAAGGTGTGCGTAGTCCATCACCAAGCTTCTCGCATGAATTAAGACGACGAAAAAAAAAGCTGGCAATGGATCCTGCAGCGGTGATGTGATCCTGGGCTATCTGGACGGAGATTGCTGTTTGAATGGTGCGCGATGGGTCAGATCGATTGATGGATGGGCATGTTGTGCCGATGGGTGGATCCTGAAGGAGTCGTGCTGGTGTTGATGCATCCAAGGCATATCACGTGCGTGCACATACAGCCATTTTTGAATAGACACTTAAGAAGAGAGAGCTTCAACATCCGCTTGAACCAGCACACTGATATTTCGACACCGGTGGCTTGTTGCCTCTCGTCGCCAGCCCTCTGGCTGCTGCTTCATGACCATTAACTTTTGTTCCACACACTCCGTCAAAATCATTCACGCCTTCACTTGATGTATTTTGTCAGCTCTTTTCGAGTACGGGTATCTGGTCATGGTGCTTCTTCTACGCACTCTTGTTCGTGAGTGTGGATTCGCGGTACTTGTTGTCCTGGCTTTTGAACGTGGGCTCTTTCTCCTCCTGTGCGCGAATGACCAGACCGTGTGCTCTTGTCTGTTGGATGCCAACTTCTCGGGCGTAGTCTTTTCTTGCTACCTCTGCACCTTTTCCTTCTTCTGGCCCAGTTCTCTCGTCTTGCGCTTGCGGCTGATCTTGCGGTGGAACGCGAGCTCGGTATCCTCTTTCTTCTTGAGCTTGTTATCTACTCCCTCCTTGCCAACACCTCTCTTCACAACCTTTTTCTTCTTCTGACCCAACTCCCTTGTCTTGCGCTTGCGGCTGATCTTGCGGTGGAACGCGAGCTCGGTATCCTCATTCTTCGTGACCTTCTTGTTGCTATGCTTCTTGGCGACATCGCGCTTCTCAATCTTTTTCTGCTTTTGACCCAACTCCCTTGTCTTTCTCTTGCGGCTGATCTTGCGGTGGAAAGCCAACTCGGGATCCTCATTCTCCACAGCCCTCTTGTGATGATTATCCCTCTTGCAGTGTTCAGTCTGGCACTCAGCGATAGGAACTGCGGGCGCGCTAAAAGCTACCTGTTGCTGCAGATTTCGACGTTCTTTATGTGAAGAGGCTTGCTGGTGATCTAGGTGGTTGACGCTCTCGCCGTTTTGCTGGTCAGCATGTCGAGCTTCGAGTCGGAAGAGAGTTTGCTGTGCGTGGCGTACATCTGCAGTGGCCAAGCTCCCCAGAAAGGCTGTTGCCAACAAAGCTGATAAGGCAATGCGCATGCTGTTAGGATATGGGATGATAAAGATTCGCGGGTCGGGAAGAGCGAGGGAAAAATGTGAGAGTCAAGCGAAGAAGGCACTCCTTACCTTTGAATATTCCAATGGGTGCCATTCATTGTAAATGGTAACGTGGTAAGATACGCAGCGGATGCAGAGTGCTTTCGTTATTGTCAGTCAAGTGAAGAATGCCGAGAGAGGTGGATGGTTCAGGTACCCTTGGCAGGCTGCAATGGAACCAGCAACGAAGTTTTTTTTTTGCTGTATTTATAAAGAGCCCCTTTCTTCAACTTGGATCGAAATGGACATTCCTTCACGTAAGGATAAACTAGGGAAATACGCCACACTACATGCAGTCGCCAAGGGGCGTTGTCTATACGTGCCTCTTGCGCAAAGCTCCGAGACCGAACCCAGAGCGAATGTTACTCTTTTTTGTATCAGCGAAATTGTGCCTGTTCGTGTCTCAGAGTCGACCATGGCTCATTTCTCATCCGTCCAAGCTCATCTCTCTGTTATTCATTCCCGCTTCGCTCTTTGGCTCGCTCTCATGTTCATTGGTTTCGTAATAACCAGCAGATCGATTGATGTGAGGATGCGATGTCTGTCGGTTACGAGAGACATAATCTTGTTCTGACCTGAGTTTCCCTGTAGACTTTGACGCTACGGCCAAACGGTCCTCCAACATGTACGGCGACCCGATCTAACGAACTCGCTCCCTTCCTGTTTTTGAATAAGATTGGTATTTGGCCTGCCTGTAGTAACACTGTTCACTTGTGCAAACTTGGTCTGTTAGTGTTGATGGACCGGACAGCACCGTCTGAGTGATTTCAGTTTGACACTGCCGCACCCATGTATATGTGTATACTGTAGTACCACGCAGCAGGTACCATGGAAGGTAAGCTTTAATATCCTGCAATGCCCTGCATCCAGCATTTGTGGACAACCTGCGCACCGACTCTGCGTTGCATGTTTCAAAGCACTGTGCCCGACTCCCTGCTGTGGTGGTTGCAAATGTGATTGCGTCTGATTCATGCTTCTGTGTTCGGCCCCTTTGGCCGCCAGCCAGTCGCAGGAGGTCCCCAGAAGATCAACCTTATTGCCGAGGAACGGCAAAATCGATGACCCACGACTGGAAGGTATCTATTACATATGCGCCGTGGTCTCATTTGCAACACGTACGTACAGCGTGAGGCTGCATCTGGTTCGTTCTTTTCTTCTTTTCTATCCTGAGCCCTCCAATGCATGGTCTTCTCACTGCTATGTCATCGACACAGCATCCTTCCTACAACCCATGGTGCCGTTGATGGCCACCCTGTCCACCGCGCCTACTGATTGGTTCTTTTCTGAAGTGTTGGCGCATGAGTATCGAAAGTCAAAACGTCGCCAGATGGCGGTCGGGGACCAAAAGGGAAACGAGGGGCGACCAAAGGCAGCTAGAAAAGATATACTGTAAGCAGCAGGGAAAAGCTTTGGGCATCTGCTCAACGGCATTTCCGTGGAGGGTTCAATACCATTGGGATTGAATTTTCAATCTCCTCAGTCTGACCAAGAAAAGAAAAAAAAAAAAAAAAGGGCTGGCGAGTTGGTACATGGTGCTGGAAGAAGGTGAAGATGGAGTTTGTACTTGAAGATTGAGAGTGGTAGACCCGCCTTGAGTGGGCTGCCCGATACGGTACATGCCTCTGAGTGTTTGGGCGATCTGGCACGTCAAAATGCGCACTAAAAAAAATCGCCCACGGCCTGCATAGCAGACAAGCGGCGAAACAGAAGACGGCGATGATGTATTTGACGGTGATGGCGGTGACAGTGGTGAATGCTCCTTTGCGGTGGAGGATGGCGGTCTCGGGAGTGCGGCCTCTGGCCCCCCAAGCGGTGGGGAGCAGGGTCTGCGACTGAATTGGCCGCGGTGTATTCTATGGCCCTGCCAGCTCGCACTAAAAGTGAGAACCAGCCGATCAAATTTTTTCCTTCTTTCTCTTCTCTTCTGCTTGCCTCCTCCTCGCCGTCCACTTCTGCCCTTTTCCTCGTCCTCGCCAGTCTGCACAAACAAGAGCCACAGAAAGTATAAAACGGCCTCGCTCTCGCTCTCGCTCTCTCTCTCGTTCCCTTGTACTGTTTTCATTCCCACTGCACCTGTCATATATCATCTTGTGCAACGAGAGCCAAAAACGAGAGCCGTTCCCCTTTCTTTCCCCAACGGACTCATTGCTGACCACTCATCCTCCCCTGGCCCACACCGCTCAGAGCAGCAGCCGCAAACGCACCGCAGACTCTAGTCGCAGACACATTCTGAAGCACAGCAAGCCATGAACACCGGCAGCAGTTCTCCATACAGCACCCCACCTCAGCAGACTCAACCCTCGTCCACAGCGTCCTCGTCGTCGCTCGGTCTGCCCGCCTACCCACAGATACCCACACCTCCCACGATAGCTGTGAACCCTCCGTCCTCGTCTTCTGCCCCATACACATCTAGCGGTGCCAACAGCAATGCTCGAAGCTTAACTGGCAATTTTCCCACAGGCGGTCCTCGCCCCACCGCCAGATACAACCCGCCGGTCCCCAGCAGGATGAGCGGGGTCTATTCCAGCAACAACAGCATCTACCATAGCAACCTCGGACCTAGTAACGGTAGCGCTGGGTTCCGTCGGGGGACCAGCAGTGCTTCCAGCTCGCCTCCTGGGACCCCACCCAACGGACTGCGGGACTATTATCTGAATGCAGCCTATCACCGATCGCATGGCAGGATGCACGCATCGGGATCTGCTACGGGCTCGACCACGCCTCTCAATCGACCCAATATCTCGGTCATTGTCCCATCCCACCAAGGCAGCCACAGCAACGGCAACAGCTCGATGCTGATTCCGCAGGTTGCCATCCCTAGGCGTTCCTATTCTGCTGATCACTTGGGGGTCGATGAACCACACATTACCGTCACCACCCCTGGAGGATCAAACTCGACCGAAGAGCATGTCATGACCCTTCAGCGGGCACTGGACAACTTGATTGAGCAGGAAGGTAGGAAGGAGCGAGCAGAGCAGGGCGATGATGGTCGAGAGGATTATGACGGGCCTATCATGATGAAGGGCTCCAAGCTCGCTTCGCACCCTGGGGCGCCTTCTGCGGCCGACAAGAGTGGCATCTCCATCACTCCTAAAGTTCTGGAGAACCGAATAGACTCTGACCCACAGGTGCCCACACTAAGCCATGGGATTGTTGGATCGGACGTTACCCTTGGCAGCCAGGGTTTCTCTGAGAAAGAGAAGAAACTCAAGGAAAAGAAAAAGCTCAATCGGATCTCGAAGCTTTTCAACAGGGAGTCGATCCCCACACAGGCGGCATTGGCGTCAGCAGCAGCAGCGGCAGTAGAACAGCAGCAGGGAATGTATGCAGCACCCCGTCCAGCAGTACAGCCGTCCAGGGCAGGAGTCTTGAGCAACCTTTTGAAACTGCACGATACCACTCGTCAGCACAAGGTTCGATCCAGTTTTCATTTTTTGAGCAGCGTGCCTGGAGCAGGTACCCTGCACATGTTTCGTGCTCCTGCGTTTCTCGTAGCTAACAGCAGCCTGTCCCGTTCACTAGGTTCCGCATGCAACATCGACGCCAAAGCACCATAAAGAGAAGGAAAAGAAGAAGCGATCTGCTCTGTACACTCGCTCGGCCAACGCCTCGGTCACTTCTCTCGCTACCAAGTCACTCTTTGCTACATACCCGCCCTTGCCCGCCACGGCGCCGCACGGATCGGCCACGGCCACGGCCATGACCACCCTCAACACAGCTTCACACCGGCACAACGCCCACAGCAACAACAGCAACCACCGGAATTCTTTCCAGCTCGATGGCGGCTTTCCTACGTCCTTCCCACCTGGCAACTCGCCATTGCAGTCTCCCAACATCTCGCCGCGCGGTTCCTTCTCTTATGACAATAGTCCCTCTGCCGGCACCACTCTGCACTCTCTCTCAACGGAAGAAAAAATGCGCATCACGTTTGCAGTGGCCGATATACTGCAACGTCAGGATTATGTCCTCCGACTGGCGAGGGCCATGATCAAGTTCGGAGCCCCCTCGCATCGCCTCGAGGACGCCGTTGATCATACAGCCAGGACTCTGGAGCTCAATCTACAATGTGTGTACCTGCCGAACGTCATGATTGTGGCTTTCACGGATTACGAGACCCATACTTCGGAGACGCATCTGCTCAAGGTGTCGGCGGGTCTGGACATGTACAAGTTTGCACAGGTCCACCAGATCCTGAAGTTGGTCACGCACGCGTCCATGCCCGTAGAGGAGGCCATTATGAAGCTGGACGCCATCAACATGGAGAAGGATCTCTGGCCACGCTGGGCCAACATACTGTCTTATGCCGTCGCATCGTTTTGTACAGCACCGATGTTTTTTGGAGGCAATTGGACCGACGCTGGCGTGTCATTCTTGCTCGGTCTCTTGGTTGGTTTGATGAACTGGCTCTCGGAGAAGGTGCCAAGCTATGCACATATTTGCGAGATCACCATGTCGGTTGTCGTGGCCTTTATTGCCGAGGCGCTGCATGATCACGTCTGTCGGAGTGCTGTCAAGATGGCAGGAATCGTTATTTTGCTGCCAGGATACACCATTACCTGCTCCATTCTCGAGCTCAGCTCACGACACATGATTTCAGGATCGGTGCGTCTTTTCTATGCGATCATCTTTTCGCTCCTGCTCGGCTATGGTCTGACCATTGGCGCCTCGCTGTGGCTCCTGTTTGACAAGGCAAACAAGGCCGAGGAAGTCACCGCTGTCTGTTCTGAGAGCCTGGATCTCAAGTGGAACATCCTCTTTGTACCGCTGTTCGCCATCACGCTCAACATCTGGCTGAAGGCTCACCCGCGACAGTGGACCCTGGCCGCGGTATTGTCGATGCTCGGGTATATGGTTTCGTTCTCTACCTCCCACTGGGCTGGAGCCAAGACCGAGGTTTCGTCTGCACTGGCGTCGTTTGTCATCGGGCTCTGTGGAAACGTTTATCAGCGTGTCACCCACCAACTAACGTTCCAAGCTGTGGTATGCGCAATCTTCTTCTTGGTGCCTGGGTCCATCGGTCTCAAGGGCGCCATGGCATGGTTCACGGATGATATGCAGGGAGGTGTGAACTTTGCGTTGCAGATGGTCATCGCCGCCATTGCCATCAGTGTCGGTCTCTTTGCCTCGGCCCTGGTGGTGTACCCCATGGGCAAGGCTCGATCGGCCCAGATGACTTTTTAATTGGGTACAGCGAGCTACACCAAGAAAAACAAGTCAATTATACCCCCCGGTCCTCAAGTCTCCTTTATTCACACACTCTAGCCCCCCAACCCACCCTTGCATCCATTTTCCACATCCCTTTCCATTCAGTGCCCCATAGACCATTTCTGTCCACTGTGCATTGATAATTTATGAAGAACACCGTTGTGCTATACACTATTACAACTATCACATCCACTCGGTAACCGCATTTGTCCCGCTTCAGATCTTCTTTTTGCCTTTTTTCTGGAGATCCAAGCTCCATTAGGTTCTAAGCGTGGTGGTCCAAAAGGGAAAGGAAGAAGGAGAGAATGAAAAACGATACATGTACTGTACAGAGGCGACATGGTTAGTACTTGGCGCGAAATGGATACAGAGGGTGAGGGTCGGGGGTGGCGAGGGCAAAGGGATGAGCGGCGATATCACAGCAGTAAGGGAGCAACGCAAACTGGCCAAATTGGGAGTCGATGTCGCGTGGATTTCACTAGACATGTGTACGTCGTTGTGCACGTAGGTGGTTGCGGTGTGCATGTTGCCAAGCATGCTGTGTCATGAAGGAATGATAGAGTTCTGTGCTCTCCTATACGCCAAGGGAGGGCAAAATGAGGGGAGAAGGAGACGGATTTGATCATTGCACATGTGTTCACTTTTTGCTTTGCCCTCTACGATTTTCTTAAATTGAACTTTGCAGATGACCCAGTGAGAGACGACCGCGAGGTAAAAAAAAAAAAAAAAGACGCAGGGAGCTTCACCTATGCCAGCTGTCGGCTCACTCTTTTGGATCTTTAGGGGTGAAGGCGAAACGGTGCCAGGGTTCAAAAAGAGAGGTGTTTTTTCAATTCAAGTAAAAACACTTCTTTTCCCTCTCTTTGTTCAGTTCATTGTACGACTTTCTCAAGCACTACGCAAACAATACCCCCAAGCAGTACCAACCTCACTCACTTGCTCTTTTCCCCGCCAAATGCGCGCTTCGGCAGTCCTTGCGCTGTCAGCAGCCATCGTCCTGTTGATCACAACCAACAAGGGTCCTTCCTTATCCGGTTCAAGTCTCGTCAACGCTCAAGTCTCGGTTCCTGGAAAATTCCCCATCAACTTTGCAGGAGCTTTCTATCCTTTCGACTCTCAAGAGACCGACAATGTCCATGATCATCCGAGAACACCTCCTACCATTCAACTCCCTCTGGTCAACAACGCCCAGTTACTGAAGGAGGAGAACGTCGCTCGGGCGGCAATGTTTCAACAGACAGGCGTCCATGATGGCTCCTATCAATTCGGAAAGGCCGTCGCAGTTTCGGCTTTCGATTCTGGAATCTCGACGCTCGAGAGCGGTCGATGGATCTCACTTGCAGAGCTGCAGCGCAATCAAGATGGCCGTCATCCTCCTCAGTCCAAGGACACGATGATGGATCAAGACTCGGATGTCATGGTCTGGCAGCTCGAGATCTATTCGAAATCAGCTCTCTCGCTCAATCTCATCTTCTCCGACTTTCAGTTGCCTGCCAATGCCGAGTTCTATGTCTCGGGCAAGCGACATATCCTGGGTGCGTTCACAGCACAGGTCAACAACAAGCCAGATGGCGTCTTTGCGACTGCGCCAATTGCTGGGGATAGGGTGCTGTTGTCGTATTACTCCACGAGGGGGATGCTGCGCGAACAGATGCCTCGGATACAGCTTAGCTATGTGATCCATGGGTACAAGCCCACGCTTTTAGCAGCCTCTTCGGAGAAGACCTCCAGCGGTCTTCGGCTGCAGGATGGGTCGGTCGTGCCGAGGTGGAAGTTACGTCGAGGGGCTGCTGCTGCTGCAGGCATGCGTGATCGGCTCAGGGATCAGTCGCAGGCGGACGTCCTTGTTGAATCGTGGCTCACTTCCTCCAGGTCAAGGCTTACCAGTGAGTGGGGTGATGGTGATCTTGCGGAAGAAAGATATGATGAAGAAGAGCCGGCCGTTGGTATCATGTCTGGCAAATGCAACATTGATGTGGCATGTCATCAGAAAGAGTACAGGGACCAGAGCCGAAGTGTTGGCATCCTCTTGTCGGACTATAATCAAAAGTATTGCACCGGTGCCTTGATCAACAATGTCAATCAGGATGGCCGACAACTGTTCTTAACAGTAAGTGAAGAGTATTGCTATATTGCTATCTGCCGTGTCTGCATCAATCCCCTCCCCTTGTCTGACCTTTCTTTTGTCCAATATGCACTCTTTTCATGGTTCAATAGGCAGCCCATTGTACAAAGTTTCCAGACACGAGCGCCCATATTGTCATGTTCAACCACGAGAAACTCCTTTGTGGTGCTGGTCCTGGAGAAGTCAACGAGCACGATACAGCCCAGGGGTTGGTCAAACTCGGAACCTACGCCGATAGCGATTACACACTCTACGAGATTGTCGAGCCCATCCCAGATGCATATAATCTCTATCTCTCCGGATGGTCAGCTCAGCCTAAGGCGCCCTCTAGCCAACCGCGTCCTCCTCCAACTGACCACCAAGAAGACGACCCAGCGCTCGCACCCATGCCTCAGATCCCGATCGTGGGCATCCACCACCCGTCCGGCGACTCCAAAAAGATCTCGTTCTTCTACAATGGTACTCTCCCCAAGGCTTGCTGGATTGAATGTACGTCCAAAGAAAAGTTTCATTGGCAGATCCCTCGTTGGGATGAAGGGACGACCGAACCGGGTTCCAGTGGATCTCCGCTGTTTAACACGGACAAGAGGATTATTGGACAATTGCATGGTGGTTCTGCCAGTTGCTGGAACAAGGATGGTTATGACTTGTACGGAGCACTTCATGCCAGTTTCCAACAACCGCACAAGATCAAGGACCGATTGGCGACGTATTTGGATCCTGACAGCACGGGGACCAAGTTTATGGATGGTGTGAGTCTTGAGAAGGCTCGACAGGGTGGTGGTGCCCAACAGAGTCAACATCATCGGAAGGTGTTGATGACGATGATGGAGGAAAAGATTTACGAGGAGGATGAGGAGGTGAAGGAAGAGGGGCTAAGCCCACAGCCTGTTGAGCCATTGGGTCGCCCTGAACTTGAGAAGCCAAGATATGTTATGGAGGACCACCAGATGCCTTGCCACCAACGCAAGCAAGAGCAGGAGCAAGGACCGAGGTTTAAAGTCGATCCTAGCCATCGAACCCCGTCCTGGATGTTTGACAGGTTCGATGATGCACTCCATCAGCTGTGGGGACGCCTCTTCCGAGGACAGGAGAGCGGATTGGAACAGGATTAAGGAGAAATGCCGGGTGTAGAGGTAGGACGCGACCATTGATTGAAGAGGAGGGAAAGTGCAACATAGCAACATAGCAACATAGCAACATAACACACCATATATACATATATACATCTGTACAGATATAACTTTTTCTCATTTTTTGCTACCGATACCGAATCTACTCGCTCTTTGTGTCCTGAAACTCGGCCTGCTTGGCCATCTTTGCAAACTTCTTGGTCTTGACATTCCGCAAGTTGACGTTGGCGGTGTCCATGCCCAGATCCACTGCTGCCTTGTAGGCATTGATTGCTCCGTCAAAGTCTCCAGTCTGTTCGCTAATCACCGCCAAGTTGAACTAGATATGGACAGCAACCAAAAGGTGAGTTAAGAAGAGCAGATTTCCGACAAGTGGGACAAAAAGTAACAAAACATGGCTGTGTGTACCTGAATTTCTGCATCCTGAGGAGCAATGTTGGCAGCAGCCTGAAGATGGCTCAAGGCTTGAGTCAAGTTGGAGTTCAGCTTGATATGCGCCGTTGCAATGTTGGTGTGGACATCGGCGTGGTGAGGTGAGAGCTTGAGAGACTCCTGAAACGAGTTGATGGAGGACTGAAAGTCACCGAGCTGGAAGTAGCAAACACCCATGTTGTAATGGGCGGCCGCTAATCATATTTTGGAGATTTACAGAACACAGACATTAGTTTTTTTTTGCTTCCTTTTCCTTCGCTCGGCATTGATTCCCCACTGACTGCGCATTGGACGTCGTAGCTTGCTCATGGGATCGCACCTGTGGGACGCTCGTTAAGACTTCTTTGGAATGAGCTCATGGCGAGTGGGAGCATGTTGTTGTTCTGGAAGGACACTCCCTCGTCCATGTACTGCTGGGCCTTGTCGAGCGAGGCATCGAGCTTTGAGAAGTCGGCAAAGGACAGGGAGGTGGCGAATCCTTGCCTCTGGTCCTTGTTGAGGGCCATTGTGCTAGCGGTGCTGTTCTTGTTGGAGAGAAGGGAGAATGAGCGAGCGGCAATGGCAGCAGGAGCGCGCTGGCTGACCAAGGCTCTCCTTGAGGCTGCGGCGATGACAGCGTTGCGTGCGAGGGTGTTTCTGAAGGCCGAAGACATGGTTTGTGAGGGAGAGGTGCGAGGACGAGGTGGACAGGTGGGAAAGTTGAGTAGAGAGAGCTGAGTAGTGTGTGCCGACTTGTGAAGGCAGGAAGAGCTGATCCGGGAGTGGCTTTTTTTTTACAACACATAGTTTTTATTTCTATTGTACAGGAGTGGGGGGGGGGGGGGGGGGGAATAGATACGACAATGCATGTTTGCAGGTCTACTGGGCAAAGGCAATGCACCGGTCGAGGGGCGTCTCGGGTGCTGCTGTCACGACCCAGCTGCGGACGGTAATGTACAAAGTAAACACCATGACCACGACACCAAAGACACCCAGCACAACATCCAAGACCTTCTCCTTGGTGGTCTTTGCGCATGCCTTGTAATGGTACAGCGCTGGGAAGATGAAGCACAGAGGCATGCATGCAACACTACCAACAAAGGACACAAACTTGTCCAAGTTGGCTCCGCCGATCGCGAATGAGAGCAAAGCACAGCAGCAGATCAGAACGACGCGCAACAGGTTCTTTTGCATCTTGACCTTGAATTCAGCACCGCCGGATCGGTCTCCGAAGATGCCTTCGCCAAGAATGCGAGAGGCAGGCGACAGCATCAATGGGACCGAGAGGATGATGGCTAAGGTGTATAGGATCTCGACGGTGACAGTCATTCCGTCGCGGATGGGGAGGTTCAGAAGCACAATAGTTTGGATGTTGCTGCCAAAGGCGGCGTAGCAAAGGGCACCGACACTGCCAAAGATCATCGCCACCACCGTGATGGTCAAAGCAAGGACGCGCGGGAACTTTTCTGGCTCGGCCATTGATTCTTGGATAGGGATGACTGTGGTCAAACAATGACATGAAAGAAGGGAGAGAGAGAGAGGTCAGTAATAGATTCGTAAAACCTAGACCATTCCTTTGAGCACAGACATTAAGCATTGACCTTCCAACCTACCCAATCCGATTCCTTCAAACGAAAAGACCGCAGTTCCGATAAAAAGCGCAAAATCATCGCTGTTGAACAGCGCAATGTCGGGTCCAGCGCCGTTGTGGGCTAGGCTGTTGATCGAGAAGTACCAGAGATAGACGATTCCAAAGATGATGAAGAGATTCGCGAGCATGCTTGGGAGGGACAGGATGGCCATACGACGAATCAGGACAAGCGGGATCAAGACCACCAGCGGGATCAAGATGTAGTATTTTTCCTGAATCGCTGTGAACGAGCACTTGGAGAACGTTTGCACGATGGCATTGATGTTTTCGGACACGAAAATGAGATAAGCACAGACGAACCCAAACTGCGAGAGAAACACCGCGAGCAGAACGGCGAGGCGCATGTATTTGCCGTAGAGGACCAAGCCCATGTCCTGAAAGTTCTCCCGCACCACCAGACGGACCTTCACCAAAAGCAAGAAGGCAATGCAGCAGACGATTGCGACGAAGGCGAGCGTCAAGCTTGAAAATAGAATACCTGTCGTCAGAAAAAAAAGTGTCGGAAACCTCCTTTTGTTAGTTCATCATTGGTTTGTATATCCATTCGTACTAGGAGTAGCAATGTCGCGCGCCCTTTGGTTCTCCTTCGTAATGCTTACCCCCGTTCCTGAAGGCCTTGGGCAGGAAGAGCACGCCTGTGCCGACAAAAGCTTTCCCAAGCAGCAAGCTAGCCTTCATGGCAGAAACATTTCCTTTGAGAGGCAAATCGTCGTCACTGAGGTTACCGTCCTCTTCTATGCAATCGCCGACCAGTGAGGGTTGTCTTGACTGTATAGCCGAGTCCATCGTTTCAGGGGCTCGTTTCTCATCCGAACCACCGGTGGGGCCAACGTACGACGAGGTACGTGAGACCTTTCCGGGCCGGCCCTTTTCTACTGCCGAGATGCTGTCAGCATCTGCATCCGACCCCCTGCGAGACCGAGTGCCTCCGTAGTGGTCATACATGGAGGTGTAGTCGGAGTTGGCATGGATCAGCCATGAGACAGGTCGTGATGCTGGACGAGATCCGGGTCTGGAGTGACGAGAACGAGAAGTTGCTCTTGAGCCAGCGTTTTGGCGAGTGCGGGACGTGGCTCTCGAGCCAGGGGTGGATCGAGAGTTTGGGAAGAGAGGTGTGCGGCCACGCTGTGGTAACTGATGATGTTGCTGTTCCTGTTCTAATGCGAACCGGAGGTTCCTGTCCAGACTAGGGGAAGGACTCAGGTGGAGTTGAGTAGGAGGTTGAGGAACAGCAAGGTGCGAGGCGTCGTTACGGGCTTGATCGTCGGCCATGGTTTTATTTGAGGGTACTCTTAGGTTTGGTATGCTGGAGGCGGGAGGCTAGAGGCAGAGGTAACGATGGGATCGTAATGCAAACCAAGGAGGGAGGGAAGAATGAAGAACAAAGGAAGAGGCGATATACAGAGCAGAGATATAAAGAGAGAAAGAGAGAGAGCGAGCAAGCGAGAGAGAGCGAGCAAGCGAGAGGGAGCGAGACGTAAAGAGAGACGTTCAGGAGGCTGGGTCTCTATTTATGCATGTGGAGCTGGTTCTCAAGAGAGCACATAAGACAAATTACACTGAGTGCGATGTTCCTGTATGTACTCTAGCCATGCTGATGACCGCATCTGCACACTCTCTCCTCCACTTGCAGACGTTGCAAAAGAAGAAAAAAAAAGAATTTGAATCTCCTCACAGCATGATATTGGCTGCAGCTCGCTGGTCCTGGCCCTGACCCTGGCCCTGGTAACCACCCTTCTTGGATGTTCTGCTGCTCTGCTGCTGCATATTGGCTAACTCCCAAAGTGGCGGAGATTGCAAGACACCAAAGTCAATCGTAATAATCTGGTCTCACTCAAGGACCCGTCTTGACCGCCATAACGCCTCGAGCACCATACGGACAACTTCTGGAGGAGTCCAGGGTGCCGCCCTGAATGCTCTTTGGTACCGCCTTTTGCATCCTTGGATAAGAAACATGCCAACAGTGCAGGCATCGGAAGCAATGGCTAATCAGCAAACTCGGAACAAAAAACACTGTGTGAAAGTGCAGCCAGTAGTAACGGGCCCTTGCTCTTTTGCCGCAATGCAGCCCGCGTCTACTGCTTGTGTTCATGATCATTCTTGTTAAAGGAGTTTTATGGCGCCTACTGGGCATCAGGAGAGGTGCAGACCATGCTCATGAAGGGCTCTCCTTCGTATCCGCGACTCCACCTCCCCCGCTATCAAGAGCTACTCCCTATAGTCTCAAGACTATCACAAGACTTGATGCTTTGATCGGGCAACTAACTCTCTCCTTCTGCTCTACTACCCTGATCTATCTATGGACCCTCCGCGAGCAATTTTGGAGGCGCTAGCCATTTTGCCCAATTGGAGACTGCTCGTACAGCAGTCAATGATAACCCACGCGCTACCTCTCCCTGAAGTACAGAGTCTTTGTAGATCCATAAGGGGACAGGATAAAGGCGCTAGTTGCGCGAAAAGGATACATATGGCCGTTCCTGTGGCCATGGACATGACCCGATTCGCACAAATGTCTCTTCCTATACCGGTTTGCTCGTTCTTGACGATGACGGCTGTTAGCGCTCATATGCTCCCACAAAACCGCCGATTTGCTCCCTCGTTCCGCAATCTAGCGATGACGGTGTAGGATGATGGACATAAATTGGAACGACGATCTTCCAATGAAGGCCAAAAGGTGCTGTGTTTCGAGCACCGCAGGGCAAACGGAGTGGCAATTGTCCGCCTACCTCACGTACACATGCATGGCTCTCTGCTATCTGCACTCGTTGCTCTTCTCTCTTGCATGGGCTTTTTCAATCAGGCTGCACATTGCATCATCGATCCGGCTTGCTGCCCATGATTGGTTGCTCCTCTTTTGACCGGCACACGCTCACGCTTCATTCTCCAAGGTATCTTCCCATGGTCTGGGGTCCATGGATCATCAGGTCCCAGTCAAAATCAGCCCGGAAGGAGCTGCTGTGGATCCATGGGTCAAGCAGGTGTGGATCACACGTTGGACGTTGGACAGGCGTCACTTAGATCGAGTACAGGCGCAATTGAGATCGAGACTACTAACGGGTTCTCGCACGGTGGCCGCGGTGCGCCTCAGGAGCCAGGGAGACAATCCACATCGTCCTCGCTATCGCTATGAGCAATGGTTGCATGAACTTGTGCTTCAGGAGAGCTGATGCACGACATGGGGCGCAAGGATAGGGCTCGATGCTCAAGGCGCGTTTCGCTTCGACCTACGATCAGCGCGCTTGAAATGAATATTCTCTGCGACACGCTTCTCATCTCCCTCACGCACATGCCGGCCCATTTATCCGGCCCACGCGGTCTGTGCCGCATACCCAGCACCGAGGGCAGTTTCAGTTCCATCACCATTCGCCATCTCGCCATTCTCTCTACTCCGCAACACACATTGCACATTGGCTCACGCTATGTCATCCCATGTACACGCCCCAGCTGTCCGTCTACAGCAAATCAACAACCATATAACGCACAAGAACCCAGCAGGTAGACGAAGCAAGAGTCTGCCACAATCACGCGCCCGGCATGCTTGCACTCTCAATTCCGCCCGGGCGAGGTGAATCTTGGCGGTCTGAAGACATGTGTTAGACGTGGCCTGACATCTTCCTTTGCCGCCAAATAGTGTCTGTGTTTGAAAATGTCGCCACTGCCCCGGAGGATGTCATCTTCGCCTTGACAGCCGCCTACAAGGCGGATAGGCATCCCAACAAGGTCAATCTCGGAGTGGGGGCTTACCGCACGGAGGAAGGCAAACCCTGGGTGCTTCCTGTTGTCAAGAAGGTACCGTGATAAAAACTGTCGCCTCACCGCCATCTCTCAAGTCGTGTGTGTGTGTTAACTTGCCCGTCTCGCCTTCAATCAGGCTGATCACATCCTGGTAGACGATGCGAACCTGGATCATGAGTACCTGCCTATCCTTGGTCTGGAGCCGTTCAGAAAAGCTGCCACTACACTGATCCTCGGCTCAGACTCGAAAGCCATTACAGAAGGGCGCGTTGGCTCTGCTCAGTGTATATCCGGAACTGGCGCTGTGTATACAGGAGCTCAGTTTCTCGCTCGGCATTATCCCATCAAAGGCGCTGCTTGCTACATCTCAAAGCCGACTTGGGGTAAGCACTGGGCTGCTGGCACATTCACTTTATCGTGCAATATGGTAACAAACTACTTGACTAAGAACGTGCTACTTTCTTTGTTGTCCTTCACATGCTTTCAGCCAACCATAGAGCCATTTTTTCTGGGGTTGGAATGCCCGTACTCGAGTATCCATACTGGGATCCCACTTCCAAGGGCTTGCACCTCCAAGGCATGCTCGAAACCATGCAGTCAGCACCAAGAGGATCCATCTTTTTGCTACACCCTTGCGCTCATAATCCTACAGGAGTTGATCCTACACCTGATCAGTGGAAGCAAATTGCAGACGCGATGGAGGCCAAGGGTCACTTCCCGTTTTTTGACTGTGCTTACCAGGGCTTTGCATCCGGCAACCTCGACAAGGACGCATACTCGGTCCGTTACTTTGTCAGACGTGGGTTCGAGCTGTTTGTGGCCCAATCCTTCTCCAAGAACTTTGGCCTCTACTCGGAGCGCGCTGGTAATCTGACCATCGTGGCCAAATCAGTGCAGGTGAAGAACCAGATCGAGTCTCAGATCGCCAAAGCACAACGCGCGGTCATCTCCAACCCTCCAGCTTATGGATCTCGCATCGTCAGCTTGGTCCTGAGTGACCATGAGCTCTACAAGGAATGGGAGCAGAACCTTGCGACGATGGCTAACCGGATTATTGATATGCGCAAGGCATTGTTCGATGAGCTGACCAAGTTGGGAACACCTGGCGACTGGAAGCATATCGTTGATCAGATTGGCATGTTTTCGTTCACGGGATTGTCGACGCCTCAGGTCAAGGTTCTAAAAGAAAAGTACCATGTGTATCTAACGGATAATGGGCGCATATCTATGGCAGGACTGAACTCAAGGAATGTCAAGTACTTTGCTCAAGCCGTAGATGATGCTGTTCGACACCACCGATGATAGTCTAGATAAAACTAGAAAATGAGCGCGTAGAGGGAGTAGTTTTGAGGAGTTCGTAGTGCTCTCACCTCATTTGTCGTGTGAGGTGAGAGTTCTTGTCGACTTGTCTTGCCAAGTAAAATTTTTCACTTGCGACCTTCCTTTTCGCCGCGATATGCGCCTATCTGCTTGTTCTATGGCAGTCTACTTGCACAACTCTCCTGCAAGAGAGGTGCTGAGATCGTATTCCAAGTGGGAGCGGAGTAGCTTGCTGGGTGGAGTTGCAATTGCTCGTTTACGACTGCTCTTTTGTCCGAGCCCAACCCAAAATTTTGTGCCGAAAGGCTGTCAACAGTAGGGTCCCATACAACCAAGGTCACTCAAACACACCCTGGACCCAAATCATCGGCAGTCCTTAGATCCTTCGCCAAATGTATAAAAAGGCCGCTGCCCTGCGTACCATTTGTGACCCTTATCATCAGTAGTATTGACTATATCTGTAAGAAGTACCCCTACGGGGGGCTTCAATACATTTATTTTTCATATGATGAATCAATACTTGTATTATATTCAACTTGAATGATTACAAAAAGGCTTTTCTGACCTAACTACTACTGCATGATGCTGATGATGACCATGGTCAACTCTTATTATCTCTCTCATACAAATAAAAAAAGAAGCATCCAGCATGCAATCTGAAATGACCTTCAAGTCTGTGTGCTATGATTTGCTTATGTGCTACGGTTGTGATGAAGTTGTGCAAAAACAATTTGCACACCTCCTCCTCTCTCGTCCTGCTCCTGCTCCTTTCCTGATCCCCTCTTGTTTCCAGGAGTGGAATGCAACCGGTGGCTGTCATGACATTCTCCCTTCTCCGTGGTCTACGTAGAGTCGCTCGTCCCTTGATCTTGTTCGTTTTTTTTACCAAGGAAGCCTCCGTTTCGCCTCTCCTAAGAAGTCTTCACTCGTCTCCGAGAAACCAAAAAAAAAAAAACGTATAGCATAACGTTTGTGGCCCCCAGATATGCTCCTTTGTCAGGTCCAAGAAAGTTCTCTTGCTGAGCAGATGCATGCACGGGATTATGCCACTGCTAGATCTGCAGCAATAAGTTGCCTCTCAATCCATCCTGGCTTTTCATTTATTTTTCCTTTCTACGCTCCTTCTTTCACCATTGGTCATCCATTATTCACGCACGATCCCCCCAACTGCCGCCAACCGTTTTTCTCGTTGTTCACTAGTGTTCGCGACGACGTGCCTGAAAACTAGCAACCCCTCACCCACATTACCACCAAGCAAAGAAGATATACGAGCCTGAAGGAGTCGCGCAAGTATGAAAGCCAAGCTACTTCTAGGCTGGACTCTGTTTTCGACCTTCACGCTAGCCAACACTGGTAATGCTTTAAAGCCTTTCGAATCTGCTACTATTCGCATTCACCGTGATATCATCGCCTGGAGAAACTTACCTGCTCGATCTCTCTGTTGATGCACACCGCAGTGACCTTCAACGTTGTTGGTTACCCAGATAACACCGATACCTTTGGCGTCTCCATCAACGGCCAAATCACACGTCTTAGTACCACCCCAGTAACGTTCCCTCTCTGGTCCGGCACAGTCGCCGAGGTCCCTCCCTCCTCTTCCTCTGAGATCAATTACAAGTATGTTGCATTGGACGCCACTGGCCAGGTTGTCAAGACCGAGGAGACCTTTCAACGGTCCTTGGACAAGAACGCCATCCAGACGCCTTACGACGTGTTTGACCGCGAAGTCACCAAAACTCGCTTACCCGACGTACCGCTTGTTTATGAACCCTGGAGCATGTCCAAGAGCAAGGTCTTTGATGACACTGTGATCGCCACCATCCATCTCGTCGGCACCCAGAATCAGTTTGAGGCGATGCTCGAACAACCCGAGGGAGCCCCGCCCATGAAGGTTGATTTCCGATACATCAATGACAAACTGGTTCACAACGTCAACAATGTCACCTTTGCTATCTCGGGCAAGTCCAGCACAGAGTTCAACAAGCAGGCCTTCAAGTTTGAGTTCGACACGGACCGTGGCCAGACCTTTTTTTCGAGGCCTCATCTCAAGTTACGGTCCGAGACCACCGATCCGACATTCATGCGCGAGAAGCTGTTCATTGATATGTTGAATGCTGTGGGCGTTCCCACCCAGCAAGGAGCCTGGGTGCGGTTGTACATGAACTCAAAGCCGGTGGGGCTGTATCTGATGGTGGACGATATCGGCGGCTCGTTCCTGAAACAGACCGTGCATCAGGGCAGCCCCACCATCAAGCACGGTACGCTCTGGCAGATGAATGCACCTCTAGTCGACTCCCAGGGGGATCTCATATACTTGGGCCCCACCATGGATCAACTTGAAACCACTAAAGACTGTTATAGGATGAAGAGCTTGGGAGCCAATCCTCCCACAGCTCCCATGACCCAGCTGCTGCAGCTCATGAAGGACCTCGCAGACTTTGATCCACTTGCACCAGGCGGGAAAGCGTTTTGGGAGAGCCGCCTCGACTTGAATGGCGTGTTGAGGAACATGGCCATGGAGTATCTGGGCGGGGACTGGGATGGTTACTGGTGGTCTGGATCCAACTTCTTTCTGTACTTCAATCCGACCATAGGGGACGCAGGAGGCAAGTGGCAATGGATCCCGACAGATTTTGACGGCACGTTTGGTGATGGTGATCCGACCGATACCCTGACAGATTACAAAGTGTATGCCGATTTCAGCCAACATGACCGGCCATTGGTCTCCAAGCTGCTGTTCAATAACAAGGAGATCAATCAAGAATTCGAAAAGGTCCTACGAGAGATCGTCGGCTGGGCTTTTAAGCCGGAAGCCTTGTTCCCGAGAATCGAGGCCTACGAGAAGATGCTGGCCAAGGATGCTGCTTGGGATTACTCGATCGTTCGTTCATCACCAGGCAAGACCAATGCCTGGACGATTGCCGATTTTCACAACAGTCTTGTAGGTTCTGTTAAGAACATGGGACTTGGCGTCAAGCCCTGGATCGAAGGTCGCGCCAAGCAACTGCAAGCGAGCCTGAACTTTGTGGTCGAACCAGGAACACCGGATCGCGTCAAGAGGCTCGTCAAAAAGCCAAAAGGAGGCAGCTCGGACGTCCTGAACAACAGCGGGCTTTCTAGAGCCCGCCTCAGTAGTACTTTGATGACTTTTGCCCGCACGCTTTTCGTGATTGGCACGATGATGATGATGATGATGATGATAACGTAGATTTGTCCCCTTTGTCGTGCAGTTCATGCCAACGGAAATATGATGCCATCCTTTTGCACCCGAAACAAAAACTTGACTATTACCAACCTGGTTATTGACTATTACCAACCTGGTTATGATCCATATATTCCGTTGTCCTCATTGTCTCTATCCTAATATCGTTGATTAAGCCATATCGGCATCTGAGTCTGAGTCGTCGTCGTCTCCCGAGACCTCTGCGTTCTCCTTGTCAATCCTTGCAAGCAGCTGATCCAGCTCCATGTCATCAGCCTCGGTCACAGCCTTGGGGCTCATCTTGGTGACCATGTTTCCGTTCGACTTCTTGATGCTCTCCTCCAAGACGACAATGGCCTTCTCCATGGTATCGATTCCAAGCTGCTTATCGAGAGCGTTTGTAATGAGCACGTACAGTGGGGGCGCGACAAGCTTGACACGGATCGCCACCTCAGGCAACGACACGGCCTCAGCCTCCTTGAAGGCAGCCTTGATGGCATCAATTCCCTCATAGTCGAAGCATGTCACCTCAATATCGGCACGGATCTTGATAGGCTGTGGCGTGAGGCGACGCTTGATGTTGTTCAGCAATTCCTCCCTCGTGCTCTCAACAATGTCCAAGCCCTCAAAGACCTTGTCGGACTCGCTAGAGGTGTTAGAGGTTACAAGGGAGGCGAAAGTGGCAGTCAGCAATCATGGTGCTCGCGTATATAGTACAGAAATAGCGTGATGGCAGCTCAAGTTCGAAAAGGTATGAGTGTCCATTTGTGGTACGTACTTGAGAGCAGCCTTGAAAGCATCGTAGGCGTGGCCGTACTTGGCATACAAGGGCCAGGCCAGCTCGCTGTAGAGAGCCTCCAAATCCTTGTTCTCCTTCTTTGCGACAGTGGACATGATCGAGTGCACGGCCTTAGACTTGTTGTAGCGCTCCTCGCACTTTGCAATATCCGTGGCGGAAACACGACGCTTGGAAAGATCAATATAACCTATTTGGTTCGAATGGAATATGCGTGCGACTTGTCAGCGCCATCGATAATACTTCATGTCGCTACTGGTCCTGATACTCCTACTCCTGAACTGCGCCTCGACAGTCTCCAGCCGCGTATGTGGCATGTCTTTTGCATGGTAATCAGGGCGACTACCGAATTATCTCATCCAACGTTGCAGGGCTAAAAAGGTGTTTTTTTGCCGCAGTACACAGTGATCCTGTTTGTATATCCTGAAATTGAGTCATTTAGACTGGCCGGCTAGCTGCGGGCCACATCCAACGTTATCCTGGCAAGCGCGACGTTCAAGTCCTCGTATACTTCCTGTGTCAGGAAGTGCATCAGCGCCGTTGACTCACCCTTCTCCTTGTCGACTCTGAGAACGACGACAACCTCGTTCTTGCCGACGCGAATGAGCTTTTGGATGGAGCGAATACGACGTCTGGACAACTCGCTCAGCAAGATCATGCCCTCAATGTTGTCGTACTCCAGAAGCTGGACATAAGCTCCCATCTCGGCAATCTGGCGAACGTTGACCATGACCAAGTCGTCCACTGTGAAGGGAGTAAAAAGAAAGAGGAGGGCGATGGATCAGTTCTCCTGTTGTTCGATGCGTCAAGTCTAGCGAGCCCTCTTCATTCAAACTAGTCGATCTGCGTGCTCTGCAACTGGCACCGTAGTGGATGAGATGGAACAAGGGCTGCAGGATGATGGAGAGTGGACGCACCTTCAGGGAACTTGTTGGCGTACATGCGGCATTGCAATCTTCCTGACATGATGGCGGGCGGGGGGTGAGTGTCGGTTGCAGGGAGAGAGAAGAGAGGAAAAAGAGGACAAGAGACGAACGAAGGAATGGGTCCGTTGCAGGGGAGTAGACCGTCCCTTTTTTTGCTGGTCTGTGTGTGTGTGTGTGTGTGTTTTGATTTTTTACAGTCAAGCCACTTCCCATTCCTCGATATGCAGCCGATCATGCGCAGACGGCGCAGGCACAGCCAAAGGGAGAGACATGTTGCACGCACACCATACAGTCGGTATCATTCTCGTCCATAGCAACATTCATTATTACATCTCGTGGTGCAGCAGATAGAACCATAAAGGGTATACGCAGAGCCCTAGCTACCGCTAGGCGAGGTACCTCGGAAGCGCCTCGGCAAAGTCGCGGACAGGCTTTGACCGCTCCAAGTCAAGCGCATACCACAGACACTCCTTGGCGCGCGTGAGCCTCTCCGAGGCCTCAAAGACTTTCCCAAGGTAGAACCAGGCCTCTGCAGAGTCCCAGCCTTGAGATCGCGTCGTCGTCTCAAGCACACTCTCGGCCATCTCCAGGCTCCCCGCCTCCAGATACGTGCGACCCACTCTAACAAGGCATGCTGGATGGAATGGCTCCAATGCAAGAGCCTTAGAGTACGACACCGAAGCCGTCTCCTTATCCTCCTGCGCGGCATAAAGTAGGCCGAGCTATGTTCATCGAGGGGCAGACAAAGTCAGGATGGGTAAGGGAGTAAAAAACTTTCAATCATCCAAGCGGTAGGTGATCAGCATCAATTACCTGGTACCAAACATCAGGATTTGAGGCATCGATGCGTTCAGCCTCTTCAATGGCTTTGAGAGCTTCCTCCATCCTATCTAATCGTCTGAATGTTGAGGCAGACAGAAGCCAAAGAGTGACCAGCATCTTGTTGGCTCTTGCCGAGCGCTGGACAGATTTTCCTGTGGGTCGCTGAACTACTGGAGGGAGATTCTGAAGAGATCGGCTGGTGGCCGCGTTGGCAGCTGCAGCAGCCGCAGCAGCGGCAGGAGGAATAAGCTTGCCTTTCTTCTTTGAACCCGAGGAGCCGATGGAGGTGATTGATGAGGCATAATTGGGTTTAGGAATATCTTACCATGTGCAAATAAAAAAAAAATGAGAGAGATGTCAGTCTGCTTGCAATGTGGGCAAGATGAAAAAAGAAAAATTGTACAGAGGAGTGGATAATCCTACCGAGAGTGCTGCCATTATTAGCACCAAGTCCTTGACCAATATCCGACGCCCCGCTCTTGCTTCTGACACTCAGGATACTGCCTGCGCGAGGTCGGCCGACGACTGGCGGGGGCGAGATTGCACCTATTTCTACGTCGCTCTGATCCCGTCGACGAATGTTTTGAACATCGAATACACTCTCGCCAATCGAGCTAGGTTCAGGTGCAAAAACTTTGGTGTAGAGGACAAACAGCGCCTCTTGCGGTTCTAATGCAGCCTCGAGCCCATGGACTTTATCGTGAAGGACAGCTTGTGTGATGCGGAGAGCCAGGTAATCCTCACCATCAAGGTGCGAGGCTGAAGAACCATCCGTCTGCATCAAGTCCCACTCTGACTCCTTCAAACCAACCGTACAGATATCCAGCGCGCGCTTATAGTCCTTCTCGGACGAGAGCAAAAGGGTGAGAAGATGCCAGGATGGTAAATGCGCCGAATTCAGGTTCAGGCTCTGCTTAACAGCCTCTGTAGCTCTCGAAATCTCCTTCATTTCGGCCAGCTGCAGTGCCAAGTGATAATGGCCGTCATAAGCCATGGGCGCTATCTCAATAGCTTTCTCAAAAGACTCGATCGCCTTGCTGTACAAGGATGGACGGTGTTCGGGTTCGTGGGCTAAATAAAACATACCAGACTTAGTACTCGGTGGTATAGTCTGTCAAAGGGGCAGCTGCCTCGAGACATACGAGCATCGATCATGTCATGTAAACGAACCTTGTGCAGCCTGCAGGCTATAAGCAATGCCTCGTAACCTGTACGCGTCAAAAAGCAGGTCCGAAACGTCTTCGCCCTGGAGATACAACTGGATGTTGTTAAGAGCACGCTCTGAGCATGAAAGCGCCTCGCCGGGTTGATTGAGCTCCTTGCCGTAAAGTTGCGAGCCTGCAACCATGACAGTAGTAACGTCGTAGTTGGACTCAACATCTTTTCGCACCCGTTGCTCATGGGTAAGGGCCTCGTCTGCATCAGAGGACTGGACTTTGAGGTTTATCTCGGCCAAGTCGAGGTAGGCCCTGAGAGCCAGAACGGCTTCATCGTATTGACCCATTTCAACCAAGGCGAAGAACAAGAACCGCAATACTCGTGGCGATTGAAATGTTTTTTGAGATGCCCTGTAGATGGTCTGAGAATACGAGGGTAGTTAGTTGATGCTGTATGACGCGATTTGTAAAAAGAGGTATGTGTGTCCTTTAAAAGGCGAATGTTCTTACCTCAACAAGGACACGCTTGTCCGCATCATTGCCGGGACCGAGCAATTTCCTGTCTTCTACGATTTGCTCAATCATCGCGAGGACTCGCCAGTTCTTCTCTTCTGCCTTTGGGAACGAGGTGACGGCGTAAAGTGCATCCTCCCAGTAAGCATGGATCTGAGCAATCTCCAGACTGAGGGATGCAGGGTAGAGCTGCGTTTGATCGCTATTTACAACAAATGTACAGTGAGCCAATGTTATTAATATATCCCGCCCTTCTCATGGAAGGAATGGCGTTAACCGATTCTCCACCTACTCAGCTGCAGCATTCCCATTAGTAGCGCTCTGGATTCCTTGTGATTTGAGCGAGGTTGACAGGGCAGCTGAGAAGTGGCGGTAGACTGTTGCGCGACGTGCGAGTCGAAACTGACCAGGCCACTGCAAGGCTTGATTGTGGTACGTCCTAAAGGACCGAATCGCGGCCAATTGATCACTAGATACGTTTATGATGGACGGGCGTGTTAGCAGCAGGTACGAGCTGGAGGAACTGATCTTCCCCGATCCTTCATATCCCTTACCCTTGACGGAGCTTTAGCATGCCCGCCCTATAGAGTGCATGCTCGGTCCAAGAGTTGAGTTCATCGCTCCGCTCGTTAGGGTTGGACTGGACAAGGAGCGAGACGTTGTCGTACGAGATGATGGCATCTGAAATCCTGCCTTCTTCTTCCAGAGTCATTCCCTTGACCGTCAAACCACAGACGACTAAGGCAAAGTTATAGCCCATAGGTATCTTGGTTGGCGGAAGTTGGATGTTTTGCAGGTAATGGGCTACCTTCTGCAGGCGATCCGATGCATCTGTAGCCAAAGCGGCTCTGGCGAGCACAATGGCGGCGTACTGTACTTGAAAAAAATGCTCTGTTGGTGATATTTTCTTTGATCTGGCAATTCATCAGCAGCATACAGCAACGGCATTTGTCGTTACCTCTTGATGCTCCTCGGTGCCTCGAGCAAGGACACCTTCTAGCTTCTCTACCGCATCCTGAATGGTCTCGGGCTTGATCAGTGGGCTCTGGGAAACAGACTCTGGCATGTCATCTAAGGCCGCCGTTTGAGTCCATCGTTCGGCCTGGCGCGCCTTGAATTCGGCTTCTCCCACAGCCGCTTCGAGCAGCGCCGTATAGGCAAGGACTAATCGAAATGGATGGGCGCCCAGTAAAACCATAAAGACGATTGTCATTAGTCATTTGCATTGCTACTCGTTTCTTCGCTGTGGTCCCAAGTGCCCGCACAGGTGCTCTTCTGTGCAACCCGACTGGTGCTCAGTTCACTTTAAGACGACAAAACGAACTGGCTTCTCAAACAACGCCTTCCTTTCGAGTTGCACTACTCATGGCATAAAGTCGATTTGTGTCTGGTCCAAATCCTTGAGTCCACTGTTCAAGCGCTACCCATGCTTTGACAACGCTCTAATCCCCTTCATCGATTGAGCAGGCCAAGTCTGTCCAGGCAGATGTATTTTCGTGTGGGGCACAAAGGTTAAATGGTTCCGTCGTGTTTCTTACCAATGCCGTCCTTGTTGTGTTTAATGTAACGACGGGCAAACTCAGGAAAGGCGGCATAGTTGGCTTTTGCTCTAGCATTCTGGAAATCGCGCTCGATCGTCTGCGCCTTGGCTGTGAGGTTCATTTGAGAAGACGACGGGTAGACCGGGGAAGGAAGCTTGAAGTAGCGTGGAAGCAGTCGCAATGAACGACGGCAAGGTGGGGGGGGGGGGGGGGGGGGGGGGCGTTCGAAGGATACGAGATGAGGGAGCAGATGAGGCTGACACTGGAGTGCAAGGCCTGGAGTGAGGGAGAAGGAAGGGCGGGCGGAGGGAGGAGATGGGTGTGGAGATGAAAGCAGATGGATGGAGAGACGATCGAAGGGTCGACGCTGGTCCGATGGAAGAGCCAAAAAAAAAAATGCAGCTTGAGCCGTTGGAATTTAGGAAATTCGATTTGATTCGCCGTACAAGAACGCGCTTGCAGCACAAAGGAAAGAGCAGAGCCATCGCAGTTTTTGACATATGAAAACGGTGCACAGTCTATTTCCTACTTGCCGCCCGGTACTGAAAATACTTGCTGACGGCAGAGTGCACTGTAAAGCCCGCCGAGTCGAGTTTCCCCCCCAAGTTGACGCCTTCTTTGCTGTTGTGGAGGAGGAGGAGGATGAAACTCTCGGTGATTTATGGCGGACTGGTCAATGCACGATTTTGTGCTTTTCTTCACGAGTTTGTTCAAGCATGAACCGTAGCCCACAGTCGTTGTCACGAGCGGCGCCAGTTCTCCTGACTCTACCTGGAGTAGACTGCACAGTATAGTACTTTCGCCATGTCGCGTCTGAATATCTGAGTTAATAAAGTATACATATAAGGGCTTGACGCAAGTATCTTCAAAAGACTGCTATCGCCCTGGTGTCTAGGGAGATGAGAGCGCCTGGGACGCCCACCTGGCTCCCGGGTGTTACTTTTCAAGATGAGATGGGCTCAAGTGAACCGGGTTGTCTTCAATTTCCTGAGCAAAAAGATTACACAGATATAGCCTGGCTCCGCCTGGCCCCGTGCCGTCCGAGTCAGGCTATTGATATCGGTTTCAAGCGGGTATCCATGCTGAGGAAAGCAGGGGTACCTGCGTCCCTCATGCAAAATGGTGGTGAAAATTAGCCCCTGCCAACCACAAGAGCAGTTTCCGAGGGCTCCTTGCCGCTAGTATCGAGAGAAAAAGGCCAATGCTTGCAAAGATGGCTCATGCGCTCGCCTGACGAGACGTAGCCTTTCTGTGGTGAGGATAGGCTCTAACGGCGTCGCTATCGTGCTGTAGCACGCTTCGAATCCGTGATGCGTTGTTTCCGTATTGTTGTGTCCTACCTTCGGGTGCCTTTGGCCATTGTTGTTTCTCCTTTCTTGGCGTGCATGACCACATCCTGCGGTGCGGTGCGGTGCGGTGCGTTTGTTGAGGCGATGCAGTCGGACATAAACAGGAGGCCAGGGATACAGGAATAGACAACAACATCGTGATGGATACTATTTACTGCTCGATCGCACAAGCAAGGGAAGGAAGGAAAGAAAAAAAAGATGCGCGGCCGGCGGGGTTCCCGCCGAAGTCGAGCTCCAGGAGGGCGGTTCTCCCGACCAGGCGCCCGCGTACTGCCCTTTAAAATGGTCTCTGTCTCTGCCCTCGTTTGTCCTTTTTGCCTTCCTTTTTTCTCTCTTGTCCTCTCTGTCATTCTTCATTCTTCATACCCCATATCCTCCTCTGTCTCTGCACAACCTCGCCGTCCCTTGCTCCCTTCACTCGCCGCCAGCCCTGTCGCCGCCATCCCTCGCCGACTCGATACCAGCTTCAGCCCATTGTCTCCTTTTCTTGGCTGGCGCAGCATATTCTTACGCCAGGACCCATTTCGCTCCTTCGCCAAACCAAAAGAAACTCTTGGACCATTGGCCCCATCCCTCCTCTCCCGCCCGCTCCTCATTCAGGTAAAAAAAAAACAAACTCGTCAAGGATTGCAAGCTCACAAGTGAAGTCTCCCCTATCTCTATCCGCCTGTTGTCAGCCGCGTACCCCTTTGACGATATTTTGGTCGTGACTGGAAGGTTTAACGTGAGCGCGAGGAGTGTTTCCCGGTCCCTGAGAACGCGAATAATGACCCTGGAGAAAGTGGAATGAAAGGAAGAAATCAAGGGATCCTCTGAAGGCGACTCATTCACCCATTCCGACCCCCCCCTCCTCCTGACTTTTGCAATCTGCGCGCTCCACACCTCCAATGCGCTCCTCAGAGGCACTGCTTTCTCGCTCGCATGCCTGCTTGTCTTCTTGATTCGACCTCTGTTCTATTGTACGGAGCCCCCCCCCTCCGCTTGTCTCTGCTCTATTCTACACTCCTCTCTCTGCTCCTATCTCTCTCGAAGGCATAATCGGAGCTCCCTTTTGTTATATCTCACCCGACGCTGTGTGCCTGGTGGGCGCGGTCATTTGTGCCCCAGAACTCCCATATCCCATTAGAGCCAGATTTTGTATTTTTTTTCGACTCTCTTCTTCTCCCCCCTTCTCCCCACTCCCTTACTCCCTACCCTTGTCTCCGCCGAGCACCCTCTGTCCCCCATCCTCTGGACACGTCTATTTTCGGATACTTTTTCCGTCTTCTACTTCTCCCACCTCTCTTCTCGGCCAGCACACCCCTTTTCCTTGTTCACAGCCAGCCCGGAGACTGTCGTCAACTTCTACTTGAGAACTGATCACCGCCTTGATTGTTTGTGTTCATTGTGCGTTGCTTCCAAGGTGCATGCCGTCTCGCACAAGGCAAATACTGAGATACTACAACCACCTCCCTCCAGGCGCAATGTCGACTAACACCCGTGTTCGCTTCTACTATGCGATCTAGTCCTGATCAAAGCAGACACACTAGAATACCATGAAAGAATCGCGAGAACGCGACATGAACGGCAACGCATCGCAAGAAGTAACCTCAATTGCGGATCTACAATCCATGCTCGCACGCTTCTGGGAAGCCCACTCAAGACAGTTCAATGGTAAGCTTCATACATGTCGAACGAGTGACTTTGACCTTTGAGTGTCTCGGGGCCCATCTTCGCCACTGCGGCACAATATCCTATTTTCACATCCAGCCCAGCTTGATGTGTTCAATATTCCACTTTTGAGGTGGGACACGGTTCTCTCATTCTATCCCGCGCTCGGCCTAGTCGCCTACTTTGGCCATCTGGTGCCTTGAAGGAAAGCGATAGGGAAATAAAAGGGGGCGGGAAAAAATGCTGACCTGGTCACCTGGAGGAGAACGAAGGGGTTAGGAAGGGAAGACAAGAAGGAGAAAAAGAGAGAGAGAGACAGAGAGAGAGAGAGAGAAGGGAAAGGGGACAGGGAGAAGAGGGAGTACGATGACGACGAATACGGCGTTTTGATATGCAGCGCAATTGCTCAACTCTTGTCTCGCACACAGCACCGACTTTCACTACCGACCACCCATGCATCTATGCACAAGGTGTGACACAGCATAAGCACAGACATGCATTGCACGAGGTTTGTCTTATTCATGCTCGCTCCTCCCACCCCCTTGCCGTTTATAGAGATCGAAAGTTCATTGACGGGCCAGCTCTCGACCCTGATCCAAAAGAATGGTTTCTTGTGCCAAAAGATTGAGAATCTGCAACGCAACAACACGGATCTCGAATACAAGTTCTCCATCACGGCCTCGGAGCTCGAGCGTGCACGAAGGGAGTACGGTGAGCTTCATGCAAAGTATGAGCTGCGAAGCGCAAACTACAAGGATCTCAAGGATGTTTGTTATCAGCTTGATGCTCAACTGAATCAGAAAAACGGCACCACACCGGATGAGTCGCTCATATCCCGCATCGAACTCGGATCGGACCGCAAGAAGCGACGGCTCTCTGTCGATATGGCCGACGGCGACTCGGACTCTGGGTATGTGCCGTACGAAGACGCCCTGCCCGGAGAAGGATCTATGGTGGCACCGAGCATGCGATCCTCCATGCCTGTGCCACTGCCACAAAGACAGCTCTCGCCAGCCTCTGGGGGTCCAGCTCAGAGCACATGGACTTGTCTTTGGAAGAGCTGCAACCAAGTCTTTGGCGCTCTGGATTGGCTCGTGAGCCACGTAGAAGAATTCCACATTGGTCTTGGAAAGGTAAGGCTAAATCTGACGGAATGAGGCATCATTTGCTGTATTGTGCGATACTAACGTGGATAATGCCTGGTCGCTGCCTTAGTCACAATATACCTGCGAGTGGGAGAACTGCGTAGTGAAGCAAAAACCCTTCCATAAGCACCACCAGGTGATCAGGCACATGCGGACACATACAGGCGAAAAGCCATTCATATGCACGGTAGATGGGTGTGGAAAGAAGTTTGCACGATCGGACTCTCTGCTCGAGCATTCACGCAAGCACAACGGCACGCCTGTAGACTACTACAAGATGTTGGAGATCAGCTCCCAGCGGGAGCATGATGCCAAGCACCTCGATGGACTCATGCTACACCTGGACACTATCCAGGAGCACCATCCACTGCAGACGATGTATGGCGATAGCTCCCATCGCCGCCGATCCTCACAGGCTACAAACGCTCTCATGCCGGACGATTCTCAAGCCGAGCGCGCTACTGCAGGACAGTTCTCGAGTAGCCGGCCTTCCTCGCCTTCGAATGGACAAGGACCCCTTGACCAATGTCCATCAGGGCCGCAGTCAGCGGCAGGCTCTGATAAATCTGACAAGCCCAATCCCTCGGAAGCTAAGACGGAGTCGGCCTCCTCTTTTGTCTCGGAGGCTGAGCCACTGGACCCTCCGTCGCGTCCAATGGCCTCGTCCAGTCATATGAATTCAGGACTTCCACATCGACAGATGCAAGGCCCCCAGTCCAAGCTGAACTATCAGGACCCCGCAAACGACTCGAGGACGCTGCATAGGAGCCGAGGCCACGCCCACACGGGATCGCTTGGGTTCTCAAAGATGGAGATCCGAGATGGACCCAGGCCAAAGGAATACGGGCATTCTCACTCGCGATCAATGGACTATGGTAGAGCGGACTTCAGACCACAGCCCTACCGTATGCACGAATACGGCCATTCTCAGACACCGTCTCTTGACTACTCCAGAGTTGACATGCACGCGCGAAAGGATCGTGGCCATTCTCATACACCTTCTCAAGAAATCGTTCACCCTATACCCGGACAACAAATGCATCGCTTGGATGATAGGCGGCAAGGGTATATGCAGTCGAGTTATACTCCTCAGCATGCCATGAGCCCCGAGGAACGACAGCACATCATGCAGCAACAAATGTTTCATCAGCAGCAACAGCAGCACCGATTCTCCCAGCCTCACCAGCCGAGCACCACTCATGCTAAAGATCAAGCTCCAGGACATTACCATCTGCAGCAGCAACAGCAGCAGCAACAGCAGGCGCCACATTTGTCTGCAGTGGTGAAGGAATACATGCCAGCAGAACAGATGAGCACCGTCGTGCGTGGTGATCAGACTGCCGAGCCTATGGAGACGTCGGATTCGCCCCAGTCGAACCCCACGCCGAAAACACCACAGCCGACGCAACAGGAAGAACCGATGAGTCTCGCAGATTCGTCAGAGCTCGGTGCGCATGCCGCTATTGTTCCTATGGAGCAGGATACCAAGAGTGTTGTTGCGGCTATATAGTCAAAGATACCCAATATACTGTTTTTGCCACCATCACCCTTCTTTGTGACGGCATAGTGGGAGGGTGGTTGGGTGGTGAACATAAAATTCTGAACCAGAAAGTCCTGCTCTCTCTCTTTTATCTCCCTCATCCCTCACGCTCCGCCCGCTAGTCTTCGACTGCTCATTGTTTTGCTCATCCTCTCACGCTAGCCCTCGACGCGCTTTTACTTGGCACATTGCGCAGGGAACAGAATCAGCTACCTATTTCCTCTATCCTCGCCACCCTTCCTCCCTCATTTCCTTTAAACCGCCATGGCATCCAAAGAGGCGACCATTTATATCCTGGATGTAGGCCCGACGCTCAAAGCCAAACGCGAAGGAGGCAACATTTCGCGTCATGAGGAGACAAAGCAGGTTCTCTTGGCTCTCCTTGCCAACAAGGTATCCACTAAGTTTGGATTCCTCCATACGCGCGCTAATGCTTGGAGGTTGTGCTGGTGACTGAACCAGAGTTGCTTTTTGCCACCAAAATCCCAAAAAACCGTAGGTACACATGAACAGGAAGACCGTTTACGTCTCCGTCATCCTTGTGGGATCCAAAAGTAAGGCCCTTTGCTCCTGAAGATGAAGCACATTATCGACATAACTATCTTGCCCGACATCGAGCCTGGGACTCTAACGTAAAGCTTGTGTTAGACACGAATAACGACTTGGCAACGTTGGACGCAAACGGTGCGGACTACCAATTTGTAGACGTTCTGCAGCCTCTGGGCATTGCCACCCTCGACCTCATGAAGGGCGTTCAAGACGATATTGAGCTCGGCGAGACAATGGGTGATTGTAGGTTACGCGTAAACGGTGGACTCTTTCACGCGGGCGTTCCTCTTAACCATCAAAGTTGCTAACCAGTCCCGGCCAATCGCTTTCATATGTACATCATTCAGGCATGGACGGACTGATCGTGTCGTTGGATATGATGACAAAGTTTTGCAAGAAGCTCAAGTACCAGAAAAAGATCTACATTATAACAGACGCCTCAGCCGCGCTCAACACGGAGGGCCTTGAGCACATCACGCCTACTCTCAAAGAGGATGGGATCGAACTCAATGTCATGTAAGGCCTCGTAGTGCATACGCTTTTCTTTCTGTGAGTATCAGTTTAAACTGGTGTTAATCCCATCATTCCCTTCACAGCGGCACTGATTTTGATAGCGACGGGGAATCCAAACCAAAGACAACGACCCAAGCAGAGAATGAAGAGTTTTTCAAGAGCCTGTGCGAAGAGACATCTGGTAATATCTTCTCTCTGGAGGAAGCCACTGAGCAGTTGAACGAGTTCCATACCAAAAAAGTCAAGCCAACGGCGGTATACAGGGGCACGCTCGATCTTGGCGACCCAGAGGGTCATCCCGACGCGTCGCTCTCCATTCCAGTTCACATGTATCCTGCTACCATGATCATGAAGATACCGACGGCCAAGAAGTACTCCAAGCTGTCAGAGTCAGTGTCAGCGGACGAGCTGCCGGATGGCCATACGGGTAACGTCAATCTGTCAAGGGCTTACAAACTCAAAGTCACTGCCGACATGGCGGACGGAGATGCGGACAGCGAAGACGTGGAAGTTCCTGCCGATTCACTGGAGAAGGCTTATATGTACGGAAAAACAATCGTTCCTATTCGAGCCGTGGATCTGGAAGCATACAAGTTGCGCACAGCCAAGAGCCTGACGATCTTGGGCTTTTTCAAGGCACATTTCGTAAGTGATATCAATCGTGGTTCAGGCACTCTTCTCGAGTGTATCGCAGGGAGGCAATCATCATGTATGCTAATACGCTCCGCTCATGCTTTTCTAGTTCCGGAGAGAGTGGCTCCTGTCCAACATTTACGCTGTGTTTTCAGCCCCTGGCGATAGCAGAGCTCTTGTGGAACTTTCGGGACTACTTTTTGGACTCGAGGAAAAGGCCTCTATGGCATTGTGTCGTTATGTGCGCGTGGAAGATGCAGAACCTAAACTCGGTATACTTTGGCACCATATCGGAATCGACCACAAGTGCTTGTATTTCGGACAGGTAAGCAGGGTATAGCTAGGACGAGTGCTAGGTTATTTTTCCTTCGCAGATTTGCTGATTCGCTATCTGGTGTCTGCATGCTAGGTGGCCTTTAGTGAAGATATTCGGCGTTATGTATTTGCGTCACTGAGCGACATTCAGACTGCGAGTGGCAAAAAGGTGGAAAAGCACAAATTGCTTGCAACACCAGAGAGCATCGAAGCATGCAAAGACTTCATCAGCGCCTTAAATCTAAAGCCTTCTGAAGAAGAGTACGTGATGTAGTGCTACTGTTGTCGACAGAGGCTTGAATATCTAGTTCGTACATGGCTTTTGTATACTAAACCTCTTATTGTCTCTGCAACGCTATTAGGGAGTATCTCCGGCCAGAGGAGACGTTTAACCCGGCCGTGCAGAGACATAAGCAGCTGGTTGAGTTCCGCGCCCTGAACCCTGACAAAACCAAACCCCTCCCGCCCCTCAACCCTATTCTGGAGGCGCAGCTGAGGCCTATTCCTGAACTTGAGGTCAATGCGCAACCAATGACTGACAATTTGATCCGACTTTGGGACATCAAAAAGGTGGAGCAGCCACTAAAAGGCAAGCGCGGATACCAGGCTACACTGGAGGAAGACAAAGACAAGGACGGAATTTCGGCGCAACTGAGCGGAGCTGGTGTGCCAGGTTCTGCGGCAAGTGGAGGCAGTCTCTTCGAAGGACTCACGGGCAACAAGCGCCACAAGTCAGAATCAGTGTTTGGTACAGCCACGTCTGGATCGGCAAACGGCAGAGCTCCCGGAGGTTCGGTGTTCGGTGCAGGTGCAGCTGGTGACCTGGTAGCAAGTGGAATGATCCCATTCGAGATGAGTGCAGTCCGTGAGGTTGGTACGTCCGACCCCGTCAAGGATTTTCAGGCAATGATCAGGATTGCGACTATTCAGAGTCAGCAGGGTGTTCGATTGGCAGGTGCTGGGTTCGTCACAGTTGCACTGGCTGTCGATCAGATGAAGGCTATGGTTTTAAAGTTGATCTCGACATCATTCGGCGACCAGCTCTATGAGAAAGCCATTGACTGCTTGAAGAGTCTGCGAGAGTTTTTGTCATGTGCGGATTCGAGCCTTCTATCTGCTGAATCTGAGACGGAGAGAATGGAGACTGCCAAGGAAAGAGTTGATACATGGAATTCGTTTATCAGGGAAGTCAAGCAGACATGTCTCAACACATCGACCTCGCCGCTGCGGACGGATTTCTGGGATTTGATCGTGAAGCACAAGAGAGAGCTGGGTCTTTTGACGATAGATGAGGTCCCCGCAGGCGCCAGTGGAGCTTCAGAGGAAGAGGCTGATCAGGTAGTGTACCATGGACGCGAATGTGATGTTTATGCAGCAACTAGGAATGTTATGGTGTGTGCATCCCGGTCTCACACCTTTATGGCTCTTGCCCTCCACTTTCTTTCCCTTCGACATTAGTTCCTGTTAGAAACTTCTGAGGACACGACTACAGTACCAGTGGAGGAAGTAGATGAGCCAGATGAGGATGACTTGCTGGCTCTCATGGATTAACGCCCTGCTGGTACTGGTCCACCACAATATCGCACACGCCAGATGTCGCGAGGAATCATGACAATTTTGGCTTTAATCGACGCGAAATGAGGAATAAACAGAGTATGAATTGTATCTGAAGGAAGGGGAGGCGAAAGGGGATAAGGGTAATATATTGGTAGGAATGAGCGGGCATACGATGTGGACAAGGAATCCAGGTGTTGATCAGCCAGCCAAGGAACCCTATTCAACAAAAACAATAGTGACAAAAAAAAAGGGAAAAGGGGGGAGGGGCAATCTAGCAGCATCCACCGCTGGACTGTGCTGGCAGCTGCTGACCAGAGCCGACCTTGATGCTCTTGTTGGCGCCGGCGGGGTTGACGGTAGCAGAGCCCATGCGATCCTTGATCTGCTTGGCCATGGTCATGAAGGCCTGCTCGACATTGGTGGCACTCTTGGCCGAGGTCTCCAAAAATGGAATGGCCAGCTGATCCGCAAACTCCTTGGCAACAGTATATTCGACCACCTTCTTGTTGGTCAGATCGCTCTTGTTTCCTACCAGAAGCTTGTTGACGCCCTCGGAGGCATAGCGATCAATCTCTGCGAGCCATTGCTTCACGTTTGCAAAGGTGTCCTGGTCCGTGACATCGTAGACGACAATGATGCCGTGCGCTCCACGGTAGTACGAAGAGGTGATCGTGCGGAAACGCTCTTGTCCAGCACTGTCGAATTGAGTTGTGTGTGTGACACGTGCAAAAAGATGGTACATAAAGGGGAGAGAGAAAGGAAAACGAGCATTCCATGGTCAGTTGTGTGAGCATGTAGGACAGGGACAAGGTCTCATCGTCCGTTGAGCAGAGAGTGTGATCAACTTACGTATCCCACTATAGCCGCCGTTAAGAGAGAAAAAGCGAGAAAACAATAAGGAATAGCAATGGTGAGGGTTAGTTTCCGTGCTGTCGCTCGTGCATGATATGTGCCAGGCATTTTGTTCATCGCGCGTATACAATTTGGAGCTTGACGGTCTTGCCCTCGAGTTCAATGGTGCGGATTTTCTATATCGAGTGAAAAAGTGAGCGAGGGAGATTAGGTGGTGGCGAGCTTTGGTACTATTCATTGATTCGGTTCGGCTTATGCGAAAGATGTAATGCCACATGACATGCTCCGGTTTCTGTGCCCCCTTGTTCAACAAGTCAAAAGATTAGTCCAGGTGCAGTAACTTACAAAGTCAACGCCGATGGTGGAGATGTAGCTCTCGGTGTAGGTGTCATCGGCGAACCTCAGGAGCAAACAACTTTTACCGACTCCACTGTCGCCAATGAGCAAGAGCTTGAAGAGGTAATCGCTATTTTCGAAATCAGTCAGGGTTAGAGAAAAAGCTGGGACATGGCAATGCGAGGACACTGCTTTTTCTTTTCTTTTTTCCCAGATGGTGAGGCGCGCTGTGAGGTTTGGGTCAGACTGGAACGGAGAGCGAATAAGGACGGGCGAATAAGTGACCATGAGGCGTGCGCGAGAACGCGGTGGCCGTGAGATGAATCCCTTCCCGCGGTTTTGGGTTCTGCTCGAGTGTTAATGCAGGTTCCTAGCCCAAGGCATTGCTTTCCAAGGTGCTTGCACGAGGTTGGTCTGCCCCGGTTCAAAGTTTTTTTTTTGGACAGCCTCACTCACCCCATCCTGTGACCCTCTCTCCTCCCCCTTGCTTGGCACAAAAAAAAGTTCTGATATGACACTGGCGGCAATAGGACAAAGGGTAGCAAAGGTCCGCAGCAAATGCAATCCTTGAGCACACCCCTGCAAAGGCCATGCCATGTCGATGGCGCAGCCCTGGTCAGAGCATGCTATGGGCAGTGCAGCGCGAGGGGACTGTCGGTGCAGCGCGAGGTGAAAGGTGGTCAAGGATAAAACGGCTGGGCTGGGCAAGTGGATGAAGTGTTGGAAGAGACGAGGATAGGACAGGAGATTGCGCGTGTGCAAGTGTTGGAGGAGTGGAAGAGGTACTTACTATTCAGGGTTCATGGTGGTTTGGTTTGGTTTGGAGGTGAAGTGAAGCGAAGTGAAGCGAAGTGAAGGTTGAGAGTGCAGGGAGCAAAAAAAGAGATGAAGTGATGAATGAACCTCACTGCACTTCCCCCATGGCTCCTATGACGTATCTGATTCGGCTCGATCGCGTGAATAGCCAGAGACCATTTTTTTCATATGATGTGCTGGCTGGTCTCGAATTTCTGACCTGTGCCTTCTCTCGCTTTTTGCAATCCTGATCCCCCCCGTTCCATGCACTATAAAACAAAGCGCACATCCTGAGCACCGCACACGACCCACGCCTCTCCCCACAGCGCCCTTTTCTGACAGCAGCTCCCCTGCACATCGCCCCTCGGCCACCTGTCGACCCCAGCACCATTCCACGCTCGTCCTTTTGTGCTCGACCCATCGGCCTGCATACACCTATATAAAGCCCGACACTCCACCATGAACGTGGACCCCATATATCATACAAAGCTGCTGGAGCTACGGTCCATGAAGGACTTTGCGGCCATTTGCCAGTTCCTTCACCTGTTCCATCCTGCATTTGCCCTGGACGACTTTGAGACAGAGGTAAAATGCGCTCTGCTTCCTGTGGCTGCTCACAGCTGCGTCGGCACGCTGCATAATCACCAGCCAGGCTCCTTCGCCACCACTTGATCGTCCACTTTTTGTTACTTTCTGATCTCCACACCCTTGTCTTTCCGTGGATGCGATCATTGTCTCAAGCCCTGCCATGTGTGCCGCTGGGTCTGTTCGATGAGCCATTCGTTCCACTAACATGTCAACTTCATCAATGAGTAGGACTTGGAACAAGCTCTTGTGGATCCAAGTTCGATGGCGTACCTCGTTGACCTTCAAGCTCGAATGTTACGTGCATTGACCCAAGATCGTCATGTCAGGTAAAACCATCGGGCGTTTATACTCTTGGGCATCCTGCAAGCTTAGCTTTTTTTTCGGATCTAGCGTATCCATCACCTTTGCATGCTCGCCATTCGTTTGCCTTTTGTCGTTTTGCTTTCTTGAGCGTGTGGGCATTGGTCAGGTTGAACAATCTTGCTCCCTGCGTGCAACCGTTGAGCACGGACCAAAAAATGTGATCGACGCGTGTGCTGTGAAAAGGGCAGGGTCCCTCCTTGGCAATTTATGAGTAGTGGCAACTCCCTAACATACTCCATGCCCTTGCTCCCTATGGATTCATTCCTTGCAATAGCTTCGACAACTGGATCAAGTACGCACAGAAAGAGTTTGAAAAGCGAGCAGAGGAACAGAACCCGTGGTTGGAGGAGGATGCATACAATTACGAATCATTCAGTCTTGCCACTAAGCTCCTGATATTGAGCAACCTTTGCGAGTGGCAGCTGGACGACCCAGAGCGTTTTCGAGCCAGTTTCAAGGAAGAAGAAGAAGTGGCGGTTGAATGGGTATGTTGTGCCGCAGAACCCATCGTTCATAAAAGTTCTCTAGGATGTATGCAGCCCTGCATACTCACATATCTGCTCTGTCTTAAATCTGGGTTGTATAGCGTGTAGACCCAATAGGTCATGATGCTCTGGATCGAACATACTGGCTTTTTGATGGTAAGCATCTCAAAGGAACGTTTACTTCCTTCACTAATCAACAATCTCTGCCTTGCTGACGAATATCGTTCTGTTGCGTGTAATCCATTTCGTCTCAGACAACCGCCTTTACAGAGAGAACCCGCCACCAAAAAGGATCACCAAATCTACAAAGCAAGCAGCTCCTCCGCCAAAAGTCAAAGCTGCGCTTGTAGCTCGGCGCGGCACCCGTCGCTCTACGCGTGGACAGAAACAGGCTTCGCCAGAATCAGATGTAGAGTCGGACTTCGAGACGCCGCCCCTCACACCAGGAGTAGAATGGGAGCCTATATGCATAACCCGGCAAGAATGGGAGGAGTTTGGCAATTTATTTCGCCGTTCCAAGAACCCGTACGAGAAGGCTCTCCATTCCCTTATCATCAACGACATTCTCCCAAAGGTACTAGGCGATTTTGCAGAGAAGGAAAAGGAGCTAGAGAAGCTTGAGGCGATCGCCAATCGCAAAAGGTCGTCAAGGATTGTTATTCGGGAGCTAGAACTTCAGGAGAAAGCTCGTTTGGAGTCGATTCGGCAGCAGGAGTTGCAAGCTGCTACCGAGCAGCGTCGACAAGAGCTTCGCGAGAGACGCGCTGAAAAGGTAATGGCCCCACACTTTCTGGTTTGGAAGATGGCTAACCTTCCTCTAGCATATTACAAAACTCTATCCTCTCAACTCACATTTGTTAATTGTTACTACCTTGACACTTGTAGGAAAGAATTGCACAACAACAAGTCCGAGATAATCGGCTCAAGGAGCGTGAAATTCGACTCAAGGCTCGGGAGAATGCGATTTGGGAAAGAGAGGAGCAGAAGAAGAAGCTACAGCAACGGATAGCCAAAGAGCGCGAGGAAAGAAAAAGGAAGAGGCTCGCAGGCGGCCACGTGGACGAACACTCTGAGGACGAGGCTAATGACGAGGCAGAGGAAGAAGACTGGTTCTTTGACTGTGTCTGCGGAGTGAATGGCAACAACTTGGTAAGCAATAGCTTTACAGCCTCTTCCGAGCTGCCTTGCCTTTTGTTACAACCACAGACGGACTAGTCATGTCATAGGCTAACCTTTTGAAAAACTCCAATAGGACGATGGCGAGCTGATGATTGCCTGTGGCAAGTGCAATGTCTGGCAGCATGTGGCATGTCTGAAGCAAGAGGATGCGGAGCAAGGACGGTCAGCAAAAGATTGGGAGAACGTCGACTTTACCTGCGCAAGATGCATAACAGCAGAGCAGGAGAAGGCACGAAAGAAAGCTGCACGGAAGGAAAAGAAGGAACAAAAACTGAGGATGGAGGCTATGACAGGTATCATGGAACCGATCCCAGTACAGACGGCCAACAAGGACCTCGAGTGGGCACCGATCCCCCAGCACCCACAGTACACTGGGTTTCAGGTACCCATGACGAACGGCCACTACACCCACGTACCCTCGCAGCACCCATCACTGGCGAAGAAAGAGGCACCAAGCGAACACTTACTAATGTCATACAACGCCGAATAAACCGCTACAATGTGGCAACCAGCAGCAGCGCAAGGCCTTACTGGGTGCAAGTTGGAAAAACAGTTGGTCGCATAAGAATAGCCGAAGGCAACGCGCGCGCTTGGAACGAACATGATTGTGTGACAAGGCGAGGGCGGTGACTGAAAATGTTGCCATTCTGTGCTCAACACGCGTCTTTCACTAGGTTCAATCACCTCTTTTCGTGCTGATCTGCCCTATTACAACCTTAAAGGGTGGTGTAAACTATACTTCATGAGGGATTGGGCTCAGGATATTTGTACAGCCAGATGTCAAGAGTTTACCCGGTTTACATCCATTCCATCTTCAAGACGTTAGCGTGCTTCATGCCAGAATCTGGTGTAAGGGACGTACCTAAGGAGCATGTGAACATTCAAGCCTGTTGCTCAGGCCGCGGGAGATTGGCTGTTGCTATCGATTGGAAGCTTAGCTGCCTCGTTTTGGCTTTGGCCATCACCGTGCAAGCACTGTTGTTGCGCCAAGCGCTAACCATGCCGCTAAACTGACGTGAGGCTAGGACCATGGCGCCATTTTCTCTTTGCGTGTGTGTTCGACAGATCTATCATTATCGCGTATGCGCTTGTTGTCTACAACAAACACCCACAGTACCGCATCCTATAAAAGCACCTACTTTGCCCTTCAACTCCAGCACTCAAGACATACGCTCTGCACGACATCAGCTCATCTATTTCCTCAACCATCAACACACTTTCCAATACCATATCAAAGATGGCTCCCGCTGTGGTTTCTGACAACGTTATCCTATCTGCCTCGGAGAAGGACGCCTCGCTTGCCGATCGCAACACCCATGCAACACGCGTCGCTGGCAAAGGTGTTGATCCTGAGAAGAAGGCCCTTTTTGCGAGCGTGACTAAGCGCATCGACTACTCACCCAAGTTTGGGACAGAGCTCCACGGCGTCCGTCTCTCCCAGCTGACGGATCAACAATCCGAGGAACTCGCTGCCCTTATCTCTGAGCGCGGAGTGGTTTGGTTCCGAGACCAGGATGACCTTGATCGCAAGGAGCATGTCAAGCTTGGTGCTCGGTGGGGTCCACTGCATGTTCACCCTCTAGTCCCTCACGACCAAGAGAGTCCTGAAGTCATTGTGCTTGATTCACGTCTCAGGTAATGAGGCATCATTTATGATCCTGAAGCTGCAGCAAAGGTTTTTTTTTTCTGGAAAACTGTATGCTCACACTCTTTCCATTTCTCTAGCCCCCCTAACCGCTACAACACCAACAACTCGTGGCACTCGGATGTGTCTTTCGAGCCTGCCCCTTCATCCTACTCGATCCTTAAGTTTGACGAGATCCCTGAGGCTGGCGGAGATACCGTCTGGTCCAACGGCTATCAGCTGTACGACGATCTTTCTCAGCCCATCAAGGCGCTTCTCGAGGGCCTTACCGCCACCCACACCTCAGACATCTTCCGCATCTTCCAAGCCAACACTGGCCGCAAGACCTTTGGAAAGCTGAATGACTCTGAGCACCCTGTGATCCGCACCAACCCAGTGACTGGCTGGAAGTCCGTTTTCACCAACTCTGTCTTTACACGAGAGATCAACGGTGTATCACCTGCCGAGTCCAAGTGGATTCTCGAGTACCTAAACGACTTGACGTCCAAGAGACTCGACTATCAAGCCCGATTCAAGTGGGAGAAGCACAGTGTAGCCATCTGGGACAACCGCTCGACGTTCCACACTGGCGTGCCCGACTTTAAGCCATACTTCCGTCGCGGCCTGAGGGTTACGGTCTCGGGCGAGGTGCCTTACTTTGACCCCAACAGCGGCACGCAGGCCAAGGCCTTTGAGGCAACTGCCAGGGCGATCATTGCGAAGCAAGACGCTACTGAGAAGGCGAAAAAGGATGCAGCTCTGCAGCTAGCTTAAAAAATAATAGGGTACGATAGGAGACGGAGGGTGTCAGTGTATAATAAGTATTCATAGTCTGCCATAAAGTAAAGCGCCTTCTTGCACAAGGTCCCGAGTTACAATATTCAACCATGCTGATCCAAGAGGAGGTTCATGCTCCCTTGCACCCGCACTCTCTCTCTCTTTCATCATAGGGTTTCTTAGCGGAGGGGCAATCGTTTGACCATTTCAATAGGAGCTTTGGTGTCTGACACTTGACGCACCCCCCAGGCTCAAAGAGCACGGTGGGGCACGCTGACAAGTGGTTCGAGCTGTCGACGAGGTCCGAGAGGCTGCACCTTTCCCCTCCCTTTCTCGTTCGAGATTGTGAAAGAGGCTCTTTTGCTATATAAACATCGAGCCTTTTTTTTCTACTCACCACTCAGTCTCTCAGTGCTCTTCTATCTCCACCATAAACATAAACCGCCCCCTTCACATCACAGCCACTGCCAATGGCTTTCAAATCTCATCTAGCTTTCCTCCTGTGCATCGTCGTACTGCTCTCTTTTACGTCTTTCTGTGATGCCCACATTGGATTCTTGCGCCCTTGCGCTCGAGGCAGCCCACGCGCAGGTTGCCCGCCTGTTTCAAAGGGCCAAGAGATCGACTACGATCTGAATGCCCCAATTGGATCATATGGAATAATCACACGCCCTTTGTGCAGGACCACCAGCCCTTCAACAACGCGCCCTGTTTACCAGGCCGGCCAGTCCATCGAAACCACATATGCCATCGGCGCTTCGCATAATGGAGGCCATTGCCAGTGGGCACTGTCTTACGACTCTGGCGCGACCTGGGTTGTCATCAAGACCGTGATCCGCAGCTGCTTCCGAGGTGCGAAGAATAGTGCAAGCTACACTGTTCCGATTCCTAAGGGTGCACCTTCTGGCAAGGCTGTGTTTATGTGGTTGTGGAACAATGCAAGCGGGGTACGAGAGCTTTACAGTAACTGTGCTGATATCGAGATCGAAGGCCAAGCCGATGGCAAGCTCTCGGGCGTGGTGCCACTGATTGCCAACTACGGAAACGACTCACTTCCCATCCCCGAGTTCCCGACCGAGCAGCAGGAAGACAAGCACGAGGCGTTTGAGAAGCGCCAGGAAATCACCATTGTCGGTTCCAAAAGCAGAACGAAAGGCGCGAGGCGTATGAGAAGCGTCGAGATGAGCCTATAGTTTGTATGTAGTATCAAATAGAAAACCCTTAAGCCACCTCTTTCGGCATGCATTTAGTCCCCACAGGGCAGGCTTGTTTGGAGCCTCCTTTCATTTCTACTCCAAATTCAAGATGGCAAGTCACTGCATCGAGTTGGGGGAATCCATCAATCCATCATGTCCATTGGTGGCCATCTATCCATCGACGCACGCATCGGGACCATGCAACCATCGGCAACGTTCAGCAGGGGGCGAGGAACCATCGCAAACAAAATAACTACAGAAAGCCAGCTTCTGGAAACATCGTGGCAAAAAAAAAAAAAAAAAAAAAAAACGATGCCCATGGAGTGTGGATTACGACAGTTGGCTCGTGAGCCCCTATCCACCTGCATTCAAGGACACCCACTCGCTTGTGCAAGAGTCCAGCTACCAGGGCGGCTGCTACAACCCGACGTTTAACTTGCAACAGCATCAGCCAACGACTCTTGCTCTTTGGACTGCATCAACAGAGTGTCCAGCCGGATGGACCGTTGAGCACTTTGATGGCTGGCATGCAGTTTGACGAATCCTCACCTCGCACCCGAGTCACAAAGCAGTTGAACGATATGACGACCTCGATACTGCAACTCGATCGTTGGGCTTTCGGCATCACTGGCAGACGAAATCAACAAAATCTGAGCTTGAAGCGAAATAGAAGACGGGATCTGACATTGGTCTGCAGAACCTTTGATCGTCTACAGCAAAGAAACTACCATTCCATGCTTTGTTCAAAGGATCAGTACTTCTCTTCATGGAGATTTGGGCGGGATCTTTCCTCCACTCGGGACTGTGTGCTCGTGGGCTGTGGTCTCATCGCTGATGCATCGTTTCTGCTAGGTCCTAACCATCTCTACCTTTTCTCCTTGTTTTTCTAACAGGCTAAGCGCACTAAGAAGGTCGGAGTTGTTGGTAAATACGGTGTCCGTTATGGTGCCTCGCTCCGTAAGCAGGTCAAGAAGATGGAAATCACCCAGCACAGCAAGTACACTTGCACTTTCTGCGGAAAGGTAATAAGTCTTTGTGTTTTCCGTTTTTGTTATTGAGTCAAAGGCTCGTCCTTTCTGTGTCTCCTCGGACAAGGAAAAGTGAGCGGCGTACAAGTGAAAAGAGAGATCAATTGCGCCCCTTCCCACGCATATTATTTTCGCTCTATTTTTGCGTTTATCTTGTGTGCAGGCCGTGGAATCTCTTTTTGTTCTATTCAGATCCTCGGCGCCGCACTCGCTCTCGCTGTTCTATTTGACGCGTACTAATATCATATACCTCCTCATCTGCCATTTTAGGATGCCGTCAAGCGTCAGTCCGTCGGTATCTGGAAGTGCCGTGGCTGCAAGAAGACCATGGCTGGTGGTGCCTGGACCTTGTCCACCACTGCTGCTGCCACCGTCCGCTCCACCACTCGTCGTCTCCGCGAGATCATGGAGGTCTAAATGTTCCCACCAGAACTCTAGTAGCTTTCGCGAATAAAAAAACACCCCTTTGAAAAAAAAAGAGAGAGAGAGAGAGAGAAAGAGCTGTACGGGTCGCACTCGGCTCAATTTGTGTCGTATTAGAAGCCATTGGTCGAAGAATTGGGCCTACAAGAATGGGTCTAGTCTCACAAGGCTGCCCGGAGGGCTGAGACCATTCTAAGGCGATGGGCTGTTCTGTTCCATATGTATGGTGCACAAGGTACTGTCTGAGGGTGCCTAGAAAACGGGGCGTGCCCAGGCTCGAGACATGGAGTGGGCGAGAGGGAGTATCGCCGTGAGAATGAGTGCGGACTGAGTCACTCTTGCTCTGCTGTAGAGTACTCTGTGGCACAATCGATGGAAAAATCAAAATACACTCAGCGGGATAGGTTTTGCAGTCCTTTGATACGCAGCGCAAAGCACCCGTTTGATAACCTTTGCTTCGCTCCTTCTCTCCCTTCACTTCTTCCCTTCCCGCTTCAGCTTCCTTAGTCCACCTCGCCACACCCACACACACCCACACACACATACCTATCATTCACAATGACGCACAACGTAAGTTGTTTCTCCTACGAGAACAATGCCCATGGCTGGTGCTTGAGAATGAGAAAGAGTGGAATCTCGCTCCTGCGCGACGACACTCAGTCCACCGCCCCTTTCTCCCCAAGGAAAAGAGGCAACTCGAATGGAGCCTCCCAAGGACAATGAAACGGCAATCTAACCGCTGTTTGCCTCGCTAGGTTACCATCAGGCCCACACTGGATGAGGTCAAAGCCTTCGTGGAGGCGGATGCAGGCAACACGATTCCCATCTTTGCCGAGATTCCCGCCGACATGTTGACGCCTGTCATGGCATACCTCAGAGTCGCTGACAAGTGCGACTACTCGTTTCTGCTCGAGTCCATCGCTGGAGGCGAAAAGATTGGACGATACAGCTTTATCGGCAGTGGTGAGAGCCTGTTTCCTTGCTTGTTTTTACGTGGCTTCGACACTTGAGTTAGCAGGAGGAATCGATGTTGACCTTTGCCCTTTTACTTTCTTTGTCTATTCTCTGTGTACTTTGTTTCATGGCAACGTACCAGATCCTTACAAGGTGCTCAAGACTGGACCAAAGGAAGCGCTGCAGGGCGACCCATTGACCATCCTTGAGAAGGAGCTGCAGAAAATCCGCTATGTCAAAGTGAATGGCATCCAGGACTTTACAGGAGGCGCCATCGGTTATATTGGATACGACAACGTCCAGTACTTTGAGCCTCGCACCAAGCGGGATGATCTCCAGGACCCCATTGGATTACCCGACGCTGTATTTTTGTTCTGCGACACGATTGTGATCTTTGACCATCTGTACCAAAAGATTCAGGTCGTGACTCACTATCGGTCGAATGTCACAGACCCTGTGGAGGTGGAGAACCAGTACATGAAGGCGCTGGAGGAGATTCAGATCACAGTCGATCTACTGAACAACGAGATCACGCCCAAGATCCCTCAACCACCCATTGTTCTCGGTCAGGAGCCCGTCTCGAACGTGGGCAAAGACGGTTACGAGGGGTTTGTCACTACGCTGAAGCAGCACATCAAATTGGGAGACATTATTCAGGCGGTTCCCTCGCAAAGACTGGCCAAGCCCACGACATTGCACCCATTCAACATTTACAGACATCTGCGGTCCATCAACCCATCCCCTTACATGTTCTATCTGGACCTCAAGGATTTCACGCTCGTGGGTGCATCGCCCGAGATGTTGGTCAAGGTGCAGGACCGCATCGTGTTTACGCATCCTATTGCTGGCACCAGGAAGCGCGGCGCGACGCCCGAGAAGGATATTGCATTGGGCGAGGAACTGCTGGCAGATCCCAAGGAGAGGGCCGAGCACATCATGTTGGTTGATCTAGGCCGCAATGATGTGAACAGGGTGTGCAAACCCGAGACGGTCAAGGTCGACTCGCTGATGCACCTGGAGCGGTACTCACATGTGATGCACATTGTGTCAAACGTCTCTGGAACACTGAGGGAGGAAAAGACTCCCTTTGATGCCTTCAGAAGCATCTTCCCTGCCGGCACGACCTCGGGCGCACCCAAGGTCCGGGCCATGGAGCTCATTTCGGATCTAGAGAAGACCAAGCGCGGTGTCTACGCGGGAGCTGTTGGACACTTTGACTACTCTGGCGGACTGGACACCTGCATTGCTCTGAGGACGATGGTGATTAAGGACGGGGTGGCATACCTGCAGGCTGGTGGAGGCATTGTCCACGACAGCGTGGAGGAGGATGAGTTCCAGGAGACGATCAACAAGCTGGGATCGAACCTGACGACCCTGAGGACATGCGAGGAGTACCACTACCGCAAGCAGCAGCTGGAGGGGCTATAGGGGTTCGTAACGCGTTAGCACACTTTTTCTCTTTTGCGCCGGATAGACAGGCGCTCCAAGGCCAAGAGAATATAATAAAAAATAGGAGATAGAGAGCATCGAGCATGGCGAAGGGCTCCAAGGGGAAGCAGTAGCTTGTATTTTGAACGCCACTGTGCGCCTTAAGAACAACAAGGCGGACTTGTGAAGACCGAAAAAAAACACGAGATTTCATGAAAGCGCGTCCCATAGACCAGGGCGGTAGGCTATCCCCTAGTCCTCCTCCTCTCTTTCTCTCGCCTCGTTCTTTTCTTTGACCCTGCCTCGCCCTTGTCCTTTGCTCTGTCCAATCAGCCCATCAGCCAGCCAGTCTCCTGTTGCCTCCTGTTCTCCCTGGAAGCCAGAGCATCTGCCTCCCTCAGCCAGCCACCATCCTCGCCATCCTCTGCGATCATCCCCTTGCCTCTCTCTCCTCCCCTGCAGCAGCGCGACCACTGGCCCGTCATCACCTCCTACAGACCACCTCAAGGCAGCTGATTACATCTCGACTGGAGCGACAATGTCCTTTCTTCGAAAGCGTGTCATCGCCTTCCCAGATGACGACGACGAGCTTGGTAATACCCGCTTCCCCCCATGAGCATTTACAAACAGACTCAAAGTCAATGAGGGTGTTGCACAAATAGCTGATGAATTATGCACATCTAACCAGTTACTCTTTGGATGCACCAGCCTGGCCCTCTTCGCCCTCAAAGAGACGGAGCATGAACCTGAGCCTGACAAAGGCTAGCATCCCTGCCAGACCAAACTTTGCTGACCTTGACAGCGACGACGACATTGATGCAGCTGGGAAGGAGAACCGACAAAGACACGGGGCAGCCAAGGGAAAGGCTTTGGTGAATTCACAGCAAGGACCGCAAACGATCACGCCTCCCATGACCCCTACTCGCCGGAGTCCTCGAGGGTCTCCCGAAAAGTTGGATCAAAAGTCCGAGAATCGCCCATTGTCCAGCAGCCTGCAGCAGCCGCCGAGCACCCCTAAGCGAAAGTCGAGAGTGCTGACACCAAGCTCGCCATCCTCCTCGGCTTTGAATAACAGCAGTAACAACTCGACAGGGTTGACCCCTGCACTCAATCGCATGCTCAGGCCTAGCAAGGGTAAGTGGCCTCCTGGTTCAGTACAACCCGGTCTGATAACTAACAGGCACACCTTAGCGAAAATAACCAAGACGCGTGTGTAGTTTTTTGTTGACCAGAGCCCGAAACTCACCACCTTGTTTGTTTGTCGTAACGAATAGAAAACTCACTCGCCAAGCCATCGCCATCGCCATCGGATGAGGATGCAGCCGAGTCACGGACAAAGGGATACTCAACCCCAAAGAGGCTGTCGCGAACGAGGTCGTGTCTCGAACCGAGCGCTCTACCTCCGGTTGCTGCCAGAAGGACACTCAGCGGGAACACTCTAAAGAGCGAAGACCCAATATCATCCACCGGTTCGCCACCACTGCCATCGACAGCATCGAGCGCCTTGGGGTTCTATCAGGATGCTAAAGCGCTCTTCCGACGGACCACAGAGCCCCACCGACTGGTCGGGCGCGCCACCGAGAGAGAGACCATTCGCAATTTCTGCTGCGATCATGTTCTCTCGGCGACAGCTGGATCCCTTTACATCTCCGGACAACCCGGAACAGGCAAGACCGCCTTGCTGAAGGAGGTTATGAAGGATATGAAGTCTGAGATGGATGATGCCCCACACGAGATCAAGGTCATCACCATCAATTGCATGACTGTCAAAGATCCACGACTTGTATACCAAAAAATCCTGGAGGCTCTTGACCACAAAGCCATCTCGAGCGACAAGGATGCTGTTGTGAAGGCCGTTGAGTCACTGGTCCTGAATACCAAAAGCAAGATCATGTAGTAAGTATTTCTTCTGTTAATGCGATGCACTGCTGTTGACCCCAAACGTTGGCCTTGTTTTCTTGTTGACTTCCCACGCATAGCGTAGATGTGATCATGAATAGTGTCATCCTGCTATGGAATGTTTTCTGACTTTATTGTTTGTTTTTCGCGTTATTAGTGTAACGATCTTGGATGAAATTGATCAGCTACTGACCAAGGACCAAGACGTGCTCTACAGACTGTTTGAATGGTCCTGCACGATGAAATCTCGACTGACGTTGATCGGGATCGCGAACGCGCTGGACATGACGGACCGGTTCTTGCCACGCCTCAAGGCCAAGAATTGTGAACCACAGCTCTTGAACTTCAATCCGTACCAGGTGGCCGAGATTCGCGAGATTATTATGGACCGTCTTTTCTCGTTGGAAGGCGACCAAGGGGCCGGGGAGCAAAATAGAAAGGACGAGAAGGCTACAGGATCCCGTCCACGCATGGCGCCTTTGATGCAACGTCCTGCGATCGAGCTCTGTGCTCGCAAAGTTGCGTCTGCTACAGGTGATCTGAGGAAGGCTCTCGACATTTGCCGGCAGACCATCGAGATGGTTGAAATGGAGACGAGGAAGAAGGAGAAGCAGCAGCTGGTATCTTCCGTGTCTGCACTCTCTGAAAAGGTCATGCCATTGCAAGAGATCAGTCTCGCGGAGCTGGAGAACAGGATGGCGGGCGGTGCTGCCGCTGCCAGGCTCCCTCTCTCTCGATCAGTGTCACAAGGAGCGCTTTCAAATGAGAATTCGCCTTCTGCCGAAGGCATGACGCTTCAAGAAGCACCCAGGGTAACGGTCGATCACGTCAAGAGGGCTCTAGCCTCCGCATTCGGCTCGCCAATGGTCCAGAAAATGAAGGCACTGAATGTGCATCAGAAAATTGTTCTTGCTGTCTTGGTGATGAAGATCCAGGCTGGCAAGACTATCGACTGCGAGGTTGGAAAGGTAAGGTTCTCGAGAAATTCCCATGTAGCCCCCGTGTAGTAATGGCGCTCATCTTTTTTGAGGTGGATGAGCACATGTTAACGCTAAGAACCTTTATGAAATGATTTAGGTCTTTGATCATTATACAATGGTCTGTCGAGGCAGCAACAAGATTGGTGCCGTCAATCGCGGCGAATATCAGGACCTGATCAACATGCTGGAAGCCAACGGCCTAGTGACGCTAGGCAAGGCCAAGGAGGAGCGATTGCGCAAGCTGGCTCTGGTCCCAAGGGAGAGCGAAGTCTTGGATGCCGTCAAAGGCCAGGATATTGTGAACACTATCCTGCACAAGGCTGGGGTCAAACTGACTGATGAACAGTAGCCTTGCTTTCGGCACGACATGGCTCCTCCTTTGTCAATTTATCATGGCGTTGTGTGTGGCGTTTGCTGGGAGTCGTCTCTGGTACCCTCTAGGCTACCAATTGGGTAATCTGGTTCTATTGTTGGCAACAATGCTCAATCAGCAAGGCGCGCCCATTCGTGCGATAGGCCGTCGATCGTACTCAACTTCTTTTTTCTTCCACAGCCTTGGGCGCCTCCTCCTTTTAGTTTTTCTTTGGGGCTGTTCTTCCCTCCTCTTTCGCGCTCTCCTTCGCGTTGTCTCGTGTTGATTGTTAGTCTGTGCCATATACCTCCTCGGCCACTTCTTTTTTTTTTAAAAAATTTCTTTTGCTTTGTTCCCCAGTTCATTTTCGCTTCTGTATCATACCCAGCCCTTGGCGCCATTGCCTCGTAATCCATCAACGATGCGCTCCCCTGTTTCGTAACGGGTCTCGTTTGCTCTCCGTGTCCTTTGTGCAATCTCAACGCCTAAGCTGCTTTTTTCTTTGAGCGAAAGTAAAATGTAGATAAATACGTGTTGACAATAAACAACGTTGCACAAATGTATTCCACCCACGAGATAATGGAACCTGCAGGGAGAAAGAAAGACAGAGAGAGAGAGTGAGCGCGCGAAAAGTTGAGAGCCAACAGGCTGCAACTTGTGAGTAGTTTTACACACATGTAGAGCATGCGCGACCAAAGAGGCACACCCTGGCTCGGAACGCCATTTGAAATTCGCGGGGCGGAGAATGGGGTCAGTATATACAAAGGCAGACGTACAGAGTACAGTACTTTTTTTTCATTGCCCGGGTGAAGGGCGCGTTTTGTTGGAGGGAATCTGAGACTGACTGACTTAACCAACCATGCACGTTTACCAAACTGCTGCGAGAAGGGACACGCGAAAAAACTCACAAAAAAATCATGGTTTGAAGGGGTGGGATGAAGGACAAAGACGAGAGAGGGAGCAGGATTCATGAAGACCATTGGGGGGGGGGGTTGTTTTTCAAGGAGGCGTCACTTTTTTTTTTCCTTTTTGCCGAACATCCAAGGCCTCACTAGGATAGTTGCAGCTTTCTAGCCCTTTCTTTCCAAATCGTGTATCCGGTAATTTTGCATACTTATTACAATACTTTAACCGTAGAGCAACAAGGGAACAAAAAAAAAAAAAGGTTTGAGCCCTTCTTTAGGTCGTGTGAGGTCTTCCTTTTTTGTTCGTCATCTGAAGGGCAACACCTACACTACACAGACCTTGCACTCTACATGCACGGTACATACATGATGAGCTGTAACCTCCTGAATTCGGCCTTTTTTTTCGATGGTACAGTTTCGTTTTTCTGTTTAACTTTACATGTACTGTACGTACGCTTGAGGTCTTGGACCACGAATTGTCTGTCAGCGAAAGGGAGGTTCAAAACACAATACTGGCCGGGAAAGCCGAGAATTTTATCGTCAAGACAACAAACAGACTATAACAAGGAGATGACTTCATGGACCCATTATTATGTTGCTTGGTCGGGGCGAGCGCGACTAAAGCAAGTCAAAGAAAGAATAAAAAAAAAGGAAAGGAAAAAGAAGGTGCAACAAAAAGACTTCTATGTAATGAACCATAGGATATGATGACGATCTTCTGGGGTTTCCTTGGAGCTGTTGTCACGCAGCCACGAAACGTTAGTTTGCTGTCAAGTCGAAGCCCTACCTAACCTTGTTAAGATTACAATGGGTTGACAGGGGTGGAAAAGAAGGGCGAGAAACATCGCCAGAGAAAAAATATGATGCAGACGGACCTGCTGTTTTGGCCTGGGTAATCAACGAATGAGAGGCAGGGTGAGCAGAGTGTGTGGACTATTTTTTGATGTGGGTGAAAGGTGTTGAGAGGTGTTGGCCAGGCAGGGATACAATAAGGTGTTTATAATACTTTTTTTTATTATTCTTTTTTTCTTTTTTTTTTTCTGGTCCAGCGTTGGTTTGGAGGGTAGGAGTATGTGCAAGACAAAGGTATACTCCCCTCCCCTCTCTGCCGTCGATATCGGAGGGCCCTCTTGTGAGAAGAGGGGGGTTTCTTGGGCCTTTTTTCTTTCTTTCTTCTGAGCTCACTTTAAGCAGTGGTCACCCAGAAGAGATCCTCTTGACGCTTGGCCAAGGAACCCGAGCGCTTCAGGGTCTTGTAATCACGAGCCCAGCTCTGGAGCAACTCCCTGCGCCTCTTGAGAACCTCATCCAAGTCTTGACAGAGCTTCGTGCGCTTCTCCGTCAACTCTTCTTTTGTGAGCATTCCAGGGAATAGTGATGGCGATAGTACGCTGTTGCTGCTGGGGTTGCTGTTGCTGACGGGTGACGAGGGCTGGGAGAACTGGTTGAGCTGTTGTGTGATGCTCGCGAGTTGATCTTCAATCTGCTTCTTCTCGCTGTCAAGGGCCTCCAGGTCTGTATCGATCCTCTTTCCGCTCACGCCGGGTGACATGAGTGCGCTCGGCGTCGTTGGCGAGGTACGTTCTGGAGACATGGGCGTCTCCTGATCCGAACCCGAGGATTCCTCACGCAGGACTGTGGGGTCGACAATGATATTGATGGCCTGACGTTCCTTCAGCTTGTTCTTGTTGGCAAGGTATGCCTTGAGCGTGTTGTTTCGACGGAGACCAGTGCCTGTTGAGGCAGAGCCGGTCGGCGTGGAGGGCAGGGTTGTGTCGTTATTGCTTGTGGTGTCCGCAGGGCTGCTGCTGTTACTTGTGGTGGTCATGGTGGGTTCGAAAGAGGGGCTTGCCACAGAAGGAGACAGGATTGCGGCCATTACTATATTGTCTTGGGGATATGGAACGTTAAGTCTTGTTGCTGAGAGCGAGTTGGGTCGAGACTTGTTGAGGGTGTATGGATGCTGCGCTCGGTAGAGGTGAGTGGTCTTGATCTTGTGTGCGTTTGGCTACGTGTGCGTGTCTGGTGTTGGTGCAGAGTGGGAAAGAATCGAGAGGTAAGAAAAGAGAAGAGAGAAGTGTGAGTGGAGTGTTCAAAGCTTTATTTATATACTTTCCCTCGTCTTGTCAGTGGTACCTGTGAACACCTCGTAATGCGACTTGCTTACTCAAAAAAGTTGGAGGTTGAATTGTAAGGGATCAATAGCCTAAAGCGCATGAGGACAGTTGTGGAGTTGTTCCGATAAAAAAGGAGTTGGAGGCAACCAGAGGGCCAAGACAAGGCCAGGGGATCCGTAACGCCATGCTCCGCTGCTGCAGTGAAGAGGGTCTTCCCTCGAGTGGCCATATCCGAGTGCTTGAGTGTGCTGCGTGCGTGGATGGCGTGGATGTATGTTGAGTTGATGTCAAGCTGGTGTCGCATGAGCGTTTCTTGTGATGTTTTTCTTTTGCTCGCCAATTTGCAGGTTGCGCGCCCATGTGGGGCAAACGATTGGTCGCTGGCGCTCCTTTAAATTTCATCTCGTCTCAAGCGAGCGGGCGAGCTGACCACCTTGGCCTTGCCAGGGGAACACATAATCCACTAGCTATGCCCGCAACAGAGCTCGCACACGTCTGGCATTTACCCTCCCCCACTCCCCGAGTATGCTGGACAAGTCGCCAACTCGAGGGAGGGAAGGGGAGAGGAGGGGGATGGTGGAGACCAGGAGGAGGAGCTGTTCCCTCCGTGTGTACGCTCTCCTTTATTTCTCCCCCTCTTCTCGTCTCATGCAAAACAGTAGTAACATGTGCATCCAGGATGCCAGGTAGGCTACCGATATGTTTCCTTTCGTCATATTAAGCCTTGCTGGTCGTTCGAGTGCCTGCGTCCGCGTGCCTTTACAGCGTCTGTGCCTTGAGCAGGGCTCAGAAAAGCTCGCCAGCTCCTTTCTGTACAGCTTGCCATTGGATCGTAGGAATGCCTTTTTTTGGAATCAAGGCTGACCTGTGGTAGTGCAACGTGCGATCGGGCACAGCTACTCCTATCCACACAATGCAAGCTGAACATCACTGTGCTGCGTCTACTATGATCCATCATCCTGGCAGTGACCGAAGAAACCATTGGGTTGTAAAAATAGGACTCTACAGGTAAAGACAACTGTCAGTGATTCGAACGCCTATTGAAAGGTGGCTGTGTGAACGGCAGTACCGCCTGGTCTCAACACTGCACCTTACTTCTCTACGCCCGTGCTCAAGCCCACATGTGCCTTGGAGTGCAGAGTCCTTTCTAGCATATTGCAAACTGCAAGCTGAGACTGGAGCCGCGACTGATTGCTCCAAGGCGCTATCCGACTAGTTAGAAAGTAAATGTAGGTTAGTGCTTGGCGGCTCAATCCTCTGAGCACCATATGTCATAATGCTCTGTCTCGACTGATATGCTTTAATGAAGGACAGCATACCGTCAGGCTTCAAGACCGGATCTCGAAGATGATTGTCACTAAACTTCAGTGGAAGCGGCGACCAACACGTTGATCTATGAGGGACATGGCGATCAGAGGGTCCATGTCTACTTTCCCTAACTTTTCACTGCCTCATCAAATAAAAATAGCTTGGGTCTATATTAAATCTGTCTCGTGGACAAAAGCGATCGCCATGTACGTCCATTCCGTGTAGCTGAGAGGGGGGGTATGTGGAGGCTGGGATACGCCACTGTTTCGAGAGTGCTATAAAAACCCACTGGTTCTAATTGGTCAAAGGACAGGCGGCTGAACGTCCACGCTTTAGTCCCTTCCGAGTGCGCACTCGTTGGTGGACCAGGTTCAATTGAGTACCAGGACAAGGACCAAGCGCTAGATCTGTGGAGACCGATCCGTTCTGTGGTTAAGGGTCATCTTATGAATCGTAAACCTCCACAGTCCTTCTAGGCAGGCTGATTGACTGCGCGTATCTTGAAAGAGGAGAAGAGAGGTTGCAAGTCTGCCGCCTCTGTGGTTGCGTGTAACGCTTTAGTACCACCGGAGCTGGATAGAGCAATTGAAATATTTCATAGGCAACCATGATTTCTAGCGCGCTTCACACTCGGTATACTAAAAGTTGGGTTCGCTCCACACCATTAACAACAATTACCACCACTCATACTGAACCGCCCGTCTTACGCTTCCTCGTGCGGACAAGGGCCGTACGCTTAGAAGCGCCATGAAAGGAGGCGGCGCGAGCCAATGACACTGAATATAGCTTTGCCCAGCCTTCATGAGAAGAGGAGGCAACGCATTGGCACGCCCACACCTACACACACAGTGGCCAAGTCAAAGGCCGAAAAATCGTTCCATGGCTCTCCGTCATTCCTTCATGGCCCTTCGTCTGACAGGGATATTTTCTAAACAAGAGACATTACGCGGATGGCTATGCACGTCCTTGTATAAATAGCGATCCTCTCTCCACTTGCTTTCGGTCGGATCTTTCATCTTCTAAAACAATCGTCCGCGATATTAAACGTCTAGTCTTTGATCCCTGCCCTCCTCTCCCCTTTCTGTTTTTCTTCTACAGCACGGTAACACAAAGAAGCGCAACACGACAAGTCTTTCACAAAACTACGCTCCTCAGACAAACATACAAAAAAATGGACCCTATGTTCCCGCTCGACGGCTTCATCTACACCCCCCTGAATGAGTCTGGAAACGCCACTGACAATAACTCGCCAATCTCCTCCTGGCCATCGTTTGATGGTGCCTTGGGTTTCTTCTTGACTCAAATGGACAACCAGCAGCAGCTGCAGCAATGCGCCATAAACACCGACTTCAGCATAAATCAGTCCTCTGATGCTCGACATCAAAACCTGGCTGCTCCTCCCATTCACTCCTCTTCCTCACTTCCAACAACTCTATCACTTTCTTCCTCTGCCTCGTGTCATCCCTTTGACCCATCACCCCTCGCAACAACGGCCCCCAACAGCATGGATATTCTCAGCTCTACTCCTTCCACCAGTTTGAACATGAACAATCTCACACCTTATTACAACGTACTTCCTCACACGAACATGAGCCGATCATCCAGTTCGTCCTCCCTCTGCTGCGTGGATCCCGCGTCGTTGATACTCAGTCCAGCTTTCACCACAGCGTCCTCTTGCCACTCCACACCTCAAAGCCGTTGTCTGTCGACATTCAATATCGGTGGTGGAGTCGAAAGTGAGGACGATCAACACAGGGTAATGCGATCGCTCTTCGAGGATCACTTCTCTATGTCAACGCCTGCTGCAACACCCCCCGCCATAGTGGACTCTGAGTATTTTTCGATCTCTAGGACAGCTCCAGCACCCTCCTCTCCATTTACGCCAGAGCTGCTGCTGCCCGATGGGAATGTATACCACTTTGACGGTACCAGTCTTACTCCGGCAGCCAGTGCTCACTTCAGCAACTTGCACACCCTGGACAGATCACCTATGCTGACTCCAGCGGCTTTTGTAGATCAAAAACCTCTATGGGACTCGAGCTTTCCCTTTTTGATTCCTCCACATGTCTCCATAGACGATTATTCATTCATGGACTCGACACACTCTCCAAAAACATTGCCGAAACACGCGAACCCTTCAAGAGTTTGCAAGAGCCTGTCCTCTGCCAGAAGGGTGTCACCTAGGGCGCCTGCCCGCCGCGGATCCTCCGACTCGGCCTATTCATCCTCATCCTCCCTCGGTGTCAAGTGCTCGAGCGGTTCCAAAAAGTACCGCAAGGACGGTGCAGGTGAATTCCTGTGCCCGTTTGAGGGCTGTACCTACCGCTACAACCTTCGTCGCGAACTCAATCGCCACAGTAACGTGCATGCCTTTGCAGGCAGGGACAAATACCGCTGTATGAATTGCAATAGTGGACTGTGCCGACTGGATTCTGTCAAGAGGCACATGGAGGCCAAGGGCAAGGCCGAGTGTCTCAAGAAAGGACTGTACCAGGAATTCAAGGAAAGTGGGGAACTTGTGCGGGTGCGACGCTGTAAACCGAGCTGGTATGAGGCTGCGGCTGCCAATGCCGCAGCTGCAGCAGCAAAGAAAAAAGGCATGGATGCAGCGAGATGCAGTTAGTAGTTGTATAATATTTTTTTCTCTTCCTTTCTCTGCTGCCGCTTTCTTTCCATGCTCCCATGTCATCGTATCCATAGATTGTTTTTTTTATTGCTAGAAGTGGATTGTATATTAAAGCGATCGTTATACTACCCTTTGCCTGGCCAATGCTCATGTGCTGTATAAGGATTGTTAGTTTAGTTGCTTTATCTTCCGCCTCATATGAACTCGAGTGCCATGGCGGCACTCTGTTCTCGTCGGGGTTGTAGCTAAAGACGGCATTGGGGAATACACATAGGGGTTATTGATCGTCTGTCAAAGGTCATTACGCGACGCGACTTTTTAAGTTCAGTAGGACAACCTTCTTTGTTTATGTTTGAGAACCTCCTCAGGTCTTGCTGTCGAGAAGTGCTGTAGTGACAAAGTGACAATCCACGTCAAGAACTCTCCATTCACATGCTGCCGTAGGTGGAAGTACACAGACAGAGGTAACAGCAGTTTCATCTGGTCCTTCTAAAGAAAATGTACAACACGACGTCAACACAATAGGACGGCAGAAGCATTCGACCGCGTGCAAAGAACGGAACACAACAGGCCGAAAAACAATAGGGGTTGCTTCCAGCATGCCAATGCACGATGGTGTTTTGAAAGATATGCATTTGAAAGGGGTAAAGGCCATCTGCCTAGGTCTTCAAAACGAGTTGTTTGATGACAAGCGCATGTACCACGAAGAGGTCATCATGCTTTTGAATGCTCTGTGTTCAACACTCAACTTGCGGCCAGGCCTTAAGACTGTGTAGGTGGCACAAGACTAGCGTAGTAAAAGGGGGTGATCAGTCGAGCTATTGGTCTCTTCCCCTAACACCTAACTCACTTCCATGTACTTGGGTCTGGTACTATATGCACAGCATTTGTGCCTGACTGTATAGGGTTCGCCGGAAGGCAGGGACATTGCTTCCAACTTGGAAGAGCTGAGTTGCAATTGGACGACACGGTATTACATTTGATAGGAAAGCGATGCGATGGGAACGATGGCTGTCCTTGCACCATTGCGTGTTCCCACAAACTAGGGCGTGCTATTCTATCTTTTCCATTCACAGCCGAAGCGCGGTAAAGCATTGTTCTTGGTCACTGAACGATGCGCATGAGACCGCATGGCAGCGGACAAGCCAAAAAGGGGGGTGTTATTCCGTGAACTGTGATTCCAGTAAATCTGTCCCCCGCTCGCAAAGGATGGCGATGAAAAAGAGAAAACAGGCCTCGAACTCTTCAGCAATCAGACTTATCTGCGGGATATTGTGTTTACTTCTACAATGGGAAAACCATATTCTGATAATGGACCCCTGGTGGATCTTCAATCTTTGTGTCTGCCCCTGTCCATGACATGAACTAGGGGTACATATTTATCGTGTCCCCTTGAGTACAAAGGTTGTAAGCGGAGAAGGCAACCCGAGGGAGCGTATCTTCTGTTATTACCCACCCCTCCCTCTTTTTAGCTAGCAAAATGGGCGCCTGTTCGCATAAACGGGATTTCTTTTTGGTGGGTGTTTCTACTGTGTTGGGCATGTGTTAGCCAAGAGCATGCCTGTTTCCTATCAGTAACTATCCATGCCAATGGTTTCTCGACGATGCTAGCATGAGGAAAGCTTTGACGTATTCTAGGAAAAAGGCGAGGCAATGATGTGAACAGCGCATGGATGAACGCTTTAGAAGAACGGTTCGGAACTGAAGAAATGATTGGACAATTCAACTCTTAATGCGAGCGCGTGCGTTTTTTTCCTTCTGACTTCGCCTTTGGCCGGTGCGGTTCGCATTACGACGGAAAGGTAACATATGGAGGTTGGAAAGTCCAACAGATATGCATTGGCTGTTGATACCCCGGTCGTTCAACGACAGGTTTTTGAACTAAACGCCCAAGAAGGTCCTGTTGCTGGCCAGGTGGTGAGGTTTCTCCCCCACCCCTTATTTTGCATGAACAATGGCAAAAGGTGGGGCATCGCACACGCTTTGGATGGATCAAGGAAAAAGAAAAGAAAAAAAACACAGATTTGGGAGCGTGATTGTAGCCATCCTATAGGTTCTACCATAACCCAGCATTTGGGGATGGTCATGCCGAGAAAGAGAGAGAGAGAAAGGGGTGAACGCAAAGGGGAGGAGGAGGGACCAGCGTACAGTCTCAGAGTATGAAAGTGCTCTGTGCTTTGTTGTGCCTTGGGCGAGAACACAAAGTAAATGAACCAACAATAGAATCATCGTTCTCTGTGAGCGGCTTTGGGAACTTGGTTGGAGTCGAACCCTTGAGCAGTTATTCACTTCATGCACTGGGTGTCTGCAGTGCTTCAGCAAAAAGACAAAAAAAAACAGTCCGTCGGTGCTTTCCGATCGTGCGAAGGTGCGTATTCCGCCGTTTGTTACTCCTGCAGACCCTGGGGACAATACACTTGGAAATAATAAAGAGAAAAGACTGAGCGAGAGCATGACAATGGCGAGGGAACGAACTTTTTGTGTAACAACACCGCTTTTATATTGGCCTACTAAAGAATGCCCCACGCCCCAAGAGGAAGAAAAAAGAGGCAAGATTTTGGGTGGGCTGTCATTGACCATGTCGGCCTATGGTGGAGGAGCTGCTTATGTTTACTCCATGCACAGTATGCCAGAGGGACGCGTCCACAAAATTGCTGTGAAACGCGTCTGAGGAGCACTTTTTTTGTTGCTAATTATCTGGTCGATCGTGGTGGAGATGCGTGAGAATACTACTTGGAAACAGCCCTATTCAGCGTTTGAGATGGAATAGTATAGGGTAAGCAGGCTAGAGATGTCATACATTGAGCGTTGAAAGGAGGCAGAGAAAAATCGAAGGGCGAGAAAGTACATTTTATCTTTTAAAGCCGGTACGCACGCGGTTGCTTCCAGCTTGCTTTCAAAGAGCCTACGGCTGAGCTAATCTACGTGTCGCTAACGTGCGATCGACGAAGCACAGCGATCGCCAGTGTGGAATTGGAGAGTGAGTGTGGCGCGTGTGACGCAAAGCATGAGAAGAAAACGGCGACTTGCCATCTTTGTTGGACAATCTCCATGTTCACATCTCTGTGGTAGGAATGTGGCTGGTCCGTTGAGCCACGACGAAGCGAGATGGATGGTTTTTTAAGAACACAAGGTGTGCTGCTGAGTTGCTTCCATGAGTATGCGGCGATGTCGATTGGCTATGACCACCACGAGGAGTGGTTTTTGTTTTTTCCAATTGGCCTTCGCCTTGTCAACGACGTAGCTCTCCTGAGAATAGAGAAAGAATGAGGTTGCTCAATTGCTTGAAGATCGAGTGGACCGAGCGTGTCGAGAGCAAAGCTAGGAGACTAGTTCACAACTACATCGCCTTTAGGCGTTAGCCAAAACGGCATTGTATTGAATGTCGAACTACAATGGAGAATCTGTATTTTCTTTTACTGTTACAACTTGTTTATCATACAGCAACTTCTTTGCACATCTCAGGCGAGAATGTTTGAATAGGGCAGATGGATTATGCCTGTGTGTCATGGCCAAGAAATACACTGGTACAGTCGGTTTCCGTCAATTGTTGTTGTTGTTGATGCTGTTGCCGCTGCCGACAATTCTCTCTGCCTCTCTCTCTCTATCTCTCGCTCCGTCACGTACTGAATGGCCACTCAATAACACACCAGAAATATAACAAGAAATACAGTAGTGCCGAGGAACTCTTGCGATTGAGATGGCCATGGCTCTTAGGTTTGTACTAAGGTCTTTGGTCATACCGTATCACACAGGGCAAGACGCTTAACCAGTATAAAGCCGTTTCGTTCTTGGTCCCACTTTCTCTCTTTTTTTTATTTTTTTTCTTTAGTTTCTTCCTCCCCTCCTTCACTCTCCTTCACTCTCCGTCATCGAACCATCCTCTGCTATCCTCGATCAGCACCTCGAGTTCCTGCTCATTCAACTGACTCATGGCTTTGCCCTTGGCCCCTCCTCCTCCACGAAAAGTCTGCCGCGTCGCCTGCAATCGCCTTCCCAACAAAATAAGGAGCGTTTCGTGTTTTTTTCTTACTATCCTACCCTATCCCGAGATCGAATCCGAATCGCTCCTCCTTTCCGCCCTTCACAGCCAGAATGTTCAACAGTTGCCACAACAGCGCGCCCGTTGAATATCAGGTCAACTATGGTGCTCATAGCATCGACTCGCCCATGGCAATCGAAAACAGCGGTGGCGACTTCACTGCCAGCGTCCTCTATGGAAGCAATGGCATGGCCAACAGCATCTCCTGCCTTCCTCAGTTTATCGACATCTCTCACGCTAGGAAACACCAGGGGGTGCCTAACGTCGCAGAATCCATAGCCTTGGAGCAGCTGGCAGGCGAAGCCATGTTTCAACAAAACTACAATTGCAACAACAACTACACTTACACCAGCAAACCAAAATTGCAAGGCGAATATGACGATGCCTTGGAGTGTCGTCGCAGAGCTTCAGCCCCTGCTCTCTTTGCTTTCAACCAACTTATGTCATCGCCTCTATTACTGGGCAGTAGCGATGCCAAAGCATCTCAACTCTCATCGTCGTGTTCATCCTCCAGCATGAATTCCAGCACCTCTTCTCTGGCACTATCCTCTTCTGGTGTAAACACCACTGTAGCGACATCATCCCCGCCCGCACCTGGTGCTGCACAGTTTCTGATGACCCAACAGAACTATGCATATGTCCCCACAGACCAGCAACAGCACCACAGTCAGCAACAGCCATTTCCACATCACCCTATTGATCATCTACACCTGCAGCAGCAGCAGCAATATCAGCAACATCAGCACACGGGCTTCGCAAGCAGCAGCCCGCACGATCCCACGCCGTCTCACACTCCGCTCTCAGCCAATGGATTTCAAGGGGTTACGTGCAGCGATAGCAGCAATCCTCATCAGAGCAATGCTCTCGCTCCCTCACCTTGTCATTCATGGAACGACCGATTTGCATCGCCGACCGGCCCATTCCCATTGAATTCAATTCCCGCCCCTATCGCATGGGCCAACAACTCTCACAGCACCAGCTTCGACATGTTGTATCTGCACCAGCAGCAGCAGCAGCAGCAGCAGCAACTTCAGCAGCAACAGGAGCACCGTCATCTTCTGGCGTATGATCCGCAATCATTTGTGCCGAAGCAGGGTCACCGTAGACCAAAGATGCGCAAGGCACACCAGCAGCACCTGCACATCAGCACCTCGCCCACCACACACCCAGCGATCATCCCAAACGCCTCTCGAGACGATCCCTCAGGCATGCACACCCTCTTTTCACCCTCTCACACAGCCACAGCAGGCATGATGCACCCCCAGAGTTTTACCTGGGGTGTCGTGTCACCCGTCGAGTCTTGCCTCCCCTCAGGTGCTTCCACGCCTTCTTTCGCGTCCCAATCCCCCTGCCTATCATTCTCTGCAACCGATATCAACAGCAATGGCTCCTCTCGTGCCACATCACCTTTGTTCACTCACCAACAGCATCACCCTCATCATCCTCATCACCATCAATCGCACTCAATGAAATCAAATGACCGACATTCAACTGAAAGTCGGTCCAGCTCTGATCCCTATCCCACCAAGTTGGCCCATTCCCGTAAATCGTCCACCTCCTCCATCCAGTCCAACACTGCCGCAAGGCAGAGACGCGCGTCCATCGCTCGAGACTCGGCCGTAGCCTCGTCATCGCCATCGGGTCCACTCACGTCTGCCTCAACGACGAACGGCTCGTCCACCACGACGCATCGATGCCCAACGTGTTCACAGTGCTTTGCGGGGCCGGCTGTTTTGGTGCGGCATGTGGAATCCATTCATAAAAAGCTGCTTTGGTGTTGCATCGGGTGCAAATCGAATCTTTCTCGCCGAGATGCCGTGACGAGGCATATCAATCTGTCGCCCATGGACTCAATCTGTAGGACCGTGGGCCGCATTGGACAAATCAAGACGTTGAACGGAACCGAGGTCCACTGTGAGATTAGTTCTTATCGTGCCAAACCCTTGGACGAGGTCATGAGCCGTATGGGTAAGAAAATTTCGACGGAGCTCAAGAAGGAGATTGATCGGGCCAAGGGAATGAACGGGCTGTCGGAGGAAATGCTAGATCGCCTTGTAGAAGCCGAGGAAGGATGTGACGAGGATGAAGAAGATGAAGAGGAGGAGGAGGAGGAGGAGGAGGAAGACTCCAAGGCGGATATCAAGTTGGAGGATTTTGATGAGGGACCACTGAAAAAGCTGAGGGGTGGCCCTAAAAAGGTTTAGTTTTTTCACATACCACTACTATATCATTACCATATCCTTTTGAACCATTTCGATAACCACACGCATCGCAACCGCTTGCACGAGTGGTATGCCCAAGCATTTTCTTTTCTGTAAATAAATCTCGCCTCATCGATTGAACCAACCCACTTTGCAAGTCCTTCAACTGAAAGCGAACGCGTGGACAACACCATATCTCGATCAGCATGTCCCAAGCCTGCCGAAAGAGATGAAAAAACAGGACTTTTGGTCTTGCACATTGTGGTCTCGGGCCACAGTGTGTCCGTCTCCTTGAAGAGCCCAGACAACCAACCAACCCATCAGCGTGACCTGGAGAAGAGGGGGCAACAAACATCCTTCCAAAGAGCAGCAAGATCGGACCATTCAGGACGCTCCATCTTCTAACCCCTTTCTTGGTTCTTACATTGCAGCAGAAAAAACGTGGCAAAAATAAAAAGAGAGCCAGGAGTAGGTGCTCTTTACTCTTCTCTTCTGAAGAGGCATCCAAGTTTGAATGTTCCAGGCACCGCTCCCCGACGCGCCCCTTTTCTCCTTGTTGCCTTGTTCCCCTTCGACGGAGACAGCCAAAGGCCTGCTGCTCGTAAGCCATGCACAGAGGGCGTTTGCAGCAGGACATGAATCCTAGAGTGTTCAAACGACAAAAGAAAGGGGAATCCAGTTTTGCGTTCGAGGCTCTTTGACTGGTCGCCTAGGTCGCGTTCAGTTTGAAATGAAATCGAAGGAGGGTGTGAGGGAGGAACGGACTGAGCCTGCGAATACCTTTTGTCCATTGGGGTATTTTTTTTAGCATCTCCTCGTTCCCGGAAACTCGATATATCCTCGCAAGCCGTTCCTTAGGGGTTGGAGGTGAATGGGATCAGCCATGGAGAACCAAGGAGAGTTACCGGTGGGCCTAGAGTCGAGTACTCCAGCGGTCGAGGGGGCCTTCATACAGCCCGCAGTCCACCGGTGCCTGATTCGTATAAAAAGGCCTGCGTGGTTTCTTATTCCTGCATATTGGTAGCACGACTCACTTATTGAAAGCGATCCTTCGTCTAGCATCTCCGCAACCCTCAATGGCTTCACTATTAACCCCACCATGTGCACATCTCACCTTATCCGTATCGCAATTGCCTCCTTCATTTCCGGTTAACACTCCAACAAAACAATCATTCATACAGTCATCGTCATCGACAGCTCCGTTCAAGCGCGCATGCCCCTCAACAACGCACCTGAACATCGTGCGCTGGATTATCCTTGTCATATCCTCGGTGTGCCTGATCTTGGACATCATGGCTGTACATCTCTTACTATATCGTCCCCATCTTCCTCACGGTCTACCCTTCACTGCACCTCAACCCGACCAAAACAGCCAACCCTCGTTTTTCTCTCTCTTGGTGTTCCGCCTCGTTCCAGATATCATGGTCATATCGTTGATGTCAATGCTTCTCTGGAAGCGGATCCAGTTACCAAATCGCCTCTGCAGTCTTCATACCTTCTGCCGTGTCCTGTTCAGCACCGTCAGCATGGCGTTTGCTCTGTTTAGCCCCATCGCCGAATTCTGCTTTGCGCTGGAACGAATCCAGGGGTGGGCAATCTATGTTTGCCAGATCAGACAAGGCGGATCCTTACGAACAGAGGACAACTGGGCCCAGAACTGCGCAGTATTGCGCGCTCGCTCGGCTTTGACGGTCATGTGGGTGTTACTTGTCCTGGTCGAGATCTACAGCGCCTACCGAGCCAAAGAATTTCAAAGTCGAGAGAGCAACCGCAAGCACGGGCACTGGTCGAAGGACCGTACAGATCGATTGATCAAGGCGTCCATGGACTCTTCGAGAGAGGTCTGGTCGGAGGAGATTGTGCGAGTGCACGATGACGACCATGACGAGATTGATGTTGATGGAAACAACGAAAGTGACAATGACTATGATGACGATGACGATGAAGAAGCGTCAACTGAGTACGACCTGAGCCAGCAACGAAGCAGTCTGCAAGAGCATCGGTATTCGCACCCACCTCCAGAGTATCACTACGCCTATAGAGTGGAGGTGCTTGAACCGGCGTTGCCACCGTTCGTTTACAACCCATTCCTGACACATTCCGACTGCTCATTTGCGTGTTTCGATACGGCTGACTCTGTCACGACCGCCAGCTCTATCACTATTAGTAGCATCGGTAGCTCAGATTCCCGTTCTGATCTATATAGAAACCTGAACGGCGAGATGCCAGAAGCATGGCGCCGTGGTTGCTTGTAAATAAAAAGAAATTAGCACCCTATTTATTGCCGAGTAAAAAGAATAATCCAAGTAAGTTGCGTGCTTGGCGAGTCGACGAGTCCAGTGCTGCTGCTTTCAAGCCAACTGGACGAACTTGATTCTAAACCAAGGACGCAATGTCAGGCAGAGAAAAGAGAGTTAACACATATCCTCTGACAAGAGCTCATTCCACCAATAGCAGACAAGAAAATAAGCACTTAATACGAACATGATGGTTGCAATAATGCCGATCAGCAATATCGTCAACGCGCCCCAAGCGACTGCGAGTCCCGAGGCGGGGAACCACTGCGGGATAGCCTTCAGACTCCAAAGCGTGTCCAGCTCCCTATCATGCTCCGGCAATCGATCGTCGGAAGCCCGCAAACCAGTTTCGCCAAGGGCGGCGTGGGAATCCAGAGCAGGCTCTTCAGACCGCGACCGCTGCAATTCCAGCTGAGAACTCGAGCGTGAAGACGACACAGGGACGCGAGACGAGATGAATCCTGGTATGATGTAGTTGTTGCCACCAAGAAATGGTGGCGCAATGATGGTGTCCGAGTGTGTGCCACGGAGCGGGTGTACCGTCCTGTTGTGACTTTTGGAATAGGAAGACGCAGCTGTAATGCAAGTGCCGCTTCTAAGCATGCGATCTCCAGGTTCCTGCTCCTTATCATGGCTCTCTCGATTCTGAACTGAACTGCCCTCAGCTTCAGCTGTCTCCTTGAAATCACCGGTTTCTGGTTCCACATCGTCAGCAGTCCGCTGGCCGTGCACGACAAAGGAGATCGCCTTTTCGTCGTTCTCCTCCTCTGAGATTGTTGGCGTCTGGATCTGTCCTCCGCAGGACTTTGAGCGTCTGGACCAAAAAAATGGTTTCTTCCAACCTCCTGCACCAATTTTACCGGTCAATGAAATTTGATCCACATGCCCTGACGATCTGGTAGCTTCCCGGCTCAACCTCTCTATCTGCTCGACTTCGATATCGGCCAGTCGCCTCAGCTTCTCCTTGTGCCGCTTGGAGTAGATGTAGAGCACGAACGGGATCACAAAGTTGGCTGCCGAGACCAAAAAAAGTGAGCACCAGTTGACTGCCTGTGGTAGGCTCGATCCAGTCATCCCTGGAATTGCAAAAAACCATGGCAGGCCACCCGACAACGCGTTGGCCCACTTCTTTCTACATGTTCCCGACTGGATCAAGTTGTACCGAACGACGATCATATTGACCGGAATCGAGGTGATCAAAGCCGCAATGGGGAAAGTGTACCCTGCAATCTTGGACAAGATCGTAGAATCGGGCGCGGAGTTGATGGCCTGGACAAGGGATGAGTTGGCAGGAATATCATATGCCATTCCTCCCAGAATTGACACCAGAACGAAGAGGCATGTCATTGTCGTCACAGATGTCCCCACAGTCTTGTGAGCTGAGACCTTGGGCTGCTTGGCGTTCGCCCATGAAGGAATCGCAGTGATGAACGCGTAGTTGAAGAGGATCGAGCCAAATGTCTGAGATATATCCGGCCCGAAGGCGGGAACACGAGCGGGCTCGATGCCGTGGACGAAAAACATTACAACCCACTGAACCATGATCACCAGGATTAGGATGCAGGATCCCATTTGAAGCCAAATATTCTCGCTGAGGTTCATGAGGCATAGCGGTATGATCAGGACCATGGCCACAAGGGCGCCTGTGCTCATGATCATTACGCCGGAGAAAGGACTGGCCGAAGCAAGCTGCTCTGTCACGCATATCAGACCCGCGATCGGATGGACCTGAATGCCGCAAGTTCGGTGAAAGATCTGGATCAACAGATTGTCAAAGAGCTGAGCGCAGATCGCGATTGAGGCAATGATCGTAGTCTGCAGCGCCAGGAAGCACACAACCTGCACGAGGACTTGATAGCGTCGGCCAAAAAAACAGAGCACCAGGTTAGAGAACTCGACCTACAATGGAGTGTGACAATAGTGAATAAGTCATGAGCCTTTTTCAGTATAGCTTCATACTTTCGGATGGACTCAATGAGTCTACTACTTACATTGGCTTGGAATTGATCGTTGCCTGGTACCTCGGTCATCGCCTCACAGACGAACATGCTGCTCAGATAGCTCAGCGTACCAATGAGTAAGAACCCCACGAGAGTGGGCACCCACCCAGCACTGTGGGCCACCAGGGGCAGCGTGACGCTTCCTGGCCCGGTTGTGTTGCAGATAAGGAGCGCCAGTCCTCCCCAAAACGAGATGTCTTTGACAACGCTGTTGCCACCGGAAGGAGCAGGCCCGCCGTGCACACTAGAGGCATGACTGCGTACAGATACTGAGGATAATAGCAGGTTCGGAGATGCATGGTTAAAAAGCCTTCGCTCAAAGTTGATTGCGGCTGGGCCAGTAGCTTGGACCTCCACAGCTGATGTCCGTGCCGATAGTGATCCTGTTTCGCGAGCCGTAAAAGATGCCTGTGCAGAGCCGGGAGAGGCCTCGCCTGGCTGGACTGAGGGTCGCATTGGTTTTGACTTGCGTGTTTGTCGTTTGTGACGGAAAATGGGGTTTTTTGGAGCGTCGAACGGTGTTGCCCGTGCGGCAAGTCGTGTGCTTGTATGTTGCGTACAGTAGTGCCTAACCACTAACGTATTTTGTACCTGGCAGTTGCTTTGAGTCGTATCGGTCGTGTAGCTTGGTCTTGATGCATGGATCTTGGCTTCTGTGAATGAGAATAGCAATGGGAACGAAGGCTAGAGCTTTAATTCTCGCGTGCCATGCTACATATGGACATATGGAAGTAAACGGTCGCAAGACCCGCCAAATGCGGTCGTAGCTCTGCTTTTACCTTGTTAGAAATGAATGGTGGAGGAGAGGGATTGGGCGGAGGAGGCGAGAACGACTTCTGTGGCTGTGATTGCTGGCAAGCGAGGATTGCTGGTGCAGGAGATTGCGGGTTGAGCGTTAGGGATTGAGGATGCGTCAACGTGGGGTGGATGCAGTAAGGAGGGCAGGAAAGGGGGAACGAGGGAAAGAAGGAAAAAAGAGAAAAAGAGAAAAAGAGAAAAGTGGAGCATAAGGATATCGGGAGCGAATAAATGTTTGCAAAGGTCCGCTCGCTCGCTGGTCGCTCAATGCTCGGTCGCTCTCGCAGGTGAAAAGATGAACACTTACTGTTGAGGCATCCTCAGCCCGAAGGCCGGAAGACGCCCGTTACTGTATTCTACAAGCCTACAAAGTGTCTGCCTATGACCCAAGAAGAGCGACCCATGCGAGATAGTTCTTTGCACATCGCTTCTGCTCCTCGACTGCATCTGCATTGGCTTGTGCTGTCGTCGACAGAGCCGCGACTTGGTCCACATACGCAACCTCGGTTTCTGGGGAGACAAATGCCCCTTGATGGTCCTCCACGTCCTTCGCATCCTCCTTTATCCAGCATTCTTCAGGACTGTCCGTTTCGCAATCTAGCCACCTTAGACCATAATAGACAAATCGCAGGTGGTACCACAACGACTCATGCCCTGGATAACGCCCGATGAGATCTCTTGTCCATTCAAACTCTGCGACCCACATCTTGGCAACCCAGGCGAAGCTAGCTCGCGTAGAAGTGAGATTTGAACTCCTAGGCTGCATGGCGATCCTCACTGCACTCTTGCATATCCTTACAGTTGGTTCCTTCCAACTCTGATGCCGCTGCACCTGCTCCCTATACCATCTCTCTCTCGCCTCCTGCCGGCTTGCTAGGTCTCTTCTGGTCCACTGTATCACAATTTCTGCCCTCGATGAGGACAGCTTATCCTTGTCGTGTAGCCTCTGTACAACCCACCGCCCTCCAAGTTGAATCATGCACTGTTGTAAATGCTGCTGCGTCGAGTGGTCCGATATATTCCTCTGCATGTGTTCCTTCATTCGCTCAAACTCCTGCTCCAAAGGTTGCAGTCGTTCTAGATCAAATGATTGTTCACTGCAAAGACTTGCCTCCCACCAATGGCGGCCTAATTGCTCAACCAACCAATGCCGCATCGACCAGGCATAGTAGCATTTCGGGTATCTGTCTGCTGCCAAATGACAAGCCCGTAAGTGCACCTCGATGACCGAGGGCTCAATGGGCACGGTGACATGATCCTTGAACATGTAAAGAAGTAACCATTTCCTAACAAGCCCGCAGGGATCAGGTTAAAACCATGGTTCATCTACATCAATCAACACGCGGATATTGCGTCAACTCACAACCGAGAAAAAAAACGTACCGGTGATGCCAGGCACCTGAGCTTTTGCAGTTTCTTGGAAAGGTTAGAGCCATATCCAGCAAGCGCACTTCGGCCTGTGGATCCAATATGCCCTCCTGTACCAAACGCTTCCTAGTAGCGGGTTAGAACATATAACATTAGTCTAGGACCTTCTTGATACAAGCGCGCCTAAAAGAGTCTTCGAGTTGATCATCTCTACGGCGAATTATTAGGGCCCTACCGAGCATTTACGGCCATGAACGAGTCTGGACAAAGGATCAGCAGGCACAATGTTGCATCCATGATCTTCCTGCATCTGTCTACCAAGAGACACAAGGGTCTGAGGTTAGCTCAGAAATCGGCGTTGTCAGATCCAGTGTCGCTTGTGCCGGATCAAGCGCCTTACCTTGGTCATACCACCATTCCTGTGCTTCCGCCTCATTCTCAGTATCAGTAGTCTCCCGGGAGTGCGCTGGCCGAAGAGCGCCCTTGAGGATCTCGTAGGAGATATCCACCAGAGGCACCCAGCAGAAGATTGGAATTCCGAGTTTCGTTCCTTGAGCTTGCACAATGAATGGATACTCGGTAACGCCTTCCTGTGGACTAATCTCTGCTAACTCTTGTTTTGGCAAGAACGGTAGAATGCCGAGCTCATCTCTACCCTCCGGCATATGGTGAAAGGAAGACTAGATTTAGACGTTGTCCCATTTGCCAGCTGGGACACACGACCATCGCATTGAAGCCCTACATGGCATTGTTGTTGAGAATATGCACTAGACGGTCATAGAGGACCTCCCTTGTCAATGAAGGGTCAAGATCAGCGATGGATGTATTGGCAAGACGCACCTCCATGAGTAGAAATGTTGTTTGTCAAGCGGGAAGAGAAAAAGCACAAGCAAAGCAGATGAGAAGGAATGAGAAAAATGTTATTATGAAAATTTCGAGGCAGAACCTATCTTTTTTTGCGAACGACCTTTCCCATCGCTACCTCGCTTGAAAAAGAAAAGAACGGGGAAAGGAGAAAAAACTACATCTACACACGGACTGCACCACCCTTAGATGTACTGGGACATCCAGAGGAAACCATCGCCGTATCCCTGCTTCATCACGACGGAGCACATGAACACCTCAATGGGACGCATATCCTTCAATGGGACCTTGCCCTTGCCAGTGGTCTGGATCAATCCGAGGTTGGAGCGGAGCTCCTCCTCAGAGACAGCGCCGGGGGCGTCAATCTTGTTTCCGAGAATCAGGAAGGGAACACGCTCCAATTGCTGGATGGCCAGGAGAGCCTGTGGATAAAACGACAAAATAGCATGTGCAAATGTTCAAGATGACATGGTGAGCATTCGTGTCCGCTGTCGATCCCACAGGTTTGCAATGAAGTATTTCCACAACAGAGTAAATGGCGATAATCCAGTTCAAGCACATGCAGTAGTAGCACTTACATCGAGCTCAGCCTTAGACTCCAAGAAGCGCTCGCGATCCTGGCAATCAACCAGGAAAACGATGCCGTTGACCTCAGGGAAGTAGTCCTTCCAGATACGGCGGGCTATTCAAAGTACGGGACAAAGCACGGAGTCATTTGTCAGTCGACGTTCATCCTGATGACACGTAGAGAGATCGCCTTGATCCATTGATTCCCAATCCTCCCTTGCTGGGGCAAAATCGTGGTCCCTCTAATTTACCTTGCTGATGTCCACCAAGATCGAAAGTTGTGAACTTGACGTTGGCGATGGAGAGCTCCTCAGAAGCTAATCAAAGATAAGACAAATCCAAGTACGCAAGATGTTTAGATACCAGATGGAGGATGCACAAAAGATATAAAAATACCCACACTTTCGGTGTCAAGCACGTCCTTGCACAGAACAAGAGTACATACTTGGGTGGAGAGTGGGCTGAAGAGTGGCCAGACGGTCATTCTTCAACATGTGAAGCAGAGTGGTCTTTCCGGCGTTATCAAGACCGAGGAAGAGAATCTTGGCGTTCTTGTTGAACAGACCTAAACAGCGTTACATATATGGGTTAGCAAGCGTGCTCTCTCAAACACCACCTAGCACCACGTCACCCGAGGCAGATGGCGAGTCGTCCGTAGTCTCCCTTATAAAGGAGCATCTGGTATGGATCTTTTGCTATAACGAGTGACCACCTTGAGACCCCTCTCCATCGTTCTCGTCGCATGTTGTGTGTGGTGTCATCTCGCTGTGTTGTGAGAAGTTGTTATTCCAGGCACCGACAGTAAACCGTGTACCGTGTTTGTCATTCTCTTTTTCCATAGTCGAGATTTGCCTTTGTTGGGTCCTTCGTTCCATATGCGGCCACCCATACCGAATCAAATGACGACAGTGAGCAGACCGTGTCACTGGAGGTTGAAAGCAATGCAACTCCATGAAAGCCCCCCTATAGTTTGGTCATCGTATTTTTCTTAACATTTCCCGGTGGGGTGAACCATGAAATAAGCCCTCTGGTATCGTGAGGGATTGGTAGTGCCCAGCGAGAGGCTGGCTGTCGGAGATGATCAGGAAAGCGGCGTTCTTGCGTTGATCCAGTATAGGTCGGCAGCTAAAGCTGTTGTTCTGGCAGAAGGAGTGGCAAAGCAGTGCTGGCTTTCCAAATATTGAGGTGATGCGGTGGAAGTGCGTAACTCGAAGCACATAGAAAATACGGCGCGGCGATAGCAGTGTGGTGATGAGAGTGAGGGAAGGCAAGAGGACAGGGAGACAACTCACCCAAGCTGGACAGGACATCACGGAACCACTCGATAATGAACATGGTGTATATATGAAAGGAAGTTGTTTGGAGTGTCTGGGGAAGAGAGGGAAAGGATGGAGAGAATGAGAAAGAAGGAAAAGGAAGACACCCTCTCTGATACGTGTCGATCACGTGTTTTCGCGAGGTCCCTTGGGTTTGCATGTGGTGCTCTCGATGCGAGCGCAACACAACAAGCAACTCCGAGGCTCATACATACAATCCAATCGCTCATTTATGCGCTTATCGCTCACCAGAGGTAAGCGACTGACCATGCACTGTCTTACGCTAATGTCGACGTCGTGTCATCGATATGGCGCTTGGTCCAGTGGTAGTAGTAGAGCAGCGCACAGGCCGGCTGGCCCAGGATCGTGAACGATACCCAGAAAATCATATTGCCCAGTCCAGTCCCGGTCCCTCTCCATTTCTCCAGCGGCCTTGTCAAGGCAATGAGTGGGATCTGTGCAAACATGCCTGCGAATGCATAACCATAGAGCATGTGCGTCGGAAATCCAATCAAGACCTCATGCAGAACGGCGGATATGGTGAAGATCACAAACATGGCCGTCAAGGGTGAGGTGCCTCCACTGATCAATGGCAAGTAAACATGTCGCTTGAAGAACACGTATACAGGCCTGTTCCAGAGCGCCCAGTATCGGCCAACAGAACCTGCATTCCACCAAGCGAGGTAGAAACAGCGATCGCCAAAATATAAAAGCTTTGTACCATTGAAAAAATGTTGGGACGATTCGTCAGATAAGGGGCTATACGACTGAGAGCTTGGGCATCTGGAAGCGATAGCAATGCATAAAGCTGCTACTTACCTCGCCCATGGCATTGAATGTGGCATGGAAGAACGTGTAGAACATGAGAAGCCAGATCAGCACACTCGTTGTGCTCAACTTGAGAACCCGTTCGAGCATCGTTCCGAATGCAAGCTGGTCCACAGCTCGAACAGAATTTTGTAGAGTTGGGGTCGCGTATTGCTCGATCAAAAAGTACATCATTCCGACACAGGTAAGCATCTCGCCTACGCGCTTGAGAAAGAATGACTTGCGAAACACCGTTGTTCGAGGGTACGAAGGCTGATAACAAAGCGTTGGCGCAAACCAAAAGTAAGCCACGTTCATAAAGGTGATGTTGTCCGGGTATTGAACATCGTACTGGTATACCTCTCCTCTTTGAGTCACTGTGTTGCCCGAGCTTGCATCGTGCACTCGAGTCAAATGGTGAAACTTATCCTCTGGAAGGTCAAAGATGTATGCAGCCCTGAGGTCTTGATTGACAAGCGAGAAAGATGTCATTTTGAGGAATTGGATCGTAGCGTTCATCAGGCAGGTAATCGACATGAAAGGATGGAAGATCTTGAAGTATGACATGTATGAGGGCCAAGAGATGATGAAAATCACATTGAACGCGTGGAGCCACCCAAACAGCCTCTGCGATGATCGAGCGGCGGCCTCGGTGCTTTTAACTTGCTTGAGAGCCTGCTTGGGGTCCATGACATCCATGCTTCCGTTCTTCAGTACTGCGGTGGCGTCAGCGAGGCGCTTGCGATGACCCATGGCACTCTTCTTTGCCCAACGTTCCAGCTGAAGTCCCAAAAGAACATTCAGGGGCAGCAGAACGTGGGAAAGACCTGTCAAGATCCAGTCCTCCTTCGAAACCTTAGATCCAGGCATAGAGATCAAAACGCCATACTTTTGGTAGTTCTCTATCACTAAGCGAACGTTGTTGCCGAACAGGAGAAGCACTATGTCGCAAAAGCAAGAGTCATGTTCGTGAGTATGTTCTTATCATGAAATGCATGCACAGATAACACAAAGCCCTTAGTAATAATTTTAGCCTCTTCCTGCGTCCCGCAGGGGACACAAGGGCATAAAGGCAATGTTAAGAGTCCGTACTTCCGAGGTTGACGAGGCCGCGATAACTCTCTGGCGGTGCTTCTTTGGACAGGGGGCTGGGGATGTTCTTGGTATGAACGGGGAAAGCATGCCGGTACGAAAAGCTTGCGCTTTTGACCTGTTTGAGATCCTCGACCGTGGGCGGAATCTGGGGAAGGGTCGCCTCAGCGGCGTCTGCTGCTAAAACTGGCTCGTTCTTGGTCATCGTGTCTCGGAAGCGAGTGATGAATGTCAGGGAATGAGCAACACCACACAGGTGAGTGATTGTCGAGAGACTAATTCACGAGCTATGAATGAGGTTGACGAGTGAGCAATGAGGGAAAAAAGCCATATGAACGGGCCACACTCCCTTCCACCGAAGCAGAACGTTACTCGCATGCGTCCAAACTTACAGATGACTGTGCGTGTTACTTTTGGGCAGCGAGGAGAACGATGGGATGGACGAGAGGAAACGAGGCTAAAGGCAAACGGAAAGGAAAAGAAAAAGGGCGCGGTTGTGATCGAGAAATGGGTTTCGAGGAAAAAAAAGGAGGCTTACACCATGGCCATGTGCAGGGCATTGGAAGCCCCAGAAAGAGCATGATCGCTCACGCATGAATGCACGCTTGGGCCAGACGTAAACTTAAATTGTATCGCGGACTCACGCCAATCACGCCTTTGTTAGGTCTATCGTATGAACTCAGTTTTCTTGCTGAAGCACTAGAGGCGGCAGCTGTTCTGGTCCTTCGTTGACTTGCTTCATACTTGTCGATGAAATGTGAACTTCCTCACCTGCCGCATCCTGCATTGGCAATGCACCTGTTGATAGCAGTATTGATGGAAACACTTCATCCGGCTCTGGCTCCTCGACGTTAAACTGCTTGTCGAGTGCAAAAAGTGTTTCGAGCATAATCTGACGCTCAGCTTGCTTGGGCACTGGGTGCACTTCCTTTAAACTCTTAGAGCGAACATAATCAAAGACAATAAAGTTGAACGCCCCTCCTGGAACTGCTAGCATGGCCCGAGCCCTCGTTCCGGAGAAAAAAGCCAGCGGGCTTTCTTTCTTCAGGATATCCTTGAAAACATCCACCCACTTCAATGACGGTAGAGGCAGCTTGATACCAGATGCATTAGTGGGTTGTAGCCGCTGTTCAGTTTGGATGCGAGTCTTAACCATATCGAAAGGCGAGGACGCTAAGACGCCTGCTACGGAAGCCATAGTTCCTGCGACCGACGAGATGATGAACTGGTGAGATTTGAGAGACGGGAATGGATTCGGGTTGGGTGTCCTAGCAGCTTGAATCTCCCGAATGTAATCGATGCCGTCCTTTACCCAGCCTCTTGACGCTTCATATGCCGGAAAGTAAGCGGCAAAAAATGGTCCTGTGGAGAGCAGGGTAGCATAATAGCCTCGGAAGAGGAACCGGAAGCCCTCCTGTTTGAACTGAGCGCGTAGAGACTGTGAAATGGTCATGGGCTGTGGACTTTCCAATCGCTCAGTTGATCCTGTCACGTACAATGGAACGTTGGAAGCATTCGGCAGGGTCCCTGCCTTGGCGATTGTGAGCTGCTGCGAGATCTATAATGATATCATTCCAGGCAGGCGATAGCGTGAGCACCATCGCAACATCACAACGTCACCTTAACTTTTCCAATAGCGTTGCGTACTACAATCCACTCACCATGTTGAACGGCACAATAAAGAAGGTCGTGACGATGGCCGAAAACGTCCCGAGGATGCCGCTGAGCACGTTCGAGTTCCGGAGGACTGGGTATCCAAAGTATCTGTGTTCCTTGATCTTTTGTGCAGTATAATCGTAGGTCGCAAACTGCAGGATCTTGCTCGCTGTCAGTCCAGTAGTGAAGATGATGGATCCTGCAAAAAGCGCTTGAACGCCGCTTTTTCTTTGAACCTCGCGCATAACCTTGAAGACCGACGGAGAGGTAGGGCTCTGAGACTTGCTTTGTTGCAGCAAACGCACTGTCCTGAAAGGGTACATCAGCAGAATAGGAGGCACATTATAGAGCGTTGCATAGACATAGTATCGGTGAAAGTCGATTTTGGAATGGTCAACGGACACTGGCACAGGCGGCATGGATGCTTTTGGAAGTGAGTTAAGTTGAATGAGTTGAATGGGTTGATTGTGACAGCCCAGACATGCAATCCTTGTCGCAAGCAGGGAGAGGTATTAAGGCCACACTTGTTTCGCGCTTTCGTAGCTGCCGGCGGTGCTAATGTGAAAGGAAGGAGGGGAGGAAGGCAAGGAGTAAAGAGTGAGGAGGCATTCCTCACCGGAAGCATTGTGAGGAAAAGTGGATGCATTGAAAAATGCAGTCTCAGTGTGGGTCTGTGTGGGCATATCCAATTTTTGACCCAGCACTCCTTGTTGCGAGGACAGGCTAGCCTTGGTTTGACCTACGAAATCTAGTGAGATACAGACGCAAGGCGCTGGGCACAACCAGAGACAGTTCGCGCGACGCAGTCAGTACAGTACTCAACATAGACAGCTAAAACTCAATTGAGGTCTTGATACCTTTCGGAGAATTGTACAAGACGACAGGTATAACAAACATGGGCGCCAGAATCAGTCGTCAAGCGGGATCTAAAAACAAATGTGTAATTTGCAGCCACGATGAAGAGGAAAGGTGTGTGCAGTCATAGAATGGGATCGCCGAGGAATAGACTATATAGAGTATGAACAGTGAATCAACATGGATCATAAAAATAGTACTGAAGAAAACATTGACGGCAGAACAATTTCGCTCCTATCGATAATCTGCATGCCTAGGGGAATGCAACGCGGACGCGTTTACCAAGGGTGTCAGAGTCCACCTCGTTTCTTGAGTATACATTTGATCACAGAGGATGCACGAGGACGACAAGAGACGAGTCAGAGGGCATAAAGGCGAAAGACTGAAAGTTTTTTAGTTTCGAAGGGTTGGTTACCTTATACCGCAATGAACAATCAAAAAAAGGGAGCGGCCATGCAAATGCTTTTGAGGTCTAGTTTTTTTTTGATATGTGATTCAATAACAACAATAGAGACACAGACCGCAAGGGAAGAATGTCTCTGGAGGATCTCGCTCGCTGAGTGGTGCGTGGTCTGGTGTGTGGTTGCCACATTGTGCTCAGATGCGTTACAAAGTTCTTGCATATCGGCTGGCTCGTACAACTAGCGTGTATGCTGCAGGAAAAAGAAAAAAAAAAGGTTTTTTCGGCATTCTCAACTGTGCTGTTCTCGCGAAAAGTGGCAGCTCCAGGGATGTCTGGAGGAATTAACCACTTGATCTGAAGATGTAACGCCCATGCCTTGTGCTTTCATGGCTCGTCTGCATTGCAGGCTGGAGCAATAAGGATCAGGGTTGAACAAAGCAAGCCCTGCGGATATCGTCGTCGGGGAGATGGATGTGCATTCGTTCTGCTGCGAGACAGACTTTTTTTGGTTCGCTGTCCTGAGTCAACAAACTCAACTCAGGACAGGGCGGGTTTTGTGGATACCCTGGCAGCGCGACTCTCCCATACGCCCAATCTCTGTGCTCCGAGCATCGAATCTCAGCTCGCAGCGACGAAGATAAAAAAAACCCCCACTGGCAAGCACCACACCATCGAAAGTGAGTATAAAAAGGATAATGTGTCCCCAAAGTGAGTCCTCCATCCTTCGACACCAGCTTGTGACCCCCCTTTCGTGTGCCTTTTTCTCTCTCTCATTCGTTCTCTGCCCCGCCCCCAGCACCTTGTCCTTCTTCCGCCCCAAAAGAGCCTTTTTCTGCGATCTGCACCGCATTCCCAGATTCTGTCCTCAAGCAACAAACGCACTCCGTCTGGACCCTGCCGCTGAAGGCATACTAGCCTGCTTTTGGCAGAAAGCATATCGGATTTTCGCATTAGCGTGGAAACACAAGTACCTCTCAACAATAGACAGCTGCACAAGTCCTCAACTATGTCTACGCCCACTGAAGTCCCAAAGATAACCACCACGGACGCCACCCCTGAAGCTACGCCTGAGGCGACTGAGCACACCACTGAGGCGACTGAGCACACCACTGCTGCCTACTTTCACAACACCCCACCCCTCGACAGCAAAGGCAGCAAAAAAAGCTCAAAGCACGAAGCAAGGGCTTCTTTTGACTCTTTGGCGGACTATGAGGAGGAGAAGCTGCACCCCAACCAGTGTCGAGCAGTCGACTCCCAAGATACCACTCAAGATGACTTGGCCTCATCGAACCTTCGCCTTGCGTTCTCGGACCCCATGTTGGCCATCTCCCAGCTGCCTAATGCTGGAAGGAGGTCATCTATCGCCTCGTCGATTCAGTCCGGCAAATCGACGTCGTCCTCACTGAAGCGAAAGCACCGTCTTCGTCAACTCCAGCAACAGTATACCATTGACGAAAAGGACACGAAGGATTATAGCTCGCAAGGAGCCTCAGTGCATAGTCAGAATACGGCCGTTATGGATGATTCAGTCACTGATCGCCACCTGGAGGCGTTCAGCCACCCAGAGCTTGCAGAGGTTGACGACGGCGCTCCTCCTATGGACACATCTTGGTACGGCTACGTGATTGTGGTGTGCTCGTTCCTTATTTACTTCATTGTCTTTGGGATCGAGCACACGTTCGGTGTTTACCAAGAGTACTACTCTTCACCCTCGGCCGAGCCTTTCCTCCGGGACGCTTCATCACAGTCCATTGCCATGATCGGAACCTTGGCCACCACCTTCACCTACTTGCTCGGTGCCTTCAGCGGTCGATTCGCGGACATTGCTGGATACAGGATTTCGGCTGTCTTGGGCGCTCTCATCATGGGCGCTGGATTGATCGGAGCCAGCTTTGCCAGAAGCTTGACTGCCCTGTATATATGTCAGGGAGTTGTCCTTGGAATCGGATCAAGTCTCGTGTACTTGCCCGCTATCTCTTGCCCTGCACACTGGTTCGAATGGTATCGGTCGATTGCAATTGGTATTGTCGTCTGTGGATCCGGCTTGGGAGGCTTGGTGTTGGGACCTCTGACAGAGTACTTGATCACGCATGTGGGCGTTTTCTGGACCCTTCGCATCCAAGGAATCTTGTGTTTGGTCGGCATTGGTGGATCGGGCATGATGCTCAAAATGAGGGTCAAGAAGGTGCCTGGTCAGAACAAGAGGGTTCCCATGGACATTACCATCTGCAAGGAGATCCCTTTCTTGACGCTCGCCACGGCCAATTTCTTGACGTCCTTGGGCTATATGATCCCATTCTTTTTCCTGTCGAGTAAGTGAAGTCAATCTCCTGGATCATTTTCTTGATGATCAATTCTAACTTCAACATGAAAATACTGACCAACTCTTTTCACTTGCAAAAATAGCTTTTGCTGTATTCCATGGTCAGACTGCGTCGACAGGTGCCCTCATGATCGGAATTCTCAACGGTGCATCGCTTGTTGGCCGTCTAACGCTCGGCTTCATTACCGACCGTGTTGGGCGCATCAACATGCTTTTCGTCTGCGCCTTGGTCAGCGGGTTGAGCATCCTTTGCGTCTGGTCGGTCGCCTCGTCCGTGCAGGTTATCACAGTTTTCGCGGTCATCTACGGGTTCACCTGCGGAGGCTACTTCAGCGTCATTCCCTCAGTCATTGCCGACATCTATGGACTCGATCGTCTAACGACCGTCACAGGTCTGCTCTATGGCAGCATTGGTCTTGGATACCTCATCGGAAGTCCCGTCTCAGGCTGGCTCCTTGACATCACCAAGCCCAACACCAACTACATCTATGTGGTTATCTTCTCTGGCAGCTCAATGACTCTATCGAGCCTTGTTCTCTTCTACTTGAAGTACTGGAGGTCCAACGGTCGCTGGTGGAGCCATGGATAAACCATTTACATCATATCATCTAGTCATCCTTTCTCTTTTGTACATATAAATTCTGAGTAGTTTGCGTTTTGAGGTTTATTAGAGAAGGATGAAGGAACACTGTTTACAACATGTTGCTCATGAAGGACACCACTGACGCGATGATCAGCAAGGCACCAATGGAGGTGGCAGCCTTGGCAACGGCAGCATTGCCGCACTTTGAAGTGTCATACATGGCCAAGATCTGGTCAGTCATGTCAATAGTGACAAAGCCCAAAGCGCCAGGAATGGCAACGGGAGCAGGGGCGGTGCCTGTTGGGGCGGCGGTTGCGTTGCCGGATGGGGTGGCAACAGCGGCGGAGGTTGGGGTAACGGGGGCGGGGACGGTAGCGTTGCCTTTGTACTCAAAGACGGCCAAGCAAATGACATTCTCTCCGCAGAGGGGTTTGGCTGTTTAAAGTTATGGAGCAAAAAGCGAGGGGACCGGGTGAATACAGAGCACTGACGATGGGAAGGGTACATTGCCACTTCCTATCCTTGCCCGCAGGAGTGATGATAGACGACGATGTCGGTTCGCGTGTTCAGCAGAAGAGCGGAGCTGTGGCCTCTCCACATCACTGTCTTTGATTCAGGGACGCGGAGCTCAAATATATTGTCCATCATTGCCTGCTCCTGAGTAACGGCAAGCTTATCCGCTGCAACCCTTTCTATCTCTATTCATGGCATCATGAGCGCTGAAACTGATTCAAGAATACATACCGGCGGTAAGGTTGGTGACATTGCATTGGGAGGATGGGGAGGAGTAGGTGGCACTAGATTCAGGGGGAGAACGTTCGACGCGGAGTTCATTAGTCGGTTGTGAATTCCACAGCGCGATTCCAACATCTGCAACGAAGCGTGTCGAGGAAGGGCTTTGTCATTTACTTCTTTCCATGGGTGTCGATCACCAGCTTTTTGCAGTTGGCGATAAAAGCCGTGCAGTTGAGAGGCTTGCCAGGATCGATGAGATCGGCAGCAGCCACGGTGGAGGCGAGAGAGAGGACGAGCGCCAGCATGGCGATGATGATCATCTTGAGGGCAGACATGATGGATATGGTGATTGGGAAGGGTGCGGAGGGCGAGGGTGGAGGGTGGAGGGGTGCGTGTGGAGGGGGAGTGTCAACTAAGGAGAGAAGAAGAGGAAAAGCATGAGCGACCGGAGAAAGTATAAAAGTCTGAGGGCTCAGTTGTGGCTCGCTAGTCGTGGAGGCACAAAACAAGTATTACAGTACAGCGGACTAAGTGGAGCGTTTGTAGAGTTCTTGTTGTCTTGAGAGCAATTTCTTTTCGTGGGCCACTCACTGTGCAGGTTGTACCTCAGCCTTTCGACAGGGCCTTTCGCAACGTGAAAAGCTGCTGATAGTTGAAGTTGACACCCACGGCGAGCCCTCATCGAGCTAACGTCTGCTTGGACTCGTTCCATAACTTTTAGCCTCCTTGCGAGCACGGGGGATTGCCCGTCAGCATGGATATTTCACTCATCCAACCCACAGGTGTGCCTAGGAGGTCAGCGGCAGGCTTCCTTCCACATTTGAGTTCATTTGCACATGCGATCAGAATATTCAACGTATTGTTGTACGACGACGGCGGTTATTTTTAGTTGTCCAAGAGTAATGTTCAAAGGTCGACTACCGTTCAAGAGTCAGTGGCCCACCCCCTGCCAGAACAACAGGTCATTCATGAGTCGCTGCCACCTATAGGTATCCTCCAAGCAGCTCGTATAATAACCTCCTGGGCTCTACTCACAGGCCACAGCACCCCACGACTGCTGCCACTGAGGCTGATGAGCGACGTCGAATGCACTGACTTTGATATGCCACTGATATATGGTTAGAGTACGCGGCAAGGAAGGAGCGGGAGGTTGCGTGTTTATTTTGGATTGATCCTTGAAGTGCGATAGTTGCCTGGCTACCCTGTGCGGCCGCCCTGTGTATGAAAATTAGACGCGGCATTCATTATACTCAACTCCATTTCCGACTGCCGCTTCAAATCCTTTCTCAGCTCTTGGAATTGAAGTATCACAACTGTTAGCGACTGCAAAGTATTGAATCTACTTCCAGCAAGTCCTTACAGTGGCAGATTGTTAGTTGTGCCTGGAGTCATGGTCATGTACTGTAAGATTCGAAGGCAAGTTTAGGAAAAAGGGCGATGCCCAAAGCAGAAGGATACACGGGCGAAGCGATAAAGAACCGCCTAGACCAGACAGGTGTAGAAGGTTACATGGAGCGCCATGGCGAGCAATTGCAGGCTGCTGCAATGATGGATAATGGATCAAAGGAGTGGCTTTGAATAGTGGACGACCCAGAAAATTGGCTACATGAAGGTCCGATGTCCTCGAAAATTGGATTCCTCCCTTTTGATTCAATACAAGATGGCAAGTCACGTGGAAAAGACACGCACGACCCTCGACAACCATCATGGATACGGCGGCGAATGCTTCAGAATACATCCATCCAACCATCCACAGTCATCGGCATCTGTCCGGGATCTCAGGACATCCATAAAGCGATATGGATATTCATTTGGCCCGACACCATCTCGTACAAACCAATCAGGACGCAGATGTGCCATGTATAATAGCCATGGCGAAGCAACAAACACAGGGCGGTCTGACAAGGAATATCTGTATATCATGAGGAAAAGGATCTACTTTTCAACAAAGGACAGCAATGACCCTGATCAACTAAGCACGCCTGAATGCACGGGTTCTTGCATCACCACTGCATGAAGTTATGATCTGGACAGATATTTTTTCTTGGCGCTATTCTGTTCCATGAAGAGGTTGACTCTCGACCATGGGCGCTTGGCAGGAGTTATGAAGTCGGGAAAGGACGAATCGTCTCCCGTCAAACCCGGAACTACACTCACATGGAGCATGGATGTTCCATCAGTTTCCATAGATGTATATGGATGGTGAGGCTAACATCCAGATCACTCTGATCCATTGCTTTTTTGTTTTCTAGTTGGCTGTTGATCTCTTGAACCCTTCCCACGCTCTTGAGCAGAAGACCCACAAGTTGAAGAGACTCGTGCAGTCTCCCAACTCTTACTTCATGGACGTCAAGTGCCCTGTAAGTCTCTCAGTAACTTCACGATATCAGGCACACAAGGATACTGCAACTGGAACTCCTCGATTACTTGCAACGATAACATGAGGATCGAGCAATCATGGAAACGACGTATCGCGATCCGACCAGACCTTAAGAACTCGACTTTGTTCATCGCATGAAATCGGTTTTGACACTCAGCAAAGCGCTTGGACAGTTGCAGCACACCGCTGAACTCGCAGAAACCAATTGCTTCCCTGCCTCTTCCCGTTACTTTATCTCAGGATCAACTTTGAAACTTTGTGAAGGCAGGAAGCCTCAGTCTGGAAGCGTGGTTTATATCCACTGACACGGAACTCTTCTTCATGCTTTGTCTTCGTCATTTATCCAGGGCTGCGTCCAGATCACCACCGTCTTCTCGCACGCCCAGACCGTCGTCATGTGCTCGAGCTGCGCTAACGTTCTTGCCCAGCCCACCGGAGGAATCACCCGCTTGACCGAGGGTAAGATTTGGTTTCGTTATTCACAGCCGTGTAGAGTCTGAACCGCCAGATATGGTGTGGAGCATTGGGGTTGGAGCCGACACTAACTGCCCTGCTTTGCTTTACTTTGCTTTGTTTTTTTACCCCCATAGGCTGCTCCTTCCGCCGCAAGCAGGCTTAAGCGCTTGTTTGATCTTTTTATTGCAAATAAATCGCTGGAACCACACGCGGGCGCCATTCAAACAGTTCTTACCTCAAGCGAACTGCTTCAATTTGTATATGGAATCTTGTGAATGCGGGCTGATCCTGCATGAGTACACGCGGTGAACACGCACAGTGCGGAGTATTCACCCCGCCATGATGTGTCTTGCTTGGCCTGAGCCGCCTTTCGGTGTTGTATGGTCCGATTGCGGATATGGGAATTTCGTTCTACGTGTCAGTGTCACGTAAAGACCTTCATGACTTCTGTTTGTTGTTTTGTGGCTCTGGAAGGCAGCTCAAAAGTCATTCGATTCTTACTTCTCCCCAACCCCGCACCTCCTCCTTCTCCCACCCTCTCCGTCTCCCTCCCGCGTGATTCAAATGAAGACCTCTACCATCGTTGCTGCCACCGTCGGCACTCTTGCCGTCGCCACCATCGGCTATGCCATCTACTTTGACCAGAAGCGCAGAAGCGACCCCGAGTTCCGTCGCAAGCTGAGTACGTGCTTGTCGCTTCCTTTTTAGAGCACACTTTTTTTTGTCTTTCGATATTTCGAAAAGCATCTTCCACCGGATGGACTTCTCTGTGGCACCCCGTCAATGCTCACGCAGCGCTCGTAGAATCCAGCCAATGCGTTCTCACCGAGGCTATGGTTGATCACCTCTCCCCGCGCCTCTTGCCATGTCTGCACGTTTGACGTATTCACTCTTGCAGGTCGCTGATCACAAGGCCTCACACCAACGGCATTCCTTTGAAGAAACCTCCCTTTTGCGATTGCTAATGCTAACTGGCCTCACCTTTTTATTCTTGTACAGAGAAGGAGAAGAAGCGTGCTATGAAGCAGATGAAGGAAGAGGAGAAGAAGAAGACCACCAAGACTGCCCAGACCGTCGAGGAGGCTCTTGCAGGCATCAAGGAGGAGGACTTCCCTACATCGATGGAGGAGCGTGAGAAGTTTTGCATGGAGCAGCTTTCTACCGGCGAAGCTCTGTTCACGAGTGGTATGTGTGTTCTGGCGCAACTGTGGCCGTACCGGTTTCCGTGCATTTGGATCTAAATCTGTTATCCCGCTTTTCGAACCCCCGACTGATCTTGTACATCCTGGTTCTTTCGATAGGTCCTGACAATTACGACATGGCTGCGATTTGCTTTTACAAGGCGTTGAAGGTCTACCCCGCCCCTGCTGAGCTCGTCATGGTGTACCAAAAGACTATTCCCCAGGAGGTCTTTACCTTGGTCATGGGCATGCTGAGCATGGATGTACGTTGACGACTTCGACATTACTGACAATTTTCGATCTTGTTGAAGCAGTAAGAACCGTCCGTCTGACACACTCACCGTAACTAATTGTAGGTTCACAAGAAGCAGGAGAAGTACTACACCGTCTTCCCTCCCAAGGAGATGAACGTCAAGGTCGATGAGCTTCCCGAGGGCTTGACCGCAGAGGGACAGAAGGTCGTGCGCCGTGGATTGATCGCTACTAAGGACTTTGCTGTTGGAGAGACTATCTACTCTGAGAGCCCTATCATCAGCTCCTTGGAGCCCTCAATGGAGGGTGGCGAGTTCTGCCATTACTGCTTGAAGCAGATTGTGGAGGAAGAATCCAAGATTCGCTGCACCACCTGCTCCAAGGTCGTTTTCTGTTCGACTGCTTGCGAGAGCTCTGCCATGACCGAGTTCCACGCCGTTCTCTGTACCAAGGATTCAGAGGACGCTTCGAGCCCTGAGCGCGGCCTTTACGACTACACCAAGGAGACCAACAACAAGTACCCCGAGATGATTGCCAAGTTCTTGGTCCGCATGGTCCATGAGGAGACTGTCAACAGCGGCGAGGAATACAACCTGTTTGATCACATTGAGCGTCTTCGTTTCTTGGAGGTCCGTCCCTCGGCTGCTGAAGAGAAGGAGATCGAGTTGCTCAAGACTGCGCTCGGATCCAAGATTCCCGGCATTGAGGAGTTTATCAACGAGGAGCGTTACTTGACTTTGAAGGGCAAGTTGCTCTACAACGCGTACGGTGTCTCGACCTCCTTGGATGCTAGCCGATCTGTCGAGGTATGTTGCAGGAGCTATCGTTATTTCTGCTGCTTTATATTCCACTGAGCCTTGGTCTAACCGACGAATTTTCTTTAGCCTTCCCCCGAGCAATACCGTAGCATTCATGATGCTCCCGTTGTTGGCGCTGGATTCTACAGAGTGAGCTCGTACATGTCCCACTCGTGCGACCCCAACACCAAGATCGCCTACCACGAGCACCACAACAGCCTTTCCGTTGTTGCCACAAAAGCTGTCAAGGCTGGAGATGAACTTCACGTCGGATTCATTGATCAGAAGAACGGAAGCCTTTCAACTGAGGAGCGTCGCCAGGAGCTTTTCCAGCATTACCGTTTCAAGTGCATGTGCCCCGTCTGCGAGACCGACTAAGGAGGATTCTGCGAATCGCTAATTTATCACTTACTACTATACACCAGAGCGGAAAGACGGGAGCGACTGCACTGATGTTTGGGCGTCGTTGTCCTCAGAGCATTAAAAAGTCATCTACATTCATAACACTTATGCTGGACCGCCTATACACCGCAACAGGCCTTACAACCTTGTGCAGGGGAACGATATCGATGGAGGGTGGTGGGGTATTACTCGACACGTTCTGTCATTTGGCCGACAAAAAACAATGGACTGAGCGTGGAGTTGTGAGCTGAGTGATCCGACTGAACGAGGAGCATGGAAACTTATCTGACGCGATACGCCCCAACTTCGTCTCTAGGTCTCTCACTCTTGTTATGTCTCGCCAAAACTCGCCCAGTTTGAATCTCTAAACCTCTTATCACTCATTACTGTAGTGGCAAGTGTCTGTAAGGCTGCCTCTGAACGTTGCCTCTCACAGCTACTAAAGACGTCAAGTCCGCAATGTGTCCAATCTGTACCGTCTTTCAGAACCAAGATCGGCGTCCCTCCAAACGCCCCACCGAGGTGCAGCTTGTAGCCCAAGCCAGTGAGAAAGATGAAGCAGACTTTAGTCTTGATGAGGCGGCCTGAGCTGTCCGCAGGCATTTCCAGTATAACGGGAGTCTTTGCTCTCGGGCTCGGACCCCAAAATTTGTTTGTCACCTGCGTGGGCGACGTCTATAATTTCCACACCTCTCGCCTCCCTCTTTCGACCTACAACAACGACGAACGGCCAAAGCAACGAAGCCCTCCTTCCCACCCATGACTGGACCTAGGAACGCAGACCCAGAGCCCTTGAAAGGAGGTGTCAAGAGGCGCATGGACTCGGTAACACCACTTGCCCTGTCGAGCACGCAACAGACTAGACAATCGCATCTCTGACACTTGCCGCTCTTTGTCCACACCGCCACACAGATGGAATCGGTGCATCCATTAGCACCCTCAGGTGCATCTGACAACAGGTATCTGTCGCCTCTTCGGCCACACAGCATCCCTGCTATGACGAATGCTCACACGTATGAGGAACGACTCTTAGTAACTCTTCACTGCTCTAAAACCCTGCATCTAAGTCCAACGGCCATCAAAAAGCCATCATCAGGGAAAGGCATTCCTATACAGGTGCCCACAAACCATCGCCGACTGTCTAACTTCTCGGCAAAGACCGCCAACCGAGCATTAATGACAGGATATCGGGACGGCGGGAGTGGCAGTGGAAGAAGAAAGTCCAGTGCTTCGTCACAGGGACACCAGTCTCCGCCCTTTGTAGCCTACAAAGGTATATTCATTGAGATGCTGCTGTTGTAGAGCCAGGGATGGTACACTTTGATTCTATGCTGGATAGAAGAAAGAGAGACTGATGTAGGCTCCTCTTGGAATGCAGACGACTACGATGTTATAGGCACCCTACCTGGGTTCGAAAAATTAGTGGAAGCCGAGTCTAGCAAGCACAGCAAAGGAAAACTGGTAATGACTCCTGAGAAACGAATGTGCATGGGACGAAAAGAATCAATGACTGATATGCGGTGTCTGCTCTTGTCCCAATTGGTCTCCATAGAGAGCTGTGGAGACACTACCGCTGGAGGAGGACGAGATCAAAGGTACGTGTTATATGTACCTCGAATGGCCTCCTTTCTTTCAACCTTGAATTCAAAAAATAGAATTGTGCTAACTCTGATATCCTATCGCAGAACACAAGCCAGTAAAGAGGAAGAGGGTCATCAAGGAAGACACGGAGCTAGAAGAGGTCAGCGCCAAGGCAGACGTACCGAAATCGAGAGCATGGCGGAAGAAAGTAAGGGTCGCCTGAAGAGGCAACGGGATAAAGCTCTGTACATGTGTCTCCTTTGATGAGAGATACTCACACCAAGGAGTACTTTTCTATATTTTTTCTTGACTATCCAACAGTCAATCTCGATAGAGTCAGCAGCAAAGAGGGAGAGTTCAGCGTCTTCAACGCCCACCTCGCCACCGTCAGCCTGGTCACCAGTAGGTGAATCACGCGTCCATTCCAAGCAGACCCAGGGATCCAACGGCAAACCACCAATGGGCTCTTGGCCACAGTTCCCATTATCCTGTGTGCGGATCGAACCCAGGACAGAATTCAGCTCCGTGGGGTTGAGTGTACAGTTTGGAGTGGATCGATTGGCCTTGACCATTAGGCGGAAGTGTACAAAGATCCCGTATTCAATGCTGCAGCTCGTTGAGGTAACTCCACTAGCCTTGGCCATTGTAGTATTTTGCATCGGAAATGAGTGTCTTTCCATCGAAAGATCTAAATGGAAAAAGTTTTGAACCGCTACTATAGTTTTATACTGCGTCCGCTGTCAGGATCATTCGACTGTCGATCAATGGAAAGCTGGAAGAGTCATCATTTCTAGCCCCATATTATAACTCTACACCTGGAGTGGTACACCGGATCATTCTCTTGACGGACGCGGCGCCGTCGCTAATCTTGGATATCTGTGACCACCTAAAGCAGAAAGCCATCGAGACAATATCATTGACGTAAGAAGCGCATCCAACTCGGAGGAGAGCGGTGTTCAGGAGGACCGAGTTTCAATATTTAAAGCTCTACTTATCTCTGATGTACTGATGATGCGACCCTACTACAACATAGATCCGAGTCAGCAGAAAGACTGTTAGCAGGAAGCAACAAACGGTAAATGGACTATGCTATTCTTTTCGCACCTTTCATTGGGTGGATGATTTGTTAGTCGACGTGGCTAACAGGTTCTTTACATGTATGCATTTGCCACATATAGCTCATCATCGACCGCTCTATCAGATCATGCTGAAGAAACGTGAGTTTACAGCACTTTGTATGACTTGGGATCCATGGCCTCGCACACCGATGCTAACCTTCGGTGCTTTCTCGTTCCTAATAGGTTGTTCGTATACCCACTTAATAATACTGCAAAGTCGAAATCAATTGCTGTTCGCGCAGAAGATGTCTCCCGACTTGATGATGGCGAATTCTTGAATGACACGTTGATTGAGTTTGGACTGAAGTAGGTGTTCTTGTCCGGTAGATGAAAGCTCAAAAAGATGAGAATATGATGGAACCAACTGCTCATGTCTTAATCTTCTCTTTTCTTTTTTTAGGTACGCCCATGCGAACGTGGAGCTTAAGAATGCTGTTCTTGCGGACCAAATTTATGTCTTCAACACGTTTTTCTACCAAAGACTGAACACCAAGCCGACGTAAGGGCATTTGCGCGGCATGGTGAATTACACATAGAGGTTCAATATTAAGACTCGTCACCCACCTCTAACAGGCAATTGTATTTCTGTTTTCCGCACTTTAATAGAAAAGGTGCAGCCAGCTCCTACGATGCTGTCAAAAGCTGGACCGCCAAGGTCGACCTTTTTGCGATGAAATACATTATCGTGCCCATCCATGAAAAGTAAGCGCAGCAACACATTGTGATTCACAGTGCGAGGTGAGTATGATCGACGCTGACAAAGGCAATACCTTTTTCTATTCTTTTATTCACACTCTTAGCCTACATTGGTATCTAGCCATTATCACAAATCCGGGTCTACTCCTCAAGCATGGCCAACCCACACCGTGCGCCTCCGAAGCCCTCGACGATGTACCAGTCCAGCCATCGTGTGAGGCGGAGGTCAAGTCAACCTCGCCAATAACGGCGGAAGGCATGGACGTTGATATGGACGTACAGAACACCAAAGTCATGAACCTTGATGCAGACATTGATTCAAGCAAGCCAGACGGCGTCCTGAAGGCAAAGACAAACTCGCAAAAGCCTGGCTCGCATATTGATGCGGAAGAAAAGTAATGGCACATTTTGTTTCATGAGTTATTGATCACATTGAGGTTTTGACATGTTAGCGCCTAGAGTTGTCACAACCTAATCGGTATCAACTACTCTTTTTCGTGAAGGACGTACATCCTTTGCTTGGATTCCTTGGGAGGCACTCATCAGGCGGTGTTTAAGGTCCTACGCTCCTTTCTACAGCAAGAGCTTTTGGCGCGGAAAGGCATCGATAAACCACTCACGACAAAAGAGGTGACGGGAAAGTACTCCTCAAAGGTGAGTAGACAATGGAGAGGCGCGAATGTTTGTAGGAGTGAGTAAGAGGAGCCTGTGGAACAACATTAACCAACTTACTTGGGAATCTTCTTCTATTGCCCGTCTGTAAAAAAAAATAGTGTCCCAGACAGGAAAACCTTTGGGATTGTGGAGTGTACTTGTTGCATTACGCAGAAGTGTTTATGCGGAGCCCTGGCATGCTCTTGGACGCTGTCGTGGTAAGCAGATAGAGTCGTTGCATCGTGTCACCTTTTTCTTTTCCAGGCAATATCGCGAAGTGTGATCTCACGCTTAACAAACCCTCTTCAAATGCAACCCTTTGTCCTACAGAATAGAGCAGACGACAAGGCGATGTGGGCATCATCGGAATTGGCGACCAAGAGAGAAAAATACCGGGATATTATGGTGTCGCTTCAGGAACGGTACAAGGCGTACCAAATCAGTCTTGAGCTGATCGAGGACTTTAAAGAGCAGAGCAAAGAAACCAGGCACAAAGAGAGCTCTGAAGGACATCATGTGGAGGATGAAGGAGAGAGCGGGATTGAGGTCGATAGCAAAATTAGCATAGTCACCACCAGCGTTGGTGGTGTTAGCGATGGGGTCGAAATTTAGGCGCCTTCCAAAATATATTTCGCGCGAGGTGTTCTTGTCTCTTGCAACCACGAAATCCCTGCACCTTGCTCTTCAAACCAAAGCCCGGATGGACATCTTGAAACGTTGTCAATGCGGGATTTCATTCATCGCTTTTACCCTTACCAGGCGCTCAAGCTAATGCTGCAGCGATGGCGACCTGCTCACAGAATCGGATCCAATCCATTGCCACCATCCCTCGCCAGTCCAAGCAAACACTCAGTCCTCTCTCCACAAGCGGCAGCGGTCGCAGCAGCGGCCGAAGCGCCTTTTGATCCAGTTCAGGCACGGTCGCGATTGGTCTCGTATTTTCGCGCCCTGAAACAAGCACAGGCCAGCTTCGCTACGCGTACAATCCCCACCGACAGCGCTGACGAACACCAACTGCAATGCCTGCGTCAATCCATCTCCCATAAAGAGCTCGGTTTCCACCTCGAAGTCGCTCCCTCCCAGCTCCCCTCCGCAGGCCTCGGCCTGTTTCTTCGCAACGGCAAGATTTCCACCCCAGGTACCATCGTCGCCATGTATCCCGGCACACTCTACCGCCCAGGCGAGGCCATCTTTTTCAACTCGATCCAGAACCGATACATCCTCAAATGCAACGATGGTGTCTATGTCGATGGCAAGGCCAAAGGCCTCTCTGGATCCATCTATCGCTCCATTGACAAACGAGACAACTACCCGGGCACGGTTCCGTCTGCCGACACGACCTGGATGGTGGACTGGCCAGCGGTATTAGCCTCGTCAGGCTTGCCTTCGGGATTGATCGCAACCGATCCGGAAACGATGGACCAACGGCAACATCAACTGTCTACGACGGGGATTAGCACCGCCATCCTCAGAAACCCTCTGGCAGCTGGACAAATCGTCAACAACGGCACGCGCGAGTGCCCACCTAATGTGAGGTACCAGGAACTGGACCTCAGGACGCGGGACTGTGCTCTGGAACTGCAAGAGTTCTTGCCCAACATCTGGTATTCAGACGATTGGCATGCACACGACCATGACCATGACCACGACGATAGAGACAATGATGAAGGACCGGTGGATTGGAGTCAACGATCACTGAGTGACCTGGACCACCTGCGAACCGTTGTGCTGGTCACAACACGACCCATTGCGCAAGACGAAGAAATCTACTCTACATATATTGAATAAAGGCGAAGGAAGTATTTATTACAACGGCAAAATATGGCTGTGCGTGTGCTTTTTTTTGCCTGGGGTGCGGGTTAAAAAAAGTCCTCACTTGAGCCATTTGACATAGCTCTTGACCAGAACCCTTTGGCCACTGCCTTGGCCTCCCCCACCGCCACGATCTCTCTCCAGGCAAAAGAGCGCGTCCCTGACATTGACCTTGCGTGAGGTATCTTTTAGACCCGTAGGACGGCCCAGCGTGGACGGCGGCAGGATCATCGACCCTCCTCCTGCAGATGCACCGCGTGCAAGCGATGGCGTTGCTATTCCAGCATTCGCAGATCCTAAAAGTCCCGGTGTCGATGATCCCACGCCTCCTGCCGCCGCACCCGAAGCAATGGAGCTGCCCGTCAGGGTGGAGCTCCTCGCCAGACTTGGCTTTGACGTTCCACCACTTGACGCACCTCCAGAGGCCGAAGGAGAGCTCGCTGCTGCAGGAGATGCGGCAGCAGCGGGCGTGGCAGCTGACGGTAAGGGCGAGGCTGCTCCACCACTTCCTCCTCCAGCAGTACCCGCAGCTCCACCTGCTCCACCGCCGCCGCCGCCACCCATCATCCACGAATACGAACGTCCTGTTCCACCTACGAATCCAAGCGCCGTCTGGTTGGCGACCTTCTTCTGGGCTTCAACGCTCATGTTCCTGGCACTGACACCTGGTCCGCCTTCCTTCTGCTTCTTGCCTTTCTTGGCGCCAGCGCCTCCAGCGCCAGCAGCTCCCGCTCCCGCTCGAGGCTCACCGTTTTCATCCAGTCCCTCACCAGAGGCCAGTCTCCTCTCGCGTTCTGCAATCTGCTCTTTGCGCTTCGTCTCTTCTTCTCTCTCTACGCGCTCAATGGCCAACAGTTGCTTCTTGACATCCTGATTGACACCGACCTTGTACATGGCATGCTCGCCGTCATAGGTCGGTGGCGCTGCTGTCGCAAGTGATTGTCCACGATGTTTGGAGGCTAGGATCATTTGCTCCGCCAGTCCGCGTAATCTCTCCTGTGCAGCCATAGCCAAGTAAGCGAGTACATCGGGTTCAATCGACTGCAGTTTGTGCGATGAGGCTTACAACAAACATAAATGAAGAAAGTACAAAGGTTAGCCAAAAAAATTGAGGCAGCCATCAAAGAGAGTAGCCATTATATCTTGACCGTATTGATACCCAACACCACAAACACATACCGATGCGCTCCACAGTCTTCTTCAGCAGTTCCACCTTGACAAAATTCTGGACCCTTGTCCGATCCTGTCCATCCACTCCACCGCTGCCGCGAGAAGATCCATCGTTCTCCCTCAAGATATTATCCGTCTCCTCTCTCAGATCCACTGCGACATAACCCATGACGTCCGTGATGTTGTCGTAATTGACCCTCTCTGTTCCAGAAGCGCCAGCCCTTGTCGAGGACCCTCCTGCTCCTGAGCTCGTCATCTGACTCGCGCCAGCTGTGGATCCTCCTCCTCCAGGACCGCCAGCTCCAGCTCCAGCCCCAGCTCCCAAGTGTGCGACCCTGGGCTGTTGACCCGGTAAGGACACTCCCTTGAATGCTCCTGGACTGGATGCACCAACACCAGGTGTTGCTGGACCTGGCGTAGCCAAAAACGAAGAAGCCATATGCGATGGAGTCGAAGGCAATGCCACGGCGGATCCGTTGCTATTAGCGGTTCCTGGAACAATCGCTTGCTCCGTCTTGACTCTCTTGGTGGCCAATTTACTGCTACTGAACGAGGCCATTTTGTTGTTCATTAAACCAAAAATGAGAGGCGTTAGCTTCTGTGTGTTGGCTGCGTTTTCCTGAATCCATACCGACTGCAGAGCGCAAGGCGGGAGAGTTTTTTTTTTTACCTGTCCGTGGGTGTTGACACTGCAGAAGTCGTCTCAACATTCCTTTTGCGAACTGGCGCTGATTGTGAGGCAGACAGTGTAGGCGTGATGGGCATTGGAGAGGACGCTGACATGGACGCGCTAGGTGAGGCAGCCACACCTGGTCTGGTCTGAGCTGCTGCTGCGGCTGATGTTGCTGTAGTTGGGGTCATGACCTGTGTTGATCCTAAACCTGTTGAAGGCAAACCCGGACTGGATCCCTGTGGAGATGATGGTTCACTTCCTCCTGGCCGTGTTCCAGAGCCGTGTCTCCTCCGGATACCATCCAGAATCTCAAAATGGGCTGGTTCCAGCAGTCGTTGTGCTCGAGCCAAGAACTCGCTTGGGGTTACAGCATTCGTCTACCAGTGTTACAAGTGTTTGGAATCCGTGTGTTAGCTTGCGCTGACAAAAATCCAGTGTCCATTTTGCTCTCACTAAATTTCCCAGTGTTGTCATCCGCGCCTCTTTACCTGCAGTAGATTAAAAAGATTCGATAGCTGCTGACCTACTGCAGGCGTAGTCAAGGTAAGGATGTGGTGGAGAGGCGATCCTGCTTGTGCAATAGGTATAGATGGTGTGGCTAGAAACACATGAATCGCGATATGAGGTTAGAACTGCTTTCTTAGTTGACCATAGTTACAATAGCTTTGCCAATAAATAGTGCCTCACCTGTCGCTGGTGTAATAGAAGATGGAGTGGCCACTGGTCTTGCAACGGTTGGAGTCGCTGGTTGAGCATTGGAAACAGGTCGAGGCTGTACTTGCGTCGCTGCTGTAGGTGGAAGCTGTACAGCGTTGGACTGAGTAGGCCGAGGCGGTACTGTGCCTGGTTGCTGTTGTTGCTGTTGTTGTTGCTGCTGAAAGATAGGTCTCTGTCCCTGTAACTGCTGTTGTTGCTGCTGCGGTGGCATTGTTAATGACGACTGATATGGCTGGCCAGCGACGGAGTGGTGTTGCGGTCTATTCTGTTGTTGGAGTTGCGGCAAGGTTGGAGTGACATGGGCCATCGCTGGCGATACCTGCGGCGAGTGCGACAGATGTCCTGGCATTGATGCTGGGATCCCCGAGGTCTGTGCTGGAACGGCCGATGAACCCTCCATTGCCCCTGAGCCGTGCTGAAGAATCCTGTGATGACCTTGCAACTGCTGCTGCTGCTGAAGCGGCGACTGCTTCTGAGGCGAGTGAGAGCTATAGTGCATGGGTGGTATCAGGGCCTGCTGGGGCTGTGAGGATAGGTGATGCGAGGTCATTCCAGGGGTTGATGCACTGGTGTTGACAGCCGGAAAGTCATCGCTAAAGAGATCGTCCAGTCCCTCCATGAGGTTGGCCTGCACAGAGTTGTTCATAGCTCCTCCTGCATGGCGCACGTTGCCCAACGGAAACTCAGCAGACAGCAGCTCGTCGACAGTGCGATGCATCAGCGGGACCGCTGGCTGCTGGCCATGGAGATGGGGATGGCCCTGCGCTCCGTGCTGGATGTGGGATCCGTGGTCGTTAAGGTTCGTGCCGTTGCCGTTGCTGGTGTTGGTGTGGTTGGACTGATTAGGGTTGGACATGGCTGTCCCGAGGATGAGTGCCGCTCAATCTCTTGCGTCGTAGAGTAAAAGTGTTTGTGTCAGCTGCGCTGTAAAGTCCTAAGAATCCTTCACGTCCTAGTCAAGCGCCAGAGATCAGGGCAGCACGGGCAGGAAATCAGCAATCAGCAATCAGCAGCGGACAGGATCAGAGATGGACAAACGCGAACAAAGCGAAAAAATTGAAGGTCTGCCCTCCACTTTTGATACGTCACCAGCGTATCTCCAGCCACTTGCTGGGTGGAAATACGCATTATATTCATTAGACATGTAGACTAGCCCTGGGAGCAGAGCGGAATCTTCGCTCCAACGAGCAGCTCGCTCCAAGCGAGCGAAAGGCGAAAATTTTGTGTCGCTCGCTCCGTTCATACTTTAACTTCAAAGTACGCCCCTCTTGCTTGCCTGTCTCTTTCTGTTACTGTTTTCGTGCACATGCCGATACTCTACACCCTACTCTGATACTCGACCCTTCCCACGATAAAGTAATAAGCACAATGGCACAGTCCGCATCCTCCTTTGAACGTCAAGACGAAGCATGGTATGAGGAGCAAGGATGGCACTTTGACGAACACAACGACTTTGTCGATAAGAATGGTCAGTCAACACATCACTGCTGCGAATTTTGGCGACTGGCCAGCAAGCAGTTGTCACCCCTGTCTAACCCTTACGACAAACCCGATCCATATCGAAGGGAACCTCTACAACTATGCTAGTGACAAGAAACATTACGACTTCGTTCAATGTAAGTAGCACACATGCTATTAACTAGTGCGTGTGCCAGTATTATAGAGCCCTAATATCATCACTCTAGCCAAGATAAAGAACCATGTCCATGCCGTCTTGCGAGAAAAGTACAGCCTCGTCCAGGTCTCTATCCCCTCAGTCAGAGGCCGAAGTAGCACGGCCGATGCAAGGATTTTCACGTCGTACGTCAAAGGTTTTCAGCGGATACATTCTGCTTTCGCTTGATGTCCGTCGCTGATTGTTTTACATTGAGGTGATAGGCCTGATGTGGGTACCAACCCCGTTTTGCTCTTGATTGTTCAAGGCCTGGGTAAAGTACCACCAGGCATGTGGGCCAGAAAACTGTTCACTAATGGCAAGAAGAACCAGTGGGATTATGCTACCCAATGCCCATACATCGAGCGGGTCTTGCAGTTCAAGTGGGCGGTCGTTCTCTGCGATGTAAATCATAATGGACCCCACGGATGTACGGACCAAGGTCGAGCACATCATGTTCAGAGGGTTTGGGAAGACATTGTCAGGTTAGTCTTGTTTCGAGTTGCGGTCGCTGTTGTGCCTGTGGTTTTCGCTGAAGAGCATCCATTTGATATGTACAAATAGTCCATCCCAAGCAAGGTGCATAATGATCATTGCCTTCAGTGCAGGAACGCGTGCTGCACTCAGTCTCATGGACACAAAAGGTAACAATACCCCTTTGCTTTTCAGATTGTCCCATCTCAACTTTTATGAACATCCAGTGCCTTTTATCAGAGACAGAGTTTACGAAGCGAGTAATGGCAATTGCCCTTTTGGACGGGAGCGATGTTCCCAAACACCATCAAGGCCAGGTCGGAAAGTGGCTAAAGGAGGTTTGTTGACAAGGTCTACTGGGTTTAGCAATGCACCGATAGATGGCACACCTCACAGCATATTCGCGCACTTGCCTTTCACATGACCAATCAATAGCGCTGCTGGAGCTATGTGCAAGGCGAAGACAATGAGCAAGTTGGCAACCAGAATGCAGAAACCGTTCCAAGTAACGTGAATGCTGTTGCTAACAACCAAGGCCGTCGTAGTATTTGTATGGATGAGAGCTGATATGATATTTCGTGCACTATCAATAGCACGAGATCATGACAAAGTCCCAGGAACCGCCTTTGAAGGCGTCATGGAGTACCTAGAGCAGTGGCATTATGTCTATTTGGCCAAGCAGGGGCTCTAGACGTCCAACAAGTGAGAGAGAGCCTTGTTTAGGCTTGTCCACATGGTCAACCCTGTCAATTTCTTCAGTTCCCCATTTCTTGTCTCTACACCCTGTATCCAGCACTGTTTTCCCTGTGGCATTGTGCCAACAACATCATCTCTACCACAATATCGCAGTGATTGGAAGAGGAATGAATATAATGTGTATCCTCGATATTACTAAAAGAATTAACAAGGAATCCGCTGAGGCTGCACGCTATGCCGTGCCTTGACAAAAGTTTCCGCGGCCTCCTTTTTCTTCACATAAGAAATCATATGGGAGAGCGTTTTTTAAGGTTGAGAACGGACTTAGAAATTGGGTGCCGAGACAAAAAAAAATCAGGATGAAAAACTGAATGGAGAGAGCTCATTTGCTTTCAGGGTGGCATGCCAAAGTGTCGATTTCAATTAGAACAAATTCTCACCCCCCATCCCCTAATTGTGGTGGCATGGGAGGATGAACATATAGAAGACCAAGAAAGAGGGCGCGAATACTTTTGTCTGGGTACTGTACCCAAATCCCTCTTTCCTAAGGGTCTACCCCCGCACAGCCCAGAATTGAAGGTTGGCCAGCCAATCATGCTCGTCCGGAACAAAGAATCCTTCTCATGGTCTGAGCAATGGATCGCGCCTCGGTGTTCGAGGACTGGGAAGAAAGATTATTTTTGCCGAGATCATGCCTGGCGTGCACAAGGGCAATCGTATCATGATCGCACGCGTTCCTCTGACCCCCTCCGATAATGACCGTGCCTCTCCCGTCAAGTTCATCCGCAGACAGTTCCCCATCAAGCCTGCTTATGTTATTACCATCAACAAGTCGCAAGACACTTGACCATTTCAGTCTATACCTTCCACAGCCCGTGTTTGGTCATGGCCAGATCTATGTGGCTCTTTCACGCTGCATGAACCCGCAGAACTTGAATATCCTCATAGACAATGGCAATATTCCAGGCCGAAACTGGAACGTACACCAGAAATGTTGTTTATAGAAGAGCTCTTTCCACCTTTACCGAATAAATTGTACCACACACAATCTCTGTCAAAGAAATCAGACCACAAACCCGTGGCATTGACCACTGGCAGCCCTCTAGTCCACTCTCTTAAAGGAACAAAAGCTACGACTTTCGACTTGACACCTGATCGTTTCAGAAAACAGGGTATATGCAACAATAGGTAATGTGAAGAAGAGAATGGCTTATTGGTAGTCGAGCCTGGGCTCGACGTGTGTCTCTATTTCTGTGCCTAGGACTAGATCTAGAAACTTCAAGTGCTGGGCGCAACCAAAGTGACACAAGATCATTGCAATCCATTGCATTATACGTCTTACATACACAACGCGACGCTCGCACGTATGTCAAATTTATTTTGCCTTGTGTGATCGCATTACATGAGTAGCAAGGCCTCTCGCCTTCGGGAAGGATCGACTGCATCCAGGGTGGGTGCATAGATAGCTGCGGGTAGTGCTTTCAGAGGTCTGTGGAGGTATTTTTGGCGATGGTTCTGTCCTTGCTCTCTTGTTCTCGGAGCCGCTAACGCTATGGCTAGGGCTCTCAGAGGTCTGTGGAGGTATTTCTAGTGAAGATTCTGTCCTTGCTCTCTTGTTCTCGGAGCTGCTAGAGTGGCTTCTCGCCTCGTGGACCTTCATGTGCGCGTAGATTCCCCCTGGGGAACCAAATATCTGACTGCAATCTTGGATGCTGCAGCGGAATTTCCCGTCGGCAGGATTTCTCGAGAGCCTCGGTTGCGAAGAATCCTCCAACCTCCGCTTTCTTGTCAACGGATTAGTGAAGTGTTCACCTAACTCTTGCTGCCTCCTTTGCCTTGAGGACGGCGCCTCGTAACTCACAACATCGAATTGTGTAGCAAAGGCTTCACCAATGGCATACATGAATGCGTCGGACATACTTGGGTGAGCTAGAGGAGAATACAATGATTAGAGGTCAACACTTAATAAAAAGTTATCATCAAAACTTTGTGCTTTGCACGATCTGCATGTCCTCTTGCCATTATTCCACTTGTTGGGTGCTATGTGAAGGGAAAACGTGTGGAGAGTGCTGTCAGTGCCATTAATATGGATGAGAAGAGAAAAAATCCAGTCTATCATTGTTCCTAGTTATACCTGGAGGCAAAGCTCGTCGGCGAGGAAAATTTGCATGCTGTGGACGTTGATCTCTTCTGATGTAAACGAGCATGTAAGCGTGGTCAGTAATAACAGGTTGCTGCTGCATGCGGTTGACCTGAAGGTTCTTTACATGCCACCAGTGGCCTTTCCGAAAGATAAAGGCATAGTCTACAAGTATTGAGGCAATTGACCAAACAATATTAGAAAAAGTTCAACAAAGCCGGTATATTACATATGCCCTATAAATCATACATGACAATACACATACAGCTTCCGTCATTCAGCGTGGTACCGTTATGATTCACAACAGCGACCAGATCGTAAGCGGTTTGTTTGGCATTGTTGTCCTTGCCATCATTATCAAGAAAAAATGGCTTCATATCGAGATCCCTCATAGGACACTCGACAAAATTGGACACCTTGGATGTTTTCCCATCCACGCAAACATCTACAGGCAGGCGGAGCACCAATGCCTCTGGGAGTTTTGAGAGTAAAGTCTGCTTCGTTACTCCCCGTCTTGCTGTGCAGCTTGGACAACGCCACACTCTACCTCCTTCGACAGCCTTGTTCGTATAACGGGCAAGGCAGTCTGTTAGAGATTCCACCGGTTGACTCACGGATTGCCCTGAACTCGCTGGTTGAAACGTGTCAGAAGCTTCGTCCTCGGGCTCGGTGAAGCGCAGTCTGCCAATGGCCGAGGAGAGAACAGAAGCAATTGTACGGCCAAATTGTGGAGGGTAAAATGTTCTTGAGCTCCCCTCAGACTCCACAGACGATGGGCGCAGTATGAGGCTTGAGTAGTCTTGTTTTCTCATGAATTCCTAGTGGGAAAAGCAAAAATCAACACCAGGTAAGATGGTAGTGCTATTCAAAGTGCAACTTTGCTGAAACATACCTTTTTGCAACTCTGACAAGTTATGATCAACGTTTCCTCTCCCCAGAAAATATTGTCCAAAGATATGGCGTTTGAATCGCCATGCAGCACATTCACCAGAACGGTATACAGCTCGTGAGGGTCATTCTGCAGCCCTTCACTGAAGGTCTTCTTGAAACTTGAGTCCTGGACTTGCAGAGCCCTCTATGCATTGAACAAAGATGACAAACACGACGGCAACACAATAATTATTAGCCGAATACGTGGACCATTGTTCCTGACCGAAAAGATATGCTTATGATACTGACCAAAAAGGCACGGGGATCGACAGGGCGCTTGTCCGCCCGCCATAATTCGTCGCAAATCTGGACGAATGTGCGCGTCAGTAGGCCAGCCTTATTACCCCATGACACCCTCTGCAGCTCTGTTTTGGTGAGAGTTTTCGCGAGAGATGGAATACTGGCCAACGCCTGCAGAAGTGTGTTGGTATACCCAGTGTTTCCAAGATTTGGCAAACCACGCACAGCCATGACGGCAGGTGGGACATCCATTCGCGTAGCAAGTGGGCCTGGGCTCATAGTCGTCAGGCTGAAGCGGACGGGTAGGGCGGGTGCCAAGCGGGGTTCCCGGGTGGGACAAAGTCCACTCACACCTGCGGATCTAATGTCGCGTGGTCTTTTGGGTGCAAGGGCTATTTCCTTCGCCATCGCAGATTCGGACGGGCGGCAGTAACCCTCATCATGCGGGGTTCGCTTGCGATAAAAGAGAAGATAAGCGTCCTTGTTCACTACATCCGTGTCTCTTGTGACCAACGTGACAATATTGTCGTCGAATTTGACCCAGGCACTTGCGGTCGAACTCCAACGACATGCTATGTCTATGCATCAAGAGGTCATTTTCAGTTTGGGTTGTACCCTGATTGCTTATACAGAGTATTGTGGTTTGTCCTTACAATGGCCTGAATGGGGGTTGACTCCGATGTGATACACAACTCCAACCAAAATCAACGGATCCATGTCATCGTTCTGCGCCTCTTGCTGCTCATTCTGATCTTCATGCTCATGATGCTCTAGATGTTCTTGCTGCTCTTGGGGCTCTTCAAGTTCTTGATGTTCTTGGTGTTCTTGATGTTCTTGAGCCTCTTGTGACTCTTGATGTTCTTGAGGCTCTTGAGGCTCTTGTGGCTCTTGATGTTCTTGCAGCTCTTGATGTTCTTGTGGCTCTTGATGCTCTTGCGGCTCTTGATGCTCTTGGGGCTCTTCCGCAGTTAGAAGTGTTCCACGTGGATGGAGCACGAACGGATAGGTCATCATTCGGTCAATTTTCTCATGTGCGGAAGTATATCGAGCAAGTAACAGGATGACCACATCAGAGATCGCAATATATCGGGTACTGGTATCTTGTAGCTGGCCTGGTACTTTGCAGACTAAACAGGTTCCTCGGGCTTGTGCTCCTTGTTCCGTAGATGATATACTCTTCATTTCATCAAGCTTTAAACATTCTTGAAGGCTTACGCTTGCCACAGCACTGTCTTCCGGGAAATGGACTACACGAAAATATTCAGTTTGCCGCGGTGACTAAAGTACATTGTAATGTTAGATATCAAGCAGCATAGAAGGCAAACAAAGGCGCAAGATGCAGTACAGAATACCTACAACTCGTGAGTGTTTGCAGCCCTGGTAGGTTACTGTGATCTTAAAGCTCATCGTCAGAATGCCTTCCCAAAATTCTGGCGGCAGTATATGTTCTTGAAGGAACATGAAGAACTCATGGGCATCATGCTGCTCCCCCAATCTTAACTCTTGTGGCAGAATGAGGTCCTTCTATTGGACCAGAAAATTAAGCATTAACCATTTTGTATCCTCAAGGCTGTCTTCTTTTCTCGGCACTTGACTCGGGCCTTACAAGAAGATGATCAGGGTTCAGGGGTTGCGTTCCATCACTCCTCAGGTTCTCTATGAATTCAAAGAGTTTCCTAGCACGAAAGTCATGCTGAAGCTGCTCAAGATGTTCTTCCTCTGTGAAGAGCACGTTGCAAAGACACTGCAAAAGTGCATTGGCAAAGCAACGGTTGCCCATGTTGTAAAGGCCATGGTTGCCGGACATTGGGTTGACGGACATTGCGAATAGTCTTGGTTGATATCTGTAATCGTGACAATGGGACTCTTGCAAAAGGAAGACGAGGGTGTAAAGTGAAGAGTGTCGGCGTGAAAAACGATCTTTGATTCAACACAGTGCACGCGGCGAGAATAGCACTGACTCCACCGTTCTGCAACAATATCATTTTAAGATTGAGCACTATAGACGATGGTTGCTGCAACCTCCATCTCTGGTGCATGCGCCCGCCAGACGATCATTTGAGGTGATTCGGCTTGATGGTCGTGGTAAACGATATAAGCAATCAGGCTAGCAGCGATGCGCGCGCCCGGACTCTAAATTTGTTCCCATGTAGTCGTCAGAAACGGTCTTTTTACTATCTGGAGCGATCGTTGGAGAAAGCTGAACGTCGCGTCCGGACGCTTGCACTAGTCTTGGAATATACAGTAAATATCGGTCCTTATCAATACCAGCTCCTTGAAGTACCATCTCCTTGTCTGCAATGCTCCTGGATCCAGTCTAAAAGTCCAGTAGTGACGAGACACCACAGCGTGGACAATGCATGCTGCATATTCTTTAAGTGATGCCTCTAAGTTGTGGTAAAACCCCGAGCTGCTTTCCTCTTTGTTTGGGCCAAAAGTAATATATCTTATTCTTACGATCCCTTTCATTTTTGCCGTATCTTTTCACCATCATCCCATCCTTTCAAAACGCCCGCACTCTGACTCTGCCTTCACCTTCATTCTTCACATAGTTCTCATTTTTGCCGTATCTTTTCACCATCATCCCATCCTTTCATAACGCTCGCACTCTGACCCTGCCTTCACCTTCATTCTTCACATAGTTCTCATTTTTACCGTATAGTTTCACCATCATCCCACCTTTCAAAACGCTCGCACTCCGAGCAAACACTTTCAGCCATGGGTCTACATGGCTTTTTCCAGTTCCTAGAAGAGTTTGACATACAGGGACAGCGCACGTCCCCGGAGGAGACCAAGACCCATGTCGTTCAACTAGACCTGTTTGGCTGCTATTATTTTTTCATAAAGCACTGGCTGGTCGAAGAAGACATGCGTAGACTGAAAAGGACGCGACAGCAACAAAAGCAACAGCAACCAGGTCCCCCCAGGCTCTATATAAACGAGAACGACCCTTCCAGGCTATCCACGACCCCCCCACGAGCGTCAACTCACCAGCCTGTTGTGCATGCATTACACCGCATGCTTACAAAACATTTTTCGCCTGAACTCACTCGAATCCACGCCGGTGACAAGTTCGCCACGACCCAAAAGAACGTAGGGCAAGACGACCGCGCCAAGCAGAAGGAGACCAATCTCCAAAAGCTTGCCTCTGCTGTGGACCAGTTGCCACGTCAAGGGCAGCGAAAGCGGCGCAAGGCTTTCTGCAGCATCCGAAGGCAGCTCACAGCTTGCCGGCCTGTCCGGCATTCGGATATCAACAACATCGTCACCGGGCTACGGGCACTTGGTTGGAACGTTTGTGAATGCCCTGGGGAGAGTGATGTGTGTGTTGCGCGTCACCTCTGTGGGGTCCAGGCGGTTCCAGCGTCTGTGGATTCAGATCTGTTTCTGCATTCAACCGTCGATTGTGTGCTAAGGAAGGTCGGCAAGGGCGGCGGCTTCTTTCAGTACAAAGTGGACGACGTCCGCCGGGGACTCAAGCTGTCGGAGCTTCAATACCTAGTCCTTGGGATGGTGTCCCGAAGTGACTACGCCAAAAACGTCCCCAACATGGGACTGAAGCGAAACTGCAAGGCAATCCAGGCACTCAAGTCACCACCAATTCCAGATGGGTATTTCCGCCTTGTTAGCAACCTGTATCGACTACTTCAAGATCAAGTTATCCAGCTTTGCGGAGACGACGCCGCGGAAACTCCGAGTCCGCTGGGCATCCTTTACGATCTCGTAGAGGATGCCATAAGCTACGTGCATCAAATTCAAGTCAGTCTCCTCGAGTCCGAGGATCCCGAGGAGCCCCCTACCAGCGCGGATGCAGACACTCCAATGGAGGCAGCCGAGGAGGAGGCCGAGGAGGAGGCCGAGGCCGATGAGCAAGAGACGGCCAAGACTGGTCTCGAGTGGGAGGCGCCCGACGAGCGCGTCAATGGTATGCTTTTGAAGCTCACCAGCCTGGCGAACATCATCAAGTGCCGATTCGACGCTGCTAAAGAGCAGGACAGGCTTCCTGGCGAGGCTCCGCACTCTCCAATATCGTTCGAAATCGATGGTGACATGCCCACGACCCTTCTGCAGCTGACGTTTGATGCCAAGACGCTCCTGACGGAGGCGACAACCATCTTGAAGCAGCTTCTTGATGACTACAAGAAAGCTGTTAAAGTCAAGCTGGACACGTCAGCGTCCTGGGACATCTTCGTGTGTCAAAAGGAAGACCACAGGCCGCCGCCTGAGCAAGAGAGTCGACAACAAGAACTTGAGAAGCAATACAAGACCTACCTCGATCTCCTGGGGTTCGTGGTACCTTTGGGTTTGGACGAGAACCCTGTAGATGATGCAGAAACAACCGAGATTTCGAGGTAAGAGGAACACATGGGCACTTTATTTTACTTTTTTTGTCAACGGGCGTTTGCAACTGGATGTGCATTAACCCTCTCCCCTTCCTTTTTTCTTTTCTTTTTTTCTCAAGGCCCTTTCCCAAAAAGATCTATGCTGCTCACTTGGTCGATTTGACAAGAACGCAAGGTGGTGCTCCTTCATCAGTCCCCCCGCAGCCGCCTCCTGGTCCAACTCCGTCATCACCCAGCCCTGGGGGGTCCAAGGCAAAGTCGAAGCAGAAGCAGAAGCAGAAGCAAAAGCCCAAGGAGCCGCCCAAGGAGCCGCCCAAGAGGAAGTTGTCCCAGAAACAGCTTGCAGCCCAGAAGGCACGAGAGGACAAGAAAAAAGAGAAAGAGGCCAAGAAGCTGGCTGCCAAGAAGGAGAAGGAGGCGAAGAAGCTGGAGGCCAAGAAGCTTCGACAGGAGGAGAAGAAGAAAGAGAAGGAAGCGAAGAGGAAAGCTCAGCCTCTGAAACGCCCGTCCAAGAAGATGAAGTACAACAAGAGCAGCAGAGGCGCGCGGAGCCTCAAGCTTGGGATTACACCTGGATCGGGTAAGACTTTTTTTTTTAATATTATTTCTTTGAACAAAACGGCCGTGTCTGGATGAAAAAAAAACTAGATGACTGACAATGAACTCCCTCATAATGTAGAGTCAAAGGTCAAGAGGGTGACAAGTGCTGCCACAAAAACCAAAAAAGCCCTGCAAAAGGCTCACGGCTTGGTGACGCTTGAGACCGGCTCCATCCGAGGCCTGTTGGCCGAGAATGTCCGGGTTGCCCACAAGATGTACAGTCAAAAGTACAAATTGGAAGGAGCCTCCGTGACAGATCTCGACAACATTTCTGTCCGAATCGAGCAGACGATGGAGCAGGTGGTGGACTTTATGAATAACAGTCGCCGGTGGATCCATCTGACCATCGACCTGCTGATCTCCAGGGAGGTCGCGATCGCCAGGGACCTTGGCGAAGACCATGAATCCCCGGTCCTCATGGCTCTGCTCCACCAGACGACGTGCCAGAATATTGTTGGAGGGATTGGGAGATATCTCAGAATGTCTTGGGACGAACTCGTTGTCGAGGATGAGAAGATGCTATCTACAGAGGCCGAGGACCAGCCGCAGCAGGAGGACGTGGAGATGGAACCCACTGAGGAAACCGAGGATCGTGAGGAGCCAGAGGACGTCGAGATGAGTGTCGCTGACCCAGCAGAGGACGTCGAGATGAGTGTTGCTAATCCAGCAGAGGGCCAAACTCCTGCAGTTTCCGAGGCTGCGAGCCGGCAACAAAATCCAGAGGATGAGAGCCAGCAAGACCCCGATGCTGAAGATCAACCTCAGCAAGACCCCGGTGCCGACGATCAACTTCCACAAGGCCTCGAGGCCGAACCTGAGGGCCAACAGCAAGACATCGAGGCTGCGGTGGTACATCCAGTCGTGACTGTCAACTACAATCGAGTGGCGATTAATGCCGTGATGGATGTCTACCGGTCTATAGGGCACACTGGAACGGCTGCTATTCTCCCGAACCCACCATGCACTGTGAAAACTGTTTTCTATACAATGATCAGTGAAATAGCTGCACAGCTCGGTCAGTTCTACACTCGGCTAGAGTTTGAGCTGCTCTTGAAGGTAAATAACTCGAACGCCGCTCTTGCCACAAACACACAAATGCACTTGATGCATACATATGTCAAGACAGAGAGACTCACTCACATACTTTACACTTATTCCTCTTAGGTGAACGACTTTCTCAGGCGCCAGGGCAAGGAGGAACGAGAGGAGCACAGCGAGCAGAGGGACAAGATAAGCCTTTGGTTCCGCAGAAACCTCATGCTGCCAAAAGGGGAGAGATGGAAATTATACCCTCAGGCTGGCTTTCAGGAGGGCTATGTGACATTCAGCGAGTTAGGCCTACTTGAGGTGCTCTGGGCCAAAGGCGGTGAGACGACGCCACTGATGAAGATGTTCTTCGGCAACAGGGACGACATGCATGACTTGTCTTTCCACCTGTTTGTGCACCACACAAATCATGCGCGTCGTACAATGCCGCTGCACGAGTACATGCGGTTGAAAGAGATGCCGCCTGAGAACTGTAAGTCTAGCCTTGACATGAAGCACTACTGTAATCTCTTATGTATATGCGATCAAAGGCTGTTGCTGACATTAATTTTCTGCGCTCTTTTTTTTGCTGCCTAGTGACCGACGGACATAAGCGACTCCTCATCAAAAAGTTCCAAGTGACGACTGGCACCATCAGGACTAATGGTCGAGTCGTGCAGGCGATTGCCAGCAATACCAAACGCAAAGCGAAAAAGGCCGACAGCCAAGTCGCTGGTTCTGCCCTGCAGCCAGCTACCTCAGGCGAGGCGTCGGCCTCTCAGCAGACTGTTGCTCCGAAGCGCAAGTCGGTCTTGGACGACATTCCATACCTCCACAAGTGGTTGGCCGATCCTGCAAATCGCCAGAAGCACTTTCCTGTGCGTGTTGGTAATCCGACCGGTACTGGCAATGTCGCTGTCATCGGGATCGACTTGGGAGTTGTCGTTCCATGCGCTGCAGCGGCTCTCTACGCCCCCTCACGAGACCGTGAGGTTGTCAACGCCATCGTTACCCAGCGATCGATGTACGAGTCCAGCAATCGATTTGCTCGCAGCCTTCGACTCTCCAAGTCAAAGCCAGTCAGCTCAGACAACCTGAGTTGTGGTCTATCTGCCTCGATCCGACAGACACATGGAGCGCCAATTGAACTCCCCAGCATCAGCGAATACGAGTCTAGTATTCCTGATCGGCAGTCCCCTGAGCCCAATGATGTGGTGGAGTATGCGCTATGGCTCAAGACGCACCAACTGGCCATGCTCAGCTTTTACCAGTCGGCGGGGTTCAAACGGAAGCAGTGGGCCAACCGCCGTGCCAAGCGAGCAGACTATGAGCAGGTGCTGAACGTTGTCCTCAGAACGATCGGCACCCGGACAGGCGATGTACAGCGGAGTCCTGGGCTGGATGTCGTTGTCGTTCTTGGCGATGGGCAGTTTGAGGGTGTCCGTGGACGAGCCTCCTTCCACGAGAAGGTCGCCGAGTTTTTGTACCAAAAGGTGAGATTTCATTTTTTTTTCTATTGGCAGCTCCTCTTTTTTTTCTATTGGCTCGACCTTGACTGATATGAGACTGACACAATTTTCCTATCTTACATCGTACCTGAAAGCTGACGGCTCTTGGCATCCCGGTCACCAAAGTGGATGAGTACAAGACCAGCAGCGTGTGCCCTCGCTGCGACGCTGCCGTCACGAAGGAGATGCGCAGGGTTACCTGCACAGCCTGCAATGTGCTGATGCACAGAGATAGCGCGGGAGCGCACAATATCGCTCGCATCGGCATGGCCCAGCTCCTCCAACAACCAAGGCCGGCGTCCCTCCGACGCCCCACCCAGGTCCAACCCGCAGCCCAGGCTGAAGAGGAAGATGAAGGAGACTTTGCCCAGGCTGAAGAGGAGGATGAAGGAGACTTTGGTCTCGATTAAGCGGCGTGAAGCGTCGCAACAATTTGTAGAATAACGGGCGTCTTCCGGCCTTCGGGCTGGGGATGCCTCTACAGTAAGTGTACATCTTTTCACCTGCGAGAGCGACGAGCGAGCGTTGAGCGACCAGCGAGCGAGCGATCTTTGCTAACATTTATTCGCTCCCATCCCTAATGTAGACATGAGGTCGTGAAAGTCGTCCCAGTTCCTTTTTTTTTTACATCCTTGGTATAAGCCTGTCTCCATCATGTAGAGCACGGCCCTCAAGAACGCTTGGATTTCCGTGTAGCTCTCGTCTTGGCTCGGGTGGCCTTTGAGGGGCTCGATTCCTCCTTGCTCACCTCCGACTCTACAACGTATCCATGCGCATTGTCAGAGTCCGCATCCTCACGGTCATCGTCTCCTTCATCATGGCTAAGGCCATCAGCGTCGCTATCGTTCCAATTGTTCACAAGCTCTAGATCCTCATTGTCAGAGTGCTGAGGATGACCATCCACAGAAATCCTTGGCAAGCTTTTGACAGGGGAGGGGCTACTCCCCTGCGCAAGACCTGGACCTGATGCAGGTCCTCCATTTTGCAAAGTATGGTGGTCGCGGATAGGCAATCGATCCCTCGAGGGGGTGGGGGAAGGGTCTCGGGAGGCAGGCAGCGGCTTCGATTGGGCCTGGAGCAGCGTCATTTCAGGGCTTGTCATTGGGCGAAGTCCAGCATCAGAGAGGCGAGCTTTTCTCTTTGAGGGGTTGAAAAAGTTGCACTTGGGACAGACGTATTCTAAAAGACAGATGGAGACACGCATTAGAGTCTACTGCATCACGCTACGTAAAGTTCCAAGACAAGAGCGCGAGGCACGACAAAGTACGCCGTGTTGACTTACGGATATCCTCGATCTCATGGGGCAAAGCAAGACCGTTGTGAGCGAAGCATTGGGCGCAAATAAGTGCGTACTTGGTTTCAGGCCCCTCGTCTCCAACAATGACATCCACAATCCTGTCATACCAATGCTTTTCGTTGTGGGACGCGCCAGGAGGAGGTGGCATTGCATTGTTGTGGCGAGGCTGTCCGGGTCCAAAAGGTTGTTGCGAAGGTCCGTAGGGTCCCTGGGGCCCTCTCAGGCCCTGGGGGCCATGTGATGGATGCTGAAGGTGCATACCTGCGGACAGACCCAACGGACGTTGACCAATAGGAACGCCCTCTGCGTTCGTGACGCCCAATCCTTGTCTTTGTCTCAATCCAGGATCCATCATGTTAGGCTGCTGGGGTCGTGGTTGTCCATTCTGAGCTGTTGGCATAGGTCGGCCGTCTGGTCCTATCGGCCGTGATCCATTGGACCGTTGGTGCTGGGAAGAGGACTGATAATCATTCAATAAAAGGCGATCTGGTATTAGAAAGGACCATAGGTAAGTTGCATAGAGGTTCACCAAGGCCAGGCTAGGTTCACCTTACATCGTAGCGTTCCAGAAGAGTCTTTGTAGAGTAGTAGGCAGTCTTTTTCTTGAGCTCTTCGACCTTGAGCCTCTGATCTGCTCGCAGCACGTTCAGTTGAGACTCTGCATAGAGTTCAATGCAAGAGCAATTGAGAGTAGGAAATTGTGAGAAAAAGTATGAAAAGCAGGAGGCACCATTGTCTGGTGAGTGTCGAAAAGAGGCTACACCATGATGCTCAGTCGTCTCCTTATCATAAACTTGAGCTTTCGACAGCGATGCTCACCTTCGTTGGACTTTGCGCGCTTGTACCATACTGTAATGAGGGATCGGCCGACGTAGACCCTAGTCCAATAAGTAATAACCACGCAGCATGATGTCAGTGGCGAGAGGTGGAAAAACGGTCCACCTTGACACAATACAAACATCATTCACGCGCACACACGCAGAGGAGTGAACGGGCAAAAAAAATAAAATAGACTAATCCTCGCCTGATAGCACTTACAGCGGGAGTCCAAGAACCACCGGTGCAAAGGCAATCGCCCACGCCTGAGCGTCGTCGTAATGCTGTGGGTGCAGGAAGAGGCCAAAGACCGCCACGTAGACGATCCAGGCTAGGACAGAGTATATCAGCCAGAGACTCAGCAGTCGCCTTTCCCGGAGATTGATAGCCGAGAGTCGCAATTCAGCCTTCCTGATGTTGCTGTCCAGGTCGTAGAGAATCTTTTCGTAGTCAGAGTCATTGCTCTAATATTCAAGTGAACGGCAAGCAGGTGGATATTAATAACTCTGCAGCATGCGAATACGTGTCCGTTGAGTGTGCAGCCTTCATCTTCACGAGGGAAACTCCAGGGTCGCAATCCTGGCTTTTTTGTGGGTGGTGGCAATGGCATATGCCTGTAACTGTTGGGGAAAGACGTCTGCTCTCAATGCTAGCCAAAAGGCCCACGACCACACACGACAATGCGCTCTTGACCTGTACAGCTGTGCACGTTGGTATGCTTCATGAAATATAAGCGCTAACAAAACAGGACTAGGGACGTTGCGAACTAATAGGAGGGCAAGAAATGGATGCACAGGGCCTTGGTGCAGAGTGGATTATGAACGTGTACCTGACGCAATCGAGAGAGAAGTCCTCCCATGGTCTCGGGTGGATGGTGTCTGTGGGGGAGTTGAGCACAGGAGTAGCAGGGAGGGTGATGCGGGAATCAGGTGCAAGGACTCAAAGACAAGTACAAGAAGGTGTGGTCATTCAGAATAGAGGAGGCAGAGAAAAAAAGGAAGAGGGATCGTGTTCTATCACGAGTGGTGGGCGTGAAAGAAAAAGGGAAACGAGAGGCGCACGGGGGCAATGGAAACTTCAAAAGCGACCTTGATGATACGTCACATTCCGACTCTTTTGTCTTCAGATCATCCAAGCACCTCGCATTCGCCATCGACAAGCGAAATCACACGCGCAGACACAGGGATCCCGCACAACGCAGGAGCTCAGAGGAACACACAGGAGCAGGCAGGAACACACACGAGCACACGGGAGCACACATGGCGCGCATCAACCTCAATTCGCCCGTCAAGCAACCGAGGCGACCCTTTCCGCCGTCCGCCAGCTACCAGTCCACCCGTAACCTACCCAACCCATTTCATGACACCTCCTCCACTACTACCAGCACCACCAACACCGCCATCGCCGCTGCAATAACAAAAGCCCTGGCAACCTCAACAGCACCACTCGAGTCCGACACCATCCCAGCACCCTATTCCCCAACCACACACTCGCTGTCCAACAAATCCATCGCAGCAGCCTTTGACAGGAGAGACCACGACCACATCGACAGGAGCAATAGCAAATCCATCACCGCCTACTACCGCAACAGCAGCAACACAGACGATCCAGCAGATTCCCATCTACGCGACTCTTCCCCCGAACCGGAAAATCCACTAATTTACCTCACCCAAAACCAACGCCAGGCCGCCGTCGAAAACCTCGAGATTGAAAGTAAGTAGGCAGCAGCCTCAGCCCAGAGCAATTTATTAAAAAAAGAAAAGACGAGGGAATACCCGTCGCTAGGAAAACTCATCTTCCATTCCCTAACGACAACTCGAAAAAAACTTTTAGCACTGGACAGGATACAAAAACTGCGAGCCTCCATTGGCGTCCTGACCAACTCTCTAAAGTTCCGAAGTGAAGCCGAAATCAATCGTCTCCCAGCTGCCATCCGGGCCATGAGCGTCGAGGAGTACTGGCTCACCTACAACGGCAATGCAAAAGAATACCTGGAGCGCCAAGCCATGAACAAAACTCTTGCCAACACGACCTTCTTGCACGCCCTCGGCATGACGGAACAAAAAAGGTGAACAAAAAGAACACACGCACACACACACACACGCCGCACAGACTTTGCTTTTTTTCATCTTCGATATCAGTTGCGGACGCGAATATTTTTCTAACCAAAACAGACTATTTTTGTCCCAGTAGGAGGCGGGAACATCAAGGATCGTCCGACATTCTTTGGCAGCAACAACAAAAGAACATGGATGCAAGTCAAGGGGGAGGTGGTTCTAGCAGCAGCAACAGTGGTAGGCCATTACAACATTCTGTCCGGCACAGACCATACCCCGTGGACGCCCATAGCCTTGCTAGATCGACTGCAAAGCCATTCGTGGAACGACCTCGACAAAGTACTCGAGAATAATAAAACTCTTGCAGAGCTTCTGCGCCATCAGAGGCCGAGGTTTAGTTCACCCTCTGTATATTCTCATTTTTATTCATTTGCTATTTCAAGTGCTCTGCGCAACATCTCATACTCAGGGCAGGTATATTTTGGAAAAGCCCTGAACGTCGCTTCGACAGCAAGGACACTGCTTGAACCGCTATAGGAAACAAAATGTGATCGCACAGATAAAGATGTTAGCATCCCCTGTTGGTTAGCCCCCTTCATTTACGGGAGAATAGAGGGCGCCTTGTGCAACAAACTAATACATACCCTTGAAGCCATCACTTCACGACACTCATTGCAAAGTGCAAGACAACGACAGGGCCGCAAAATCACACCCCTCGGCTCTGACTGACACACCACACACAACATCCGGCTGTAGATCGCGCTCATCTCGGGACTTGAGGCCTGCGCCAGTGGCGGTGGTGACATGTTGTTGCTGCTAGAGCCATCATTCGCCGGTGATGACGCCTCTCCAAGAGCCCTTTTCCTGTACTTGCGCAAAATGGCAAGTAACGCTCTGTTGTCAGGTTCACCTGAAGATCCTCTGATTTTCCGCGATAGCCGTCCGAACCCCACGCGACCATCATGCGCGCTTCCTGCATCCTGACTGTTCTCATACTCAATAGCTTCTTGTTGTTGCTGCTCAAAATCCCTGGCTCCGCTCATGTTGAGGCGGTGCTGTGATCGAGTGAGAGGTGTCTCCTGCATCCTGCCAGACAAGGAAATGCTCATGAACGATGTGTCCAAGAAGAAATCCTGTATCGAGCCCAAGGCTCGCCATGGCGACATCTGTCTAAAGGCTTCTTGGTCGACATGATCGTCAGAATCACTGTCGCTGTCGCTGTAGTTGCGGCGTCTTATTCCATACGATTTGATCTCACCAACGTCAGACTCAGACTCCTGGCCAGCAGGCTGTGCACTGTCGCTCTCGGTATCATGATCATCGTTTTCTCTGTCCTCCTCCTCCTTTTCCTCTTCTCCATCTTCAGTATCCTGATCTTGGCCCAGATAGTCACCATCATACTCGTCCTGCTCGTCGTCTGACAAGGTAAACTCCCTCGTAAGGAAATCCTTGTAAATAACCTCATCATCCACTTCACCAAAAGCCTCTGTCAACTGCTGCTGAAAAGACTGTTCTTCCTCATCCCTTCTCTGTCGTGCTCGCTCTAATGCCTCCTCTATCGTCGCCCTGAGCTGAATATACTCTTGCATGTACATCCTCGAGCCAGCTTCTGATCTGGGGGAAGGTCGTTGGAAGCGCACAGGGGCAACTCTGTTATAAAGGCCACGAGCCACTTCTGCCACCAGACTAGCACTGCTCTGGAAGAAGGCCTTCATCACATTAAATCGCTGTCGTCGTCTCGAAATCTGTTGTCGTCTCTGACCTGGTGTTTCGACAATATCCGCCATCTCATTCGCGAATCCTGAAGCCGGAACTCCCTGCCGTTGTTGTCCAGATCCATATGGAAGGGAAGACAATGCATTTTGGCTCTGAGATGGGTCAGTAGACGATGATGACTGCATAGCAGACTTGTACTTTTTGAGTTGCTTCCTGTCCAGAATGGTCCCGAGAGGAACAACAACGGCATCGACCTCGTTACGGAGTCCGACCCCCTGCGTGGCTTCCATGCATGCCCTGCCAAGTTTGAACACTGCCAGTCCGTACTCTTCATCCATGGTCGGCATCACCCGAGGATCAAACATCTGCCTCCTGACATTGCCTCCTGTCACGATATAGGTTAGCGCATGCAGCGTCATCTATAAACAAGTTCCCATCCAGCAAAAACCGGTTCGTCAATATGCAGTTGCACAGCAGAGTCCGCATAACAAAACGTCTAGATAAAGAGAGAATACGTTCCACCGTCCCTCACGAATGATCTGCCAACATACCGATATGCCGACCATGAGAATAACAACGACCTCTGGAAGTCTTGTCAGCAACTGCAGTGATGGATAGGTACTCGACCGATAATACACCGCATGAGCAAAGTGCGCGAGATCCAGCACGCCCCAGAAAGTGGTCACGATCAAGCGATAGTTCTTGCCTCTGCTGGATAGGCTCAGGAACTGGAGAGACAGCAACTGGCAGACTTGGATCAGCGAGATAATGAGGATATCCTGGCCAAAAGGTGTGAAGTGGAACAGGATCGCCCATTCCAGCATGTTGATGGTGTGCTCACTCGTCCCGGCCGAGTGCAGGTTGGCGATAAACGAGTCGATCGTGCATGAGATGCCCATGGCGATAAAGCTGAGCCATAGTGCATGCGACTCGTCGTACGACGTCCGAAGTCCCGATATCATCCACACAAGCGGCAGCGTCGGCCGGTCCTGAGTCGTAAGGGCAAGGGTGATCAGGACGCTTTTCATCAACAGATAAAAGGCTGGTAGCTTGAGCGCGAATCGGACCGACAGCTTCAAAGGGTGGGGGTTTCTGGGCGCAACAATGGCATTGATCCTGTTCATGACAATGCTCTAGAGAAAACATCATCGGTCAGTTTAGTCGAAAGAGAGCTTACTCTCTTACTCTTCCGAATTGTTGAATGGTGCAAACCTTGGCTAGGAAGGACACACACACACACACAAAAAAAAAAGACTTTTTGGGTTGCTTACCATGAAGCACAGAAGCAGAAAGTACGGACTGGTGAAGAAGTGAATCATGGACGGTTGCACTTGCAGCATCTTTGCTCCGGCCGAGCCTACTCCATTGCCTGTGGAAGTGGCGCCTGCAGCGCCAGGATGGTTGGAGCGCACAGTGCTGCCGTTATGAGTGGTGCCAAGGTCGCTGTTGCCGCTGTTGGCCATGAGGCTATTGATGGACCCAAAGCCATCAAAGGGTCCGACGAGGCGCGAGGATCCAAGGACGGTGTGCTCCATAGCCCTGCGCATGTCCCAGAGGGTCTTGGGGACATGGTCCCGTATGGCCTCTGTGGCGAACTGGAACGGGCGGCGGATGTATCCGCGCAGGGGCAGGTAGAGTGCCCTGGAGTATGCTTCCAGGGTCTCTACAAAGGGCATCTGGATTCGTTGCAGCAGGATGGCGGGTTGGCGGAAGGATGACGCCCAGTGGGGAATGGATAGTGTCGACGGGCGATGACGAAGGTCGAAAAGGTCGAAAGATCGAATTGGGTTTGGGGATGGATGGAATATGTGGGCTGAGAGACAGAGAGAAAGAGAGGGATGCGGAGGAGAGGTGGTTTTCTTTTCGCCTCGCTTCTTTTCTTTTTTTGGCTTCCAGGACGACGAGTCGCGACTCTGCATGCAGGTCAAGAGCTGAGCTGAGTGATCCCGAATGGGTAGTGTGGGCGAGGCACAGAAAAAAAAAGGGTCGGAATGCAAAGACGCTGACAACCGCTTTTTGGGGGGGACTACCGTACTTTGTTCCACCCCAATAGAAAAAAATGAATTGGAGCCTACAGGGGATCCCAAGTGGGCCTGTATCTTGCAGTGCGTCCTGCGCAGCCATCAGTACTAGAGCGGTGGACGCACGCAACCGCAGCTCAACTTCAGGCTTATCGCACTGACCCTCCATCATGCTCGTAGAAACATGAAAGCAGCTCAGAGGGGAAGCAAAGAACGGATGATCGGCACCGACTCGGGTGTTTTGGGTTCCTTCTGATCGAAAACGATGCAGACGCAAGGGCGACGCGTTCATCGAAACTATGTATTGCTCGGTCGTCTATGCAAAAAAAACGTAAAATAACCAAGTACTGTACTATGATAGATTACAAAAAAGGTCTCTTCACTCCTCTTCCTGATCCTCCTGCAACGGTACGGGCGGCAGGTGCGCTTGCGACTTTTGACGCACAAGCTGGCGGATCTGGGGCTGTTGCAGCGAAAACACTTGCGACGTCCTCTTGAGAATCTTCTCCTTCTCCATTTGATTCAGATCAGGAAACAGCGACACAGAAAACCGCGGCGACCCTTCAGTCTGCGGCTGCTGCGATGAGCAAATCCTTGTCCTCGTCATCTTTGTCAGCGTGGGTGACGGTGGTGGGGGATACGGCAATTTCCCTTCCCAAAACTTTTGAAGACGGTGCTGGTCTTGTGGGCTCAGAAGCGAGTACTCGGACGAGGTCGATGTCGGTCTTGCACCTCCACCAACGTTCACAGCAGGCATGCTAAAATGACCAGTCCTAGCTAACGAGCGTGGAGAGGATATTCCAGGCCCGATGGAGACGGAGCTGGGTCGAGGAAGAAGATCGTCGCTGCTGGCATCCAAGATCGGCAAGGTACTGGACCGCATGGGATGTAAATGATTATACTCTGACCTACTGCGTTGACCACCAGTACTGCTCCGAGAGGCATTCATGGACAACGGCACGAATGGGCCTAATATCGCCTTGATACTTGATGTCGTCGCCTTTTGAAGCCCTCGCAGGTTCGGCGAAGACACGGACATGCGAAGATCAGCAGTGCCATTATCGCCGCTCTTGACTGTCTCCTTTGCAGGCACAATTGGACTGAACACTTTCTCAAGAGAGATCTTTGACCGTTGAGAGTCGCCATGGCTACAGTCGATGCTTCTTGCCACTACCATCCCCTCGTCAGCGACAGATTCTGGTCGGATCGCACCTATGGCTTGTAGGTGCTCGTGCATGAGCCTCTCAAACTCGCGCTGGCCCTGTAGTTGATTCTCAGGCGAGGGAAGCGGTACTTCAGAAAACAGCACTGAATGGCGCGTCCTCGGTAGAGTGTTGGAATGGCCAGATACTTTTTCTGGCGCTTGAACAGCTCCTCCTTGAAGGTCCACCGATCGCGACCGTCTGACTGGCGTTACTGTGCCTGAAATATCAAACTCTGCAGCCTTGGATGCCCCGCCACTTTCCTCATCAAGCTCAATTGAATGGAAAGGTGGAGAGTCATCAAGCTCTGGCTTTGCGTCTTGAGGCTGCTCAGACATATTGATCTGGACATGTCGCTGGGACCTCAACGAGGAATACGCCGTGTTGCTGTTGCTGTTGCTGTCGCTACCTTCACCGATGCGGACGCCAGCAGTGTCTCTCTCTTGCTCTGAACCCGCGCGCCGATAACTGTCGAATGGCTGGCCTCCCGCGGCTGTCACAGATTGGCTGATCCCACTTGTGTGCAATGAACCCCATGCACCCGCAGCTACATTCGCTGTCCTCATGGCTTGAAATGATCGCGCTCCTCCCTCCATGCGCGTCATCTCCCCAAGGTACTGACCCTCGTTTAAACGACCACGGCTGTCACTCGTTGCACGTCGTGTGCTCGAAGACGACACGATGAACCAGAACGCGAGCCAAAGCATCCACAGCACGCTCGATATGAACAGAGCTCCGACGGCCGCGAGCGTTGACTCACAAAACCTACGCAGTGGTTCCTCGTACAGGCCACAGTCGGTCCCGTTCCTGATCCTATACCCCTGAACGAAAGCTGCAATGGCTGTCAATCCCACAAGACCAAGGAGAATCCAAGCGCGTGGCTGGCGGGAAAGCATAAACGCTGCGAATCGAATCTTCTTGTCCGTGGAGGGCAATAATGCTTCGGATTCTTTCTGCAGGGGCTCTATATCCACTCTACGCTGTAGTCGAAATCTCATGGAGGCGATAGTTGCTTCTTTGATCGCTGCCGTACGTGTCCACCATGCCAGGAATCCATAGCAGACCGCGCCTAGAAGGGAGAGGGCGCTGGAATAAAACAGGAACCAAGCGCTGCCTGAAAAATAACCATGCGACGTTTGAAAGTGGATGGTGTACAGGATGTAGTAGATGGTGTATGCGCTGATAATAGCTTGAATGCCATGAAAAACCATCTCAATCGAGCGACGAGTGCCCGTGAGAGTGTTGAGAGCGCATGGTCCCTGGTGGTGAAGTTGCTGAGCATAGATGGCCCCAGGTGGTGGACGGTAGGGATGTTGCCCTGGACGTGGGACTGAGACAGGCTCCATTGCTTTAGTGGCGGATTTGCTGTAGCTGGCTGAAGCCCTGGGGAAGTAATATAGATGCAACTGTGTCGGAAGCGAAAATTGAGAAGAGAGATGAAAAGGAAAAGCAAAAAAGAGATCAAGAGGCGTCGAGGAGGTCCAGCATGCCAAGATGGAGCACATCCAAGACAATCAAGGATAGCGGACAACATGGCGTTGAAAGGGTGCAAAGTTCCCATCTCACGTTGCACCGACATGAGCCTCGCGCCCTCAGACCGAATGCTAATTGCTCGACGCGGTCTCCAGACACATCCCGAGTGGCGGTGCCTTTGTAAGACAGTGTAGCAGAGGACGACCTTTTAAGAACCCAGCAAAGATTGGAACCGTCATTCTGGTCCTGTCTAAGAAGACTGGGATCCGGATTAACATGGCGAGCCAGCACCGATCTCAATACGTCCTGATCAAGAAAATCGTTTAATTAGATGGGTGAATGACTGGCAATGCGTGCTGCTTCCTTGCTCCATTACTGGGGAGGTCTCTGGTAACCGGGGGGTGGGGGGCGGAAGCCAGGGGGAGGGCCCTGGAATCTATACATGTAAAAGTGAAAAGAGATGCAGCTTGTAAGCATGACTGAAGCAAATGCTACACGTCGTTGGAGGCAATCAAAAGTAGATTCTAACCCTGGAGGAGGAGGACCTGGGGCAAAGCCCGGAGGGAAGCCACCTGGAGGCATGCCAGGGCGGAAGCCAGGAGGGGGAACGCCAGGCTGACCCATAGGACGGAAGCCTGGGGGAGGAGCCATGCCTGGGGGCATGCCATGTGGAGGGGCCATACCACCCATAGGACGGAACCCTGCTGGAGGCATACTTGGTGGTGGGATTCCCCCTGGTGGAGGCATGCCTCGGCCATATGACACTGGGGCAGCTGCGGCAGCTGGGCGAGGCAACATCATTCCTGGGGCTGGTCCACCGACTCCACGTACTGGTCCGGTCAACCCTGGAGCTGCTCCGGGTACGACGGGCATACCACGTCCTGCTGGTGCTGCTACCCCTGATCCCGTCGACATCTAAGCAGCAGAGGGCAAAGTCTTTCCTGTCAGTGCGCTGCAGCAAACGACTTCCGTCATTCGCGTGAAGATCACTTCAGCATCTAACCTGTGAGATACGCGATCTTTGATCCTCGGCATTTGGTGGGGGAGGTCCATCAACACTCATGCTGACAATGACCTCGCCGCGCAAAATGAGCAGGCCTAACGTTCTCTTTTCTTCGCGCTCTGGCTTTCCGTCCTTTGACCTGATCTTCCGGAACTCCTCGCAGTCTGCCAGCACGAGGTTCATGTGCTTATCGAACGCCAGCATCTGTCCTGTGAAGACGCGTGAGTCTGATAATGTGATCCTAAGCCTGAAGTTGATCAGGTTCATCATCTTGGAGTTTTTTGAGATAGCCTACATATCGAGGTGATAAGGCTTGTCAGTGAATATCACTGCAGTATGGGTCCAGAGCATTCGCTACCACAAGGCATGAGAGGATGAAATGTCGGCGAATCAGAGCTGCCAATCTCTGCGTTTAGAGTGTCCACGACAATGCCCGCACTGTTGTTGTGGTCCTGATGTATCTCAGGAAGGTCGAACCCTTGCATGAAGCTCTGGAGTTGAGTCTGCCCTCGATGGTGGCTCTTCAAAGCTTCGCCTCCAGGTTGTGTATCGGCTGCAGAAGCGAAGCGATGTTTTAGTCCTGCCGTGGTTGTTGCTATGATCCTGCTTCTTACCATTTTGAAGGTCTTGAGTGGATGCGCGCTTTAATATGCGCCAACCTTGTAAAGGAATGAGGTTGAATCTGGCAAAAGCTTGGAAAGTCAAAGCTCGCTTCGTTGCGCTGGGGTGACGTCACGTTCATCTGCAAAGCCGACCCGGTCCTTCGCCTGGGGGGATGACAATGAACCGATAACCGTTCTTAGTCCTTACCATGAGTGCATCATTGACCTTGGAGTCATTGCTACTCACCTTCATCCTTCCTGGCAATGTAGTAAGAGAGCTATAGTAGGCAGGAGCAGAGACGGGAAAAAAAGCTACGATCGTTGCACGTGACTCCGCCGAGCAAATTCCCTTTTTCGCTCCGATCAGACTCGCCGATTGATTCGATCGATCTTCTCTCCCCACCCACAATCAGCACAACAATGGCTCAGGCATTCAACAAACTCGGAGGCATCTTCCCCAAGGGCAGCGGCAAGGGACTCGCCGGCGGTGCTGGCGCCCTGATTACTCTTGGTGCCATCGGCTACGGTCTCAACGCCTCGCTCTTCAACGGTAATGAGCTCAGCAATTGTTTTTGTTTCTCTGGACAACTTGCTTGTCGGTGCAGATTCATACGATCCTAGGATCTTTGGACTCAATTCAGCTCCGGAGTGCTGGAGCATGGGATCAATAAGACTGGAAAGCGCACAAAAGCGGTCTTGATCCATTCTTTCGGAGACAGAGGCATGTCCGGAGAAAAAGAAACTGACTGATCCATTTATTTTACCGTGTGCATCTTAGTCGACGGAGGTCACCGTGCTGTCAAGTACTCCCGTGTCTTTGGTGTCCAGAAGGAAGTCTACAACGAAGGAACCCATTTCGTCATTCCCTGGGTTGAGACGCCCATTATCTACGACGTCCGTGCCAAGCCCAGAAACGTTGCTTCTTTGACCGGAACCAAGGGTAAGCTCAGGTTTTTGCTGGATAACGAAGAATAACAACTTTTCACAGGACCACACATACCTACAGTATACGATCTCGATGAGCATGGGAGAAAATGCGTACCTGGATTACGGACCAGTCTGTTGACACATCGACCCGATATCTCTCATGGAAAACTCCCACCCACTAGATTTGCAGATGGTCAACATTACTGTTCGTGTGCTGTCCCGCCCCCGGGTCAACGACCTGGCAGAGATTTACCGCACCCTTGGACAGGATTACGACGAGCGTGTGCTGCCCTCGATCATCAACGAGGTCTCCAAGTCTGTGGTTGCTCAGTTCAACGCCTCGCAGCTCATCACCCAGCGTGACCGTGTGTCTCGACTGGTCCGCGAGAACCTGATCAAGCGTGCTGCTCGCTTCAACATTGTCCTCGATGATGTTTCTATCGTCCACATGGCTTTCTCGCCCGAGTTCACCCAGGCTGTCGAGGCCAAGCAGATCGCTCAGCAGGAGGCTCAGCGTGCTGCCTTCGTTGTCGACCGAGCCATTCAGGAGAAGCAGTCCATTATCGTCAAGGCCGAGGGAGAAGCCCGCTCAGCAGAACTCATTGGTGATGGTAAGCGAGAATGATCTCCAATGAAATGAACCCAGCAATCGCTACTGTTCGAAAAAGAGTGTCGAGCTAAACAAGCCTGATGTGATGTCTCTTGACTTTCGTAGCCATCAAGAACCAGCCTGGTTTCATTCAGTTGAGAAAGATTGAGGTCGCTCGCGAGATTGCCGCCATCATCTCTCACTCTTCTAACCGCGTCATGTTGGATGCCGACACTTTGTTGTTGAACGTTACCGAGACAAAGTAAGTTACAGTTGAGCGCGTAGTGAACGGTAGCTGCTATTGTTGCGTAAGGGCATGGCTGACGTATATATGTTTGCAACCATTAGGAAAGAGGAGAAGGAGAAGAACTAAGTATGGGAAACAGGATCTGGAGATGAACCGTTCTCCTGCGCCGGTTGTCCCAGGTACATGGATCATGAGAGATATCAGTAACCCTCTGGAGAAATGGCAAATAGTGCCTTGAGGAAAAACGATGCATTTGTTTTTTTAGATATTAAACGTTTATTTTCTGCTATGTGATACTCTTGGGTACAATGTACGCGCAGAAGAGTGTCCTCGGTCCGTGTATGCGACAGCGTGTTTGTGAGTGATATCGGGCAACGTCCACAGGATCTCAAGAACATGCAGTCGCCCGCGGCTTCAACGGCAGGTGCGCCCAAGACCGTAGCCTTTTTCAGCTTCAGATCTCTCAGAAGACGACACTTTAGATCTGGCGTTCGGCCCCCTTCTTGGATATCAACCTGTGTTTCGATGAGGCCTTGTGCTCCGTGCATACTTGAGCGGACTCTTGCTAAAACACATCTCATGTTGGCCGACGTTAGTGTGATCCTGACTTTATTTTGGCGGCAAACTATAGTAGATAGCTGAGGAAAGAACACGACGAGCCTTCTGGTGAAGGGCAATGTGAGGAAAAGCACAATGCCCTTGTGATGGTGTAGACAGCATGCGGCGTCTAGGTAGATGGCGACCGGCTACGGCATATTTTGCAAGGGAATTCTCCTTTTTTCGCCTGTCTTTCGTTATCCTGTTGCAAGGAGTATCTCCATGCTCCTCGCAAGGGGCCAAGAGAGTTCATCCTCCCGTAATACTGCACATGTACAGTACATGGCCTATCCAGCAGCCTGGCTGGTAGACGGGAAGAGGCACAGGATGGGTGTACTTATGGGCTTGCCCTTGATGCGATGTGCATTCGGCTGATTGAGAAAACCTCCTCGCCGACATGCATCCTGTACCGTACATGTACACATTCAGCCGTCTTTACGATACCTCCATAGTCATTTCTCATCCCCCTCTGTCAAGCTGCAAGGACGACACGGGAGAGGGGAGCGAAGAAAGACAAAAATAACTGCTTGGTGATCCCTGAGGTTTGTACGGGACGGGGACGTAATGATCCTCCTTCATCAGGGATGCATGAGAGCACCCTGCCCTCGCCTTGACGTCTTCTCACTCGAAGGGATGGGTACCTAAGCAAGGCTAAACGAAAGTACACCCATTTGTCAACCAAGCCAAGAACAATGGGAAGGATGAGACGCAAAGGTGGTGGCCCAAGAGTAGAGCAGTAGAAGGTGCGAGGGAACACGTTCGCACTTTTGCCGAAGGCGTTCGCTGCCATATCTTGATCACTCTGGGTGTCGATCCATCGGTGATGCCTTTTGGAACATCAAGGCCCCTCTTGGTCTTAGTGTCTCTCTTTTCTCTCTTCTCTCTCTTCTCTACCTTCTCTCTCTCGCTCTCTCTCTCTATCTTTCTCTCTCTCTCTCTCTCTCTCTCTCTCTCTCTCTCTCTCTCTCGCGTTCCCTCTCTCTCCTCTGCCCAACTTTGTTACTCAGCTTGCTCTTACACTCTTTTCTGTTTGCCTGCCTCTTGAGCCGTGCCTTTGCACCCCCCTCGTTCCCGCCCCCTCTCTAGGTCACTAAGGGCCACCCCCTAAGACCCAAAGCATGTTTGCTTAAATACTGTTTTCGTCTCCTCTGGCTCAAGTCCCCCTTCACCTTCCGAAGTCCAGTTCGCCACTTTTCCACCATCGTTTTCATTTTCACGGACGGTGCTCCTTGCTACACCACCGCTACTCATATAACTACCTCCACAAGCTCTTCCTTGAGCGCTACAACGCAAGATGGCGACTCAAGAGTCTAGCAACCCAGAGTCAGTGTCCCCTAACCCTTTTATTCGAGCCGTCCATCGCCACTACAGCGACACGACCTACACCCGAAGTGAGCGCATCATCCAGAATGAGAAGTTCTTGCTGATGAAGATCCCGTTCAATCGATGGGCCATGTTCCCCACCGCCTTCATGTACGTATCTTTGCCGCTGACGCTCGCACTTACCTGGCCCATGGATGCCGTGATTTCAACTAACCTCGCGTTCATACGCGAATTCCCATCGTTGACTCAATAGCTTCCAGGCCATCTGTGGATCACTCTATGCCTGTAAGTTGTGTGTGTCTTCGTGTACAAGAGTTTATTTCTGACGAAGTCAGTTCACTCATCACTCACTCGTGCCTTCTACCTCACTCCTTCTAGGGTCTGTCTTCAATGATCCCATCGATGGACATATTTACGGTTTGGTAACGAACCCTACAACCGGAAAGTCTTCGCCTGTCGCGCACAACGCTGCGATCACGTTTTACATTGCTGTTGGTAAGTAAACGATTCTTTCACCATTCACTCGTTGCTATCACTTTCCAGCCCAGAACTTTCCTCAAAGAGGTGACGAGATCACTGACCTTTCGATCCTTGACCCTATCCAGGATGCTTTGGCCTCTCCGCCGCTATCAACGGGCCCTGGTTGGAGCGTAACGGCCCCAAGCTGGCTGCCATTATTGGATCAACCATCTTTTTCCTGGGTAACATGATCGCGGCCATTGGCATTTACACCAAGATCATTGCCCTCCTCTACTTTGGTTACGGTGTCCTCGGCGGAGCCGGCTTGGGTCTCTGCTACATCTCGCCGGTCTCCGCTCTCCAGAAATGGTTCCCTGATCGCCGCGGTCTTGCTGCCGGTTTTGCAGTCTGCGGTTTTGGTGCTGGCTCCATCGTATTGGCCAAAATTCCTCAGCCTCTTATTGCTGCCGTAGGGTTGCCCTTGACGTTCGTCGTCCTGGGATGCAGCTACTTTGCAGCCATGCTGCTCTGCTCATTGGTGTTCCGTGTCCCGCCTCCTGGATTCCAAGTCAATGGCATGGACATGTACCGGCGCAAAGTGGCGTCACCGAAGAGCCAGCCTGATACCAACGACAAGGCCGAGGTGGATTCAGATGACTCTGATGCAGCTTATTCGGTCGATATGGAGAAGCAAGCGAGCGAGAAGACTACCATGGATGAGACTGATCCCGGCTCAACCATGATCCTGTCTGATGCCATCTTCTCGAAAGAGTATCGCATCATGTATGTGATGTTCTTTGGAAACTCTATTGCTGGTCTGGTATTCTTGTCTCGTCTCGCGAACATTGTCACCGACATCTTTGGCAAGGATCAGGGCACGGCTGCCACGATTGTGGCCATCAACGGAGGATTCAATCTCGGCGGCCGATTGTTCTTCTCGACCGTTTCGGATAAGTTGGGTCGCAAGAACTCGTTCTTTGTCATGCTGTTCTCACAGGTGGTGATCCTTGCGTCTCTGCCGACCATTCTGGAGAAGCGCGTCTATTGGGCGTTTTTGCTCGTGATCTGGATCCTGACGGCTTGCTACGGAGGCGGCTTTGGATGCATTCCGGCCTTCTTGTGTGACATGTTTGGACCGTCCAACATTGGAGCGATGCATGGCATTATCCTCACCGCCTGGTCGTTAGCTGGTGTTGGCGGAGGATTGATCTTTACAGAGGTCTATAACTACCTTCTCGCTCATGGAGACACCACCAAGGACCCACAAATTTACTCGACCAACTTGTACTGGATCCTGGGTGTTGCCTGCGTCGGATTTCTGTTCTTGCTCTTTGTCGGCACCAACCCTCGCGATCGGTTGCTGCCCAAGGCTAAGGGCGAGTTTGCGAGGATCCGGGTCTTTGGCCGCCTGGCGCAGGTTGGATCGTTCGGTGTAAACTGGTTGACCAAGGATACGGAGGAGTCGCTGTGGGAGGAGTATCTACAGCGCCGCCAAGCAAACAACAATTACAGTCGTTCGACCGTTGTTGATGGAACCGCATGAGCGGATACGTTAAGAGGGAATGCCTTGAATAGTAGTAAACCATAATACCGTAATAGTACTGGCGTGTCCTTGCCAGGCACACTCTAAAGCACTCGTAGCCTATCGCGCGTCGTAAATGAAACTGAAACACTTGAGCTGAGATCTGCACTGCAAAGAGTCGCGGCAAATCCTCAAGACTTTCCAAAGTGGACCAGAGCACGGTGCGCCCGTTTGTTCTATGAATAACAATGAGCATCGATGCATCTCCTATCCTCCTGCTGTCTTGCGACTGTTGTGCTTCCTCCGGTCAACCGCAGGCCAAAACAGCAGCATCTGATCACGCGCCTTTCCAGGCACCAGGACACCTCTCTGTCTGCTCTGTCTGTCTCTTGTTGTCCAGGAGTCTGCTGTTTGTTTTAAGCACTCTCTCTCTCTCTCTCGCTCTCTCTCTCGCTCTCTCCCTCTCCCTCTCTCTCTCTCTCTGTCACTCTCTCTGTATCCTTTCCCTCTCTCTCTCTGTCACTCTCTCTGTATCCTTTCCCTCTCTCCCCTTGACCCTCAACCCCACCTTCTCTTGTTCCCGTCTTTTTTTTTCTCCTACTCTGGCCCTGCTTTGATACCCCACCCACAATCCTCTCTCATCTTTCTCCGTTTCTTCTTTTCTCCTTCACTCGACTGCATTCTCTCCTCTCACATCCAGTCCTGTAAGTTGGCTCATGCAAACCAACTAACAAACCAGTTAGTTTGTTTCAGGCCCCCAACCCTTCATATTTTTTTTTCATTGGTCGTCCCCCATCCCCATCCCCCTCGCTCCTTCTAGCCCCTCGTGCCTCTCCTTTACTTCCATGATCCTCGTCCAGTTATTGTCTCCCTCTATGTCCACGTTCATCTCTGGCAATGGCAATGGCAATGCAGCAAGGATATATAAAATATCCCCAGACGCATATATTGCAATATCGACAGCGATTGCTCTCGAGGCTCTCTCTTTCTTGCCTCCCTTGAATGTGAACTACGACGACAATCAGGCAAGCTCGCTGCCCAACAACAAAAGCAGGAATCAGCCGCCCCTTCTCACCCCCATCACCACACAGAGCTACATCCCCTGCCATCCGTACCGTCCCTGCTCCTCCTTTACTGTCGCTACTTCATCAAACGTACGAGGGTAGTACTGTCCAAATACCATCGGGTACAGGAAGGTCCTGCTATTAGCATAAGAGTCATCCCGAAATGGGCTCGGCCGGCCATCCAATGAATGGCTCACGACTATTTTTATCTAAGATCGCAGCTTTCCGTCCAATATTCAGCAAGGCAGAGGGCAGAAAGCATGGAAGAGCAACGACAAGGCTGCACGAAGGCTGCAAAACGTTTTTCCAACCGCTAGCCAGGCGGGGGTGAACATTTTTTCTCCCTTTTTTTTTGGCTTACCAGAACTTTAGTGGCCTAATCGTCTATGCTCTTTCTCTCCTTCACCGCACCATAGAGTCAGTTCAAATCTTCAGTAGTGTGAATGGTGTACAGGAAAAGTGCAGGACAAAGCCAGGCATGGATGGTGGCATCGGCCTCAGTAGCGGCTATGGGACTACTCTATCAGGGCGTGTCGGCAGCAGACGGAGAAATTGGATCATGCGCGCCCTGCGGGCTGTCTGAAAGTATCCTCCTGCCGTGTAACGCGACGCTCCAGATGTCAGGATGGCCGGGCACCTTTACTTACCAGTGAGTTCACGGTTGCTTGGTGGATGCCGTTCGTGTCTGAGCATGAAGACGGCAGCCAGCGCTGGACTCGCCTTTATTGCGTGATGGTCATGAGAGCCTAGCGAGCCAGAAGAGCAGAGCCAGAGCAGTTTCTCTTACTAATGGGCAATATTTCACTCTGTGATAGACCTACACTCGCCCAGGCGCCCTGTGCATGCAATCAGAACTTTTACGATCAGGTACAGCTTTGGATTGGCGCGTCGGCTCGTTTTTGAATTAGTGGCGTTGTAGGTCTCTAACACTACGAACAACTGCGCCCATCAAAATTCAACTACAGATCGCGTCGTGCCTCCAGTGCCAGTCATCAGACACGGCGCACCTTAGTATCAAGCCGCTGCCAGACTACAAACTAGTCTGCCAAGCCTATGGAATAGCGTCGTTCCCGAGCGTATACATCCCCGGACAGAGCCAGACGACCGCTGCGCCGGCCCCACCAGACTCTACCGTGCCGTCGAATGGTTCCACGGGTTCCACAGGGCCCTCTCACAGCAGTCTTTCCTCAGGAGCTGTCGCTGGAATGTAAGCCAAGAGTAAATTGGTGGTGTGCTTTTAATTACTCTATGAGGGTATTGCAAATCCTCGGAACATGCCTCTCACATTCAGTTCCCGCCTGTTAGCATTGTCTCTGCCATTGCGCTGCTTGTCGCGTTGTCAGTCGCTGGATACGTTTTCGCAAAGAGAAAGCGTGAGCTCGCCAAGCAGAGAGAGGAAGATGACCTTTATAAATTCCAGGAGACAACCCGCAACTCGTACATTGAAGCGCCCCTCCCCCAGTACACCGGCATGATCCAATCGTCATCGCCACAGCTCCCTCAGCTCACGTAAGATATCAAGTTTATATCGCATATGGGGGTGTCTTCCACCATTGGGCTCATGCTGGCAAGACTATTGACTCTCTTTATGCTCCTTCACAATATAGTAACCTGCGTGTGATGAACCCGGACAGTGATGATGAAGACGCCTTTAACGGCCCACGATTTCCCACAGGCAAGAGCAATGTCATGGAAGGAACCAGCTTTGAGGTTAACAGGAACTCTTCTCCAGGATGGCGCCGCGGAAGTTTCGACGATGATTAAGTGTCGGGATCACCAAATATCTTTTTTTCTTTTTTTTTCAATCACGTATACATCTACCTACACAGCACATTATGCACCTCCCAACATCCAATGTAATCTCTTTGCCCACTTTCCCGCTGCTCTACCCTTTTTCCTTCTTTTTCTTCAGTAATGACATCCTATTCAAAAGAGAGTCTTGCTCTCATCTTACTATGTATCGGCACAGTTCATCTTGTTCTTTTTCCTTATGTCTCGACGGAACCGATCGAGTCTGTACCGACAAGTCACCCAGATCTCCACTTTTCTCTTTCATGTCCTCATTTTTACCCTTAATGCTGTGACGAATGTGGAGACCCAGCACGTGGAATCCGAATGGCATGTGATAAAGTATCTTCAAAGATCCCAAGGTTCGATCGGACCCCTACCCGTCCGACGTCGGTGTCGTTCAATTATGCCCACGGATCCTGGCACTTTTGACTATACATATAATTTGACTGGTTGGTTCTCTTGCGGTGTGCATTTTCTGAACGGTCAGACGCGGGGCATCATTGTGCACATCCAAAAAGAAGTATAGGGAGCAGACGAGTTCGAGATGCACTTCTATACCCAGTGGGGTACTGATATGTTCCTGGGGAAGAGGTATCACGAAAAGGATGAAGCGAGTTACTTGGTAGCAGCAGAGATGGATTCAGAGTGGATCAACGCGGATGTGTTGGATAAAGTGAAAGAAAGCAGTATTTTAAAAGGATGGAGATCGGCTGCCAGGGTATTCACTGGCTTCTGGGGATCGCTCTGGATCAGTTGCTTGCTTTGAGCCGACAGGGAGGATGGACCGCAAGAAGAAGAAGACGATGGATGTCTCGGGGATGGCGAGTGGTGGCGAGTGGCCTGAGGCGGGTCGAGGTGAAAGGAGACAGTGTGGGCACACAAAGGCTGATCCATCCAGATCGCGAGCAGGCGAGCAGTTCTGTTGCCCCACACTCAGACAGGCACAGTGCCGGTGTGTGGGTAGAATGAACCTGCCCAAAGTGTACATGTACATGTACTGTACGAGATGGATGACAGCAAAGTGGGAAGCGAGCGTGATCGCTGGCGCGCGCGAGAGAGAGCGAGAGGGCAGTGAGCTCTCTCGCAAAGAAGGTTCATTTTTCACAAGCCAACGGGGAGGACTACCGCTGTCCCGAGATGTATGTGTCTGCCCCTGTGGTGTGTGTCCGTATAAAGAGACAGCGGGGTCTGCGTTTCCACTCTTTTTTCCTTTTCTTTTCCTCATTCACTTCCCCACCCACTCCTTCTCGCTCGTTCTCTCCTTCATTCATCTCTTCTCATCCTCGCGACTCGCTCTCTTCTCTCTCTCGCCTTCTTCCATTCCTTGCTGGCCAACTCCCCCCGTCTCGTTTAATCTAATCCGCTTGTATATACCATATTCACAATGGCTGAGAACCTTCGCTTCGATGGACGTGTCGTTATCGTGACCGGTGCCGGTGGTGGACTCGGTAGATCCCATGCTCTCGCCTTTGGTGCCCGCGGTGCCTCTGTCGTCGTCAATGATCTCGGCGCCTCCCACACCGGTGAGGGCGCCTCGAGCCGTGCTGCCGATGTTGTCGTGGAGGAGATCCGCGCTGCTGGAGGCAAGGCCGTTGCCAACTACGACTCTGTCCTGGACGGAGAGAAGATTGTCGAGACCGCCATGAAGGCCTTTGGCCGCGTCGATATCATCATCAACAACGCCGGTATTCTCAAGGACGTCTCCTTTGCCCGCATGACTGATCAGCAGTGGGACTTGATCTTCCAGGTCCACGTCGATGGTGCCTACAAGGTCCTCAAGGCTGCCTGGCCCATCTTCCGCAAGCAGAAGTTTGGTCGCATCATCAACACCAGTACGTTTGTTCTCGGTCGCATTTGTGTCGCTTCGTCGGGTTGATAAGCCAATTCTGACAGGACTGAAGGACAAAAAAAGATTCCAGCGCTGGATCTGAGAGGGGCGTATCAATTTCTCACACGCTTTTTCTTTTTTTTTCTTGTTGCCATCGTAGCCTCTGCTGCTGGTCTTTACGGAAACTTTGGTAAGCGATCCGATCCAGTCAAGGACTCGTGCGTTCGATCGAGGAGACTGAGAGCGAAAAAGAGACAGGAATCAACATGAGTGAATCCATATTAACCACGAGATCTGTTTGCTCGCCCACCATTAGGCCAAGCCAACTACTCTGCCGCCAAGCTGGCCCTTGTCGGTTTGACCCAGACCTTGGCTCTGGAGGGAAAGCGGGACAACATCCACTGCAACGTCATTGCCCCCATGGCCGCCTCGCGCATGACCGAGACCGTCCTGCCCCCAGACATGCTCGCCTCGCTCAAGCCCGAGATGGTCACCCCCTTGGTCGAGTACCTTTGCCACGAGAACACCACCGAGACCGGCTCCATTTTCGAGGTCGGCGCCGGCTTCGTCGGCAAGCTCCGCTGGGAGCGCACTGGTGGCCACGGTTTCCCCATCGACAAGTCCCTGTTGCCCGAGCACGTCCAGGAGATGTGGTCCAAGATCACGGACTTTGAGGACGGTCGCTCCACTCACCCCACCACCACCGCCGAGTCCATGGAGGGCATCATGGCCAACTTCGAGAACGTTGGAGGCGACGCTGCTCGCCCCAAGGTCGTCTCTGAGGATGGCAAGGTCGATGTTGAAGCCGCAAAGTCGCTCTCGTTCGAGCCCGAGACCTTCGAGTACTCTGAGCGCGATGTCATCCTGTACAACCTCGGAATTGGTGCCACCCGCAAGGATCTTCACCTGGTTTACGAGAACAACGAGGCCTTTGGCGCTGTCCCCACCTTTGGTGTCATCCCCTCGTTCACCGCCATGAACGCCGTTCCCTTTGGCGATATCCTCCCTTCATTCAACCCCATGATGCTCCTCCACGGTGAGCAGTACCTCGAGATCATCAAGCCCTTCCCCACCAGCGGAAAGCTCATCTCGACCCCCTATGTCGTCGACATCCTCGACAAGGGCAAGGGTTGCGTCGCCACCATTGGAGTCAAGACCACCGACGAGAGCGGCGACGACATCTGTGTCAACGAGTTCACCATGTTCATCCGTGGATCCGGCAACTTTGGCGGCAAGAAGGAGGGTGCTGACCGTGGTGCTGCCACCGCCGTCAACCAGGTCCCTAAGCGCAAGCCTGACCATGTTGTTCAGGAGAAGACCAGCGAGGATCAGGCTGCCCTCTACCGTCTGTCCGGTGACTGGAACCCCCTCCACATCGACCCCGACATGGCTGCCGTCGGAGGCTTTGATGTCCCAATTCTCCACGGTCTCTGCTCGTTCGGTATTGCCGGCAAGCATATCTTCAAGACCTACTGCGACAACAACGCTGCCTCGTTCAAGAACATTAAGGTGCGCTTCGCCAAGACCGTCAACCCCGGCGAGACTCTCGAGACCTCGATGTGGCGTGAGGGCAACAAGGTCATCTTCCAGGTCCGTGCTGTCGAGCGCGATGCTATCATCATCTCGAACGCCGCTGTGGAGCTCCAGGGTGAGGCTTTGAAGGCCGCTGCTCCCGCTGCTGCTGCTGCCGCTCCCGCTGCCACACCTGCTGCTGGCGGTAACTTCAAGTCGGCTGCTGCCTTTGACCAGATCAAGACTGGCATTGAGGCCATGTCCGCTGCCGATCGTGAGGCTCAGGTCAAGAAGGTCAAGGCTATCTTCCAGTTTGAGCTCACCAACGATGAGGGCAAGACTGCTACTTACCACATTGACCTCAAGAACGGTGCTGGCGCTGTTGGTGCTGGTCCCTCCAAGACCAAGGCCGATGCTGTGATCAGCACCAAGGATGATGTCTTTGTTGACCTCGCCTCTGGCAAGGCCAACGCCCAGAAGTTGTTCATGTCTGGTCAGATCAAGGTCAAGGGTCAGGTCATGCTCGCCACCAAGCTCGGTGATGTCCTCAAGGCTAACAAGTCCAAGCTGTAAGATGCTGAAAACTTGACGCCATGCCCCCCTCTTCCCTCCCAATTCTTCTCCCACAACACCCAAGATGAGAAAAAGACGTGCTCCCGCTCCCTCGTCTTTTTGTTTTGTACTCTACCTGCAAATCGTTTTCAATAAAATGTATATAAGATATAAAGATCTACACTGGACTACATGAGGTAGAGGATGCGATCGCGATGATGATGGCTGTCATGGCCGTGGTGAGAAGGGTCTTGATCCGTCGTGAAGTCTCGCAATCACGACCACGACTACCCTCGCTAGCACTAGAGCCTTTTCTTGCTGCTGGAGGCACGAACATGCCATCGCCCGATTCGAGACAAGCCAACTGGAAAGCCGACAGCGAGTTGGTAACGTTCTGGAGCACCAGCTGGTCCAAGAAATTGGGCTGGCCCGAGATGTGGAAACACATCAGGCATACTTTGGAGGCAGCCAGTCCTTGGTTCGGACAGATGCAATTCAGGAACGGCAAGAGTTTTGTGAACTCTGCAGGCGACGACGGCGACGACGACGACGACGCTGCCGTTTGAGGGCCGCCATAATGACCGTTTGGATCTGGGCGGGGTAAGAGTGCCAACGTACGGTTTGCGATCTGGTTGCATTCTTTTAGTTTTGGGTAAAAGTATTTGCATTTTTGGCACGAGTCTGATCCTGGGGGGAAGATGGGATCTGTGGCGTTGCTGTTGGAGTACGGTGGTGGTGTTATGGACGGGATGGAGATCTCTGGCTGTATAGCTGTTGTTGTTGCTGTTGTGGTCTCTGTCGTGGTAGCTAGGGTATTGGTCGGCAGATCAAGAGGAAACGTCCCTGTCAGGACTGGGTCGCTCGGGGTGGGGGAGTCGTCCGTCTCGGTGACAGTATCCTGAGCAGCGACGATGGTGACGGCGGCTATCGCGCATATCAGATATAATACGGTCCAGTGAAGATGAAGCATTTCTTCTTCTGCTGCTGCTGTTTGTGAATGTGGGTGAGAAGTTTGGAAGAGATAGAAGACAGATCTGGCGAGCGAAAACATACGCACAGGGCAGGATTGAAAGCAAGCGGTCGTCCCTGACGTCTGAACACCACCAGTGCTACAACCTCCCTTACCCCCCCCTTTTTTTTTATATTCAATGTCCAAGTCGCACATCATCTTTGCCACACGTGTCGCTTACTCCAACAATGAGCGCGTTCCCTAGACTTCGTTCCGTTAACGTGGTGTTGTCCCCGTCAAAAGAACAATCCTTGTGTCAAACACTGGTTTTCCCTCAGTTCCTCCTGTGATACAGTTCTGCCGGACAGCGGAAGAGAAATGGTGAAGGTAAACATTTATTCAACAGAAAACGTCCTGAATCCTGTACACAACCGTTTACTTGCGGTTGGTAAGGATACTGTCAAAAGTGAACGTAAAGGACAAAGGGGCAAGGTATTAGTACATTGATCATACGAGAGCCTTTAAACACAAAATCGCCGGCAGAAACAAAGAACGAAGAGAGAAAAAAAAACTCTTACCCATCGTAACGCTGCTTGAACCAGTTCATGGTCTCCTCCTTGTTGACACGGTGGTTGGGACCGACCTTGGCAACGGCACGGCGACGCTTGGTGATGCGGTTACCGGGACGGTTCATGCAGACGAAGAAGTCCATACCGTAAATACCGATGGAGGGATCGTACTTGATACCCAAGTCGATGTGCTCCTGGATACCGAAACCAAAGTTGCCGGTCTCGGAGAAGTTCTGCTTCTTGAGCTCGTACTCCTTGACCTTGAGGCCACGCTCGAGGATCTCCTCGGCCTTGGGGCCACGGACGGTGACGTGGACGGCGATCTTCTCGTTACGACGGATACCGAAGGTACGGACGGTGTAACGGGCCTTGGAGTAGACGGGGGTCTGACCGGTCAACTGCTCCAACACCTTGGCGGCACGGGTAAGTCTGTCTCCGGACTCTCCGACACAGATGTTGAGAACGAGCTTCTCAAGACGCAACTCACGCATGATGTTGGTCGACTTTTGGGCCTGGTCTTCAGCGGACTAAATTGATATAGAGAGTGCAAAATAAGGACAGAGCGTTATTAAGACCGCAACTCAATTAGCCGCCTCGGATACCATCCGTTTCCTGAGTGATCAAGGAAGAGATGCATCCTTGGATCCCTGCGTCGCGCATGTCTTTCTCCTGGCTGTTGGTGCGATTGGCAATCCTGAGACTGAACTAGGAACTTTTGCTACCGATCCTGACCGATCCTGGCCGCAGGATGTGGTGCTGTTGAGCTGGTAGAAAACGCTTCATGCTGGACGGCAGATTGACGCAATCCATCCATTGTGGGGGGTGGTGTCCTCGATTTGACGCCATGAACGCAGAGCTCACACTCAAAGTCTCATGATTGAGTCCTGCGCTGACATCGGATCGCATGTATTGCCATGACCTCAAATTGGGCTCGATGTTGCATTCATCACAAGTTGTCGTCGTATTTTCCAGGTTTGAAGATGTTTTCTGATCCCATGATGTGGCGATATATTGCGGCGCGATGGGTGTGCTGGCGTGTTTGTCGATGGATGAATCGATGGGTGCGTTTGAGTGATCCATCCGTGGTGGATGGCCGACTGGTTTCTTTCATACCATGATGAAATAGACTCGATTTGGAAAGAAAGAATCCAACGAGCTGCCGTCGCACACCCACATTTGAACCCTGCCACAAGCCACTCATTCCAACCTCAGCGCAGATGGTCGTGCTCGCTCCCTGCTCCAGGATGTTCATCTTGATCACCTTGTTTGTTTAATACAAAAGCTACAGAGCACGGCACTTCCTAAATCTTCTCATAGTCCAGCTTGCCCTCAAGCTTCTTGGCATCTGCGACCTTGCGCACAGCCTTCATAAAGTCTTCTTGAACCACATAGTCACGCTCCTCGCGGATAGCAAACATGCCAGCCTCTGTGCAGACGTTGCGGATATCAGCGCCGTTGAACCCGTCTGACAGCTTGACAACGGCTTCATAGTCTGCAAAAATAAAGAAGACAAAGGTTGGTTAAAGGTACAGACTTGCCTTAATCACCGAATCTCACACAAACATGTTCTACATACCAATCTCGCCCTGCTTCGTGATGCCCAGGGCATGAATCTTCAAGATCTCCATCCTTCCTTGCTCATTAGGGAGCGGGATCTCGATCTTGCGGTCCAAACGACCAGGTCTAAGTAGCGCAGGATCCAACGTGTCGGGTCTGTTTGTTGCCATGATCAGCTTTGTCTGTCCCAAGTGGTCGAATCCGTCCATCTGGTTTAGCAGCTCCATCAACGTGCGCTGAATCTCTCGATCTGCCGAGCTTCCTTCTGAGAATCGACGTCCTCCGATAGCATCAATCTCGTCCATAAAGATAATGCACGGCTCATGCTCTTTTGCATACGCTACAATGGACAAGGTAGCAGAGGGATAAAGAGGAAAAGATATTAGGCTTCGGATCTTTAGAAAAGATGTTACGGCAACACTGTGTGGCATAGCTTGGTCATGGTACGTACCAAACATCTCGCGGATAACCCTAGCACTCTCTCCAATATACTTGTCTACAATGGCGGACGAAACAACCTTCAAAAAGTTGGTCTCCAATGTACTGGCCACAGCACGCGCCAAGAGGGTCTTTCCTGTTCCGGGTGGTCCATAAAGCAGCACGCCCTTTGGAGGCTTGATTCCCACGCGCACAAACAGCTCGGGGTTCATTAATGGCAATTCAATCACCTACAAGCAAAGGAAATAAGAAGCTCGAAAGTCAGTTCTCACATACAGTACGGAGCTCCCTTTTTTTCCCCATTGAACGGGTGTGACACCAAACGTCCTCTTACCTCGCGCAACTCTCTGATTTGTTCGCTCAGTCCTCCGATTCCTGCAAAGGTGACCGAGCCGGGATCCTCCATGCCCATGCTGTAGACCATTGGATCCACTTCACGCGGGAGCATACGCATGATGGTGAATGTTGTCATGTCCAGAGCCACACGGGTTCCCAGTTTGAGTTTTGACTTGTCGAGTTTGTTCCTGCATCCAACGACGTACCGAGGTCCACTGGCAGCCTTGATGATGACTACGAGAGCACCGGGCATTTGTGACAAGGGCGTTAGCGTGCGGTACTCTATATCTATCTCCTCAACAGCGAGCCTTCTTGGTACTGTTTTCGTTTCACTTACAGCGATCCTCGTCCAGCTGCTTCAAGACGGATCCGATGATCTGACCGACACTCTGAAGCGCCTTGATATCATCCTCTGATTTGTTGTATGCTCTATCCAGCTCCTTCAGCCCCATGCGCACTACAGACATGGACAATAACACAGACAAAAGCATAATGAGAAAACTGGACGAAAAGAATGAAGACGGGCGGGTCCTGGAGAGGCATGGCGAATGAACATACGGTCTTTGACTTTGGTTTCCATCTCCCTGTGCTCCAGCAGCTTCTTGCGGTAGTTGGTGAGCGCTGCTGCGCGGGGATCACTGTCGTGAATAGATGTGGATGCCATGGTGTGTGTCGAGTTTACTCCAGGGTATCAGTTCCGTCTGTAAGCGAGATGTAGGCAGGCACTTGAGAGCGATGGTTTAGTAGTCGATGAACAATGAAGGTGCTGTAGGAGAAGAGAGTTGCAATGAGATGCGAACGTAAAACGCAGACGCGTCCCTAAAGGCCGCTCGCGAGCTACGTCACTTAGTCGAACTAACGAGCGTTTTCAGTTTATACAGGTTCTGCACACTCGCCAAGTCGCAAGCCCACAAGGGCGATGCAAGCCCAACACTCGGGAGGACACCTCTCTCCATTACACCAACAATCCGACTCGACCATGGAGGCCAATGCAGAGACAGCCAGCACAGACTCGACACTCTACTACAAGGCTGTCGGCTCCATTGCAGTCTACTTCACAACCGTTATCTCGGCCCTACTTGTCTGCATCGCTCGAACTCGCCTCTCTGCCAGCAATGCTCTCTACGTCCTAATCGCGATTGCATCTTTGTGCACCACCTGGTACTACATCCTCTCTTGGTTCCAGAAGGAGTATGAGGCACTCGGAAGTGACCTCAACCGATTCATTCTCGAGTCCGACCTCTTGTAAGTCGTCGTTCCCTCTTTGCCCGCCCTTTCCGTCGGTACGCGAGAGTTTGTCCACACCGTGTATTTCTAGTCTTTGCTCTCTAACACGCCATCGCGATCATACCCATGCAGTGTCCAGGCATATGCCATTGTCACAAACACCTTGCCAAAATGGTGGTGGAGCAGCCAGCTCTTGCTTCTCACTGGTACAGCCTTGACATGCTGGTCCGTCGAGGGACAGTCGCTCCGCGTAGAGACCCAAGCCGCCAACGAAGCCAACGGCAGCTCCTCCTCCAAGAAGAAGTGGACCCCCACATGGTGGTTCGTGTTGCTGGGGTTCTTTGGCAGCATGTCGGTCGGCGGCCCTCTCTTCCTGGCCCAGCTTGATCCTACACCCAAGAAACGCGCCCATGTGCGCTCTGTGCCCACGATCCTTGCATTGCTGATTCTGCTGGGCGAGGCCAGTGTGATGACCACTCCATTCTTTGAGAGCATGTCGACGCGGTTCACTCAGAACCTCATCCTGACCCACGTCCTTTTCCTGATCCCGTCACTGATCACCTTTAACCCAGAGATCCGTCAAGGTGTCTCGACGTTCAGTTTGCCGAGGCTGTACTTCATCCTGGCGATGATTGGTCTTTTCAGCCATGTCATGTACTCGCTCCCGTTCGCGTTCTCCCCCATCATGAAGCCTGTCGTGCTTTTCAGAGCATTGTGGCTCAACCACTGCCAGACGTCGATTAGTGCGGACATGATGTTTAACAATCTGTTGGCAGCGGTGTACATGATTCAGTCGAGCCATCAGCTGAAGAAACTGAGGATGGGCTTGATGTTGACGCTGGTCATGCCGATCCTGTCTGTGAGCACGGTGTTGCCATTGTATCTTGGGTGGAGGGAGCGTCAGCTGGTTGCCAGGGACACTGGCAAGGAGAAGAAGAAGAACAAGTGAGCTGGTGTGGAGTAATAATAAAAGAAGTAGCGTTGATGCACTCGAACCTGAGAGAATGCCCCTGCCTGCACCTGAAAGCTTCTCGCTACATGTTCGGAGGTTACCCCTCTCGATGCCAACGCGTTTGAGCGCGGCCTGGGACGATGAAAGGTTTGATAGACATGAGCATTATATTCAGATGGTTCTTGACAAACGCGTAAGCTGCCAACCTCCGCAGTGTTTGCTGTGGGGACCGGCTAAATATTCAGCTTCTTCATGACAGCAAAGTTGGTCTCGATCGAGCAAGGACTCAGTGACAAATAAGCATTCACAAAGCACATTGCACAGCATGTACAAGATTCTTGGATCAGGGCTGCGCACAGGGATATTGTGTCTTTTGCCGTCTACCATGACAAATGAGCAAGTTCACAACCTACACTGACGCAAACGCGCCGCAACTCTATTTGGTCTGGATTCGCCGTCCGCAGTGGGAGATGGCTGTGCGCATAGTCTCTTCCATCAAAGAAGTTCTCTCGCAAGAGTATAAAAGGCCATGGCCACAGCGAGGTTCTTTTCACTATCATATCATCTCGTCTCTCATCTGAAACTTCAAACAGCTAAAGAAAAAAAACCTACTTCAACAGCCTTAACATTCTCATTCTCCTTCCACATCTCCAGCACACCATGGCTCCCATCACCAATACCCGCATCGTCCGCGCCAAATACGTCGCCAGGGGCGACAGCTTTACCCAGGAGAACTTTAGGACCGAGACCGTTCCTTTGGACCACAATCTCAATGAGGGCGATGTTCTGATCCGCAACATCTATCTTGGACTTGATCCTTACACTCGCTTTTCCTTCGAGAGCCCCGCCCCAACCCTTGGCCAAACCGTCGGCGGATTTGGTATTGGCGAGGTCGTTGAGTCCAAGAACGCCGCTTACCCTGTATCGTCCATCGTTGTGGGCTTCAACTTTGGATGGGAGCAATACACTCTGCAGTCCAACCCTCGCGTGCTCTTTGTGGTCCCTGATGCTCAAGACTCCAAGGTCGACTTGACAGAGTACCTGAACGCACTCGGGATCAACGGCCTGACATCTTATGCTGCTGCAGAGACCCTCGTCAAGTTCCACAAGGACCAAAAGATTTACGTCTCTTCTGCCGCTGGGCCTGTGGGTACATTTTTTGCGCTCCTTGCCAAGAGGGCTGGAGCCTTTGTGATCGGTAGTGCGGGATCAGATGACAAGGTCGAATATCTTCTCAAGGACATTGGTCTGGATGCAGCATTCAACTACAAGACCCAGGATCCCCGCGCTCAGCTGGACGCAGCAGCGCCCGGTGGCATTGACATTTACTTTGACCTGGTTGGAGGCGAGACCCTGGATATTGCGCTGGAGAAGTTGAAGGACCATGGACAGGTGCTCTCTGTCGGAAATCTTTCAGTTGTGAACGGCAAGACACCGTACTTGACCAAGAACTTGAACTTGATCACGCTCAAAGGCCTGACGATCAACGGATTCACAGCCTTTCATCACCTCCATAAGTTTCCAGAGTTTTGGAAGAAGTTTGCGCCACTGGTCGCCAGTGGTGAGTTCAAGACACAAAAGCCGACGGTTATCCAGGGTCTGGAGAACGCTGGACAGGCATTCGCGGATTACTTTGATGGCAAGTACCAGGGCAAGGTTATAGTTCAAGTGGCCTGAAGGGAATGTGGCAGTTTTCGAGGCAGGCCATAAAGTGAATAAACGACTGTCTGAGGGGGGACAAGCATGTTTTTAAGGTTACAGTACATGTGGGCTATTTTCAACGGAAGGTATCGGCATGGCCGTTTGGCATGGCTGCAAGGCATGGTTTTGTGCATTGGATCAGTACGATAGACATACAATCGACTTAATGCAGGCTATCCCAAGATGGGCAGCTTGCTCATTTGGCATGGCGCTTGGGGTCGAAGTATGAAGCGCGTGCTAGAATAGGTGGTCAGAAACAAGGGGAGACTGGCGAATGAGCAGGGCAGAGTAGAGTAGACAGAGTGTGATTTGTTTGTGCAGGCTATCGGTCCTCGCTCTTCCAGTACCTGGAGCAGACAGAGCGCCTTTTTTTTGCAGAAACCTTCTTTGGTCGAGCGTGTGTTCGTGTGCGTGCTTATGTGGCGATGCACACACAGGCAAAGAGAACACACACACTCGCACACATTCGCACACAATCGCACACAAACCCGCACACACAACAACAACAACAACAACAACAACACTCGTCTGGTGATAGTGTGTGTGGTGGCCCACATCGCTCTCTCCCCCTGTGTTCCAAATAAAGGCAAAATGCACTCGCATGCTTGCCCACGGCATTCTGCTGCGTGTCAGAGAGGAGCGCAAATGAATGTGATATCTCTTTGGTTCTTTTTTTTTTTCTCATTTTCTCTTCTCTCTAGTTCTCCATCTCTCTCTCTCTCTCCCACTCTGTACCCCCCTCTCTACTCTCTGACCCTCTCTCTCTCTTTCACTCTTGGTCCCTCTTTCTGCCCTTTCTTCTCCTGCCCTACCCCTACCCCTACCCCTACTCTATTCCTCAAAACCCCATTTAGCTTTCCTCAGTCTTCCTCGTCCATCCACTTTTCCCCTTTCTGTTTCTTTTTCCCAACGCCCACTTCTGCCCACGCCGTCTGTCGTCTTCACGTACCCCCTTTTTCAGTTTGTTCTTCGCCACGCTGTGCCATCGTCCTCCGACCCGCAGCTGCCTGCTTCGACATGGCCCCCCCGAAGCGACACATTCAGCAGATTCGCCTCGACCATGTCATCAAAAGAGTCCCCGCCAAGGAGCGCAATGGCTCAATCTACGTTATGCTCGAGGATGTGCAGGACGTCTTTGAGAATGTAAAGCGACTCGAATATGACGGCACCAGCGTCCCCTTTATGACCAACGACGACGATGTCAGGTATGTGTAGCTACACCCTGCACTCCTGCAATGGACGTGCCATGCAATTGTCCATCGCGTCGCGTACACGGAAAAAAAAGCTATTCGCTATTCGCGTTTATGGCCCCGCAGTACCTGTGCCCCACCACGTTGCATGCAAATTGACTGCTGGGATTCAACTCAAAAGGCCTATCTGCTCACCACTCCTCTCTCATTCTCTCATGCCTCTGCCCTGATAGACTACAGCCCCTGCGCGTCGAGTACTACGAGGACTGCATCCTCGATGTCGTTGTCGAGGAAACCAGCCCGCCTATCCCTGTCCCTATCCCCGTCACCATGCCCATGCCCATCCCCATTCCCAGCCCCAGCCCATCGCACCAGTCGACTCCACCCACCACCCCGAACTCGCCCGTCATCTTCCCCATACGCCACTCGCCCTTTCCCACGCCGCCGCGAATAAATGTCAACGTAGCACCGCTCCGACCGGTTCCGTCCCGTCCACCAGTCTCGACAGCGATGCATGAAAGTACGACCAACAAGGAGGATCCAGTCTCGCAAAACGGTACCCGAGAGGCATTGTCGCCAGTTAGCCCAGAACTACATACTGCCGGTGGCGCAATATCCGAAGCGCTCCTTTTCGGGGGAGGCATTCTTCATCTGCCTCGAGATGAGCCTCTGGAGTCGGCTGTAACCTTCCCGGTGACCAAGCCTGTTCAGTTCATCCCTACGGACCATTCGATATCAGACCCGGATTTATCGTACGACGACCAGCAGCCTTCGCCGCCGCAGCAGCAGAACGTTTATCGGGAGGAATACATGCGCACACAAGCTCTTGTTAACGCTGCCAGTGGCGACTACCAGCAACCCTATGCGGAAAATGATGATGAAAGCGCCCAAATTGAGCCAGTCGATCATCAATTGCGGACTCAGCAGCAACGACAGATGATACGAGACCAGCAGCAGGAGTATCACCAAAGGTTCATGGATAATTATCAAGATCATGCCATTCCGCTTGATTCTCAGCAGTACCCGAATGATATTGACCCTGTGGACTCGGCCGTGAGCATACCAGGGCCACCTCCTGTGCCGCCGCGCCCTCTAGTCGTGTCGACCCCTCGATCTACACCGGTTCACCCATTCGAGACTCTATCCGCCACCAATGAAACCTATGTTGTGGATACAAATAGCCCTGCTTCTCCGACTAGCGCAGCCTGGTCCTCAGCGTATCGACTGAGCCAACCGCTCTCTCCCACCCAAATGGACTATCCGCCAGACGACTTTAGGCAAGGGAGGGACTGTGGACTGGAATTTCTACCACATGATACCCGTCGACTTCAGCTTGAGCACGAGGCAACGGTAAAAATGCTGCAGCTGGAGCTTCACCACTCTCGCGTTCAGACACGACTGAACGCAGAGAGATCTCATGAGCTATCGTCCAGGATCATGAACAGAGCAGTACTCATGCAGAACAAAGTGCAGGCGGTCTTGACCCAGACGCACGAGCTCCATGAGAATCCGGTCCCGCGCCTATTCATTGTCCTACCCGTGTTGATGATCGATCCGACGACGCCAGAAGCGACCACCTTGAGTCGGCGGTCAAGCAGTATCTCTAGTGACAATGCGGCCGCAGTGGGTGGAACGGTGCCAGGAAGCGACGAGAGAAAATTCCGGCTTCACTTTCTATGCGAGTGTGGCAGCAGTGCGACAAAGCCGCTGCACACTTCGGGACTCAATCACATCCACTTTATCGAGCATGAAGGGTACGAGATCGTCAAGCCGACCGAGTTTTTTAAAAAGTACGGAGGCTTTATCAGGAGCTTGTCTCACCTGCTCCGCAAAGGTGTTCACTGCGGCACGGTGTCGATCCCTCCACTTCTGTCTATTCTTGCACATCAGCAGCAGCAGCAGCAACAACTACAGCAGCAGAGGTTACAGGATGCCAACAGCATCTACAAAGCCTACGCGCTAGGCCAGGAAACGCTCAAGAGCCAGATTTTGGATACAAGACTGGCAGAAGCCATAGAGTACCTGGACTCTTTAGAAGCCGCCGATGTTGACCTGCAAGACCCCCCCGTAGAGTTTTTCGACGGGGCAGATGTTCGTCAGCTTCAAGCCTATGTTAACATCCCTTCGCCCCATGTCCAAAGCCCGGCGGATCTTTACAGGATTGTGACTACGCGAGGAGCTGTCAAGTGGATCTGCAAGGAACATTATCGATCGACGGTGCATCAGCAAAATGAGCTCTCGTTCCAGCAGGAAATCGCCAACCTCAAGGGGCATTACGAACTGAAAACAGGTCGTGCCACGGTTCGCCTCGGAAGCGCACAGGACGCTAGTCAATTCTACAGGCTCATGGTCAAGGCTCAAAACATGCAGGAGCTGGACATCGGATTGGGGTGGTCCTTCAATGAGAGCGACCTTCAAAGGTTTGTCCAGGCCGTGAGTGACACAAGGATCGGAATTTTGGTGTTGGATGGCTGCAAGCAGAAGACGGATCCCTCGGTCAGAATCATGAATTTTGGCAAGAAGTACGATCCTCTGCTTCGTATCATCTACGGATCCAAGATCGGGACGCTCAAACTGGCTAACATGCCGTCGCTGCTGCTAAAGATCTCAACGAAACCTCTGCCGCCGACACCGCTCTATGGAATCAAGGCTTTACATTTACAGAGTCTCGGCGTTCTGGATTTCTCTGGGTCGGAGAGAGCAGGCAACACTCTTGGTATGAGCCTCAGCATCGGTAACAACGGCAACTACAATCAATCTCAGTCGATTATGAAAAGCCTGTTGACCAGTTTCCAGACATTGTCAGATCTTGTGGTACCGGGAATGAACATACGAGACGATGGCGTCAGTTTGCTCACGGAGCAGAAGCAACTTCAAAAGACTCTGCGATACCTCAACCTCTCGGACAATGGCATATCGCCCGTGGGAGGTCAGTTGTTGGCATCGTTCCTGGCGCGAGAAAAGGTCATGGCGCATTTAGATCTAGGGATGAATGAGATCGGCGATGAAGCCGTGGCCTTGATCATTGGGGGACTAGGTCCAAAGCTCTCCATACTCAATCTCGAGAGCACAGGGTTCGGCGACAAGGCCTCAAGGGCTTTAGAGAGGATGGTCGACACTTACAGCTCATTGTTGGATCCGGAGCCCCAGATCGAATGCCTGAACTTGGCCACCAACGGTTGGACGACCAGTGGTCTTCAGAGTCTCGGAAGGGTCATTCTGAAACTTCGACTTCGGTGCCCACCACCTTCATCACCTTCGCTCACGGCCCCAGCACCTCGGAAACACGACAAGGCGCCGCCACTGGAGATGGGTCCTGCCGAGAGCTTTCTGATAGTCAACTCGATGATACGGACATCGCAAATCACACTACCGGCAGACAAGCCATGGCACCAGGACCCCAGGGCCTTGTGTCCCTATGCAGCTCTAACTGCCACCAAAAAGTCCTACGACCCCTCGATGATAAAAGCACAGGAAGTAATTGCGGACAATTCTAAACTCAAGGTGCTTCGACTTTCAGATGCTGGACTCTCAGAGGGGGCGGCGCGGTACTTGATCGGCTTGCTGGACATGACTCTACTGACCAAGCTGGACCTGAGGAGGTGCATTCGACTGTTCAAGCCCAGGGAGATGCTCATGGTCCTCATGCGTATCTATCCAAACTCGTCATATCAGCTTGATGGCTCAGGACAGCAATACCAGCGACCGAATCTTCCGCAAGGACCTGCACCAGTGGGCGTCTCCGGGGCGCCTATGAACTGTTTGAGATTTGTGCATCTAAACGCGACAGGGCTGGACGATCACGCGGCTCGAATTTTGGCGCAGGATCTGCAGTCAGGATGGTCCTGTATCGAGCGGCTCGACATTGGCAGCAATAATCTGACGCATCAGGGCATTGTCATGATTTTGGATGCGCTCTGCCAGAACCAGACTTTACAACACCTCAACCTTGGTCAAAATTTCTGTGCTCCCAATTCTGTATATCCATCCTCAGCATCGGCGCTGGCTCAGCTCACGCGGGAGGCGCTCAAGAGATTCATGATGACCAACAAGACTCTGCAGATACTGTATTTCATTTGTGCAGACATCGAGACCGTCGCACAAGGACTCAGTACCAATTCTTCGATCCGGTCTTTGGTGTTTGATCGGCTGCAGGGCTCGCTCATGGATGTGGAGGTGTTTGGCAAGGCGTTGGCTGTCAACGAGACATTGATGAGGTTCAAGGTTTATGACGGTCGTCAGGCGCCGTTTTTGCAGGCGTTCTACGGTCACGGATCTCAGCATCAGATGTATCATCCGCAAGCGAATCAACAACAGCAGATCCACTACGTGGACTCGTTCAAGGAGTTCAAGCAGGATGCGATCAGGACTATTGAGAAGGGACTGACGTTCAACTACACGCTGATCGAGTTGCAATGGCCAGAGATGTTTGAGCGCATGCAGCCATGGACGGATCGTTTGGATGCGATCATGAACCGCAATCTGTCGATGCTGAAGAGTGCCCTGAATGGTGGTGACTCTTCATCCGACAAAGAGAATAACCCTGCGCAAAGACATGGGTACAGAGGCAGTCGGTCGGCTAGTGGGGCGATGCTCAGTCGTGGAGTTTCTGTCCTGTCGACATCTTCCACGCTATCAACGGGATCTGACGGCTCGTCGACATCGTCCTTGTCCTCGGCTTCCGCTTCCAACTTGGCAGCGGGCGCCCAGGGTTTAAAGGACCCCATGCCGAACCGGAGTTTGACGTCGTTTGTGCCCCCGCCTACTTCAGGCCCAGGAGACAATTACAGCTACAGCGTGCACAGCAATAGCAGTGGAAGCAGTAATAATGCAGGTGGTAGCGGTTATGGCAACGGCCATGGTGGAGGTGGAGGTGGAGGTGGAGCAGGCGGTGGTCGGAATAATTCGTTATCCGGCTCGATTGAGATTGAGAGAAGGCTGTCCATTTTGGAGCTGTCTCCATGGACCATCACCCAGCTCCGGAACGCGCCCCCACCGCGTGAACAACCACTGGCGCCACCGCGACAGCCACGGGCTGTTAGGACTGAGGCCATGACACATATGATGGAGCGCCTTCAACAGAAATGATCACAATACCCCTCTCCATCCTGGAGCAGTAGTCGTTCTTTGAGTAGTTTATGAAGCGTAATTGGAATGGAAAAAAATAATCATTGATCTATGAATATACTGTGTGTGCGTGTGTGTGTGTGGATGGATCTATATGCTCAAGAGAGAGATATCCAGCACGACCAGAAGACCCACCAACGCCAGTCCAAGCAAAACCAAGGTTCCCTCTGCCAAAGTCTTTGAGAGGGACGCGGCGCGACTCTTGCTAGGATCCCTGTTGCCGTTGTAGGTCGCGCCACAGAGCTGACGGAACGCGTCCGAGTAGTTTTCGAGATGGTTAGCCTGGAGTACGTTGAGCTGGTCGAGTTGACGGGTCGTGGTGAAGCAGTCGAGGCAATACGGGTATGTATCGAGAGCCTTGGGGGTGCAGATACATTTCAGGAACGGGAGTAAGGACTCGTAAGTGGTATTGGCAGTGACGGGGAATGTGTTGGTATTGGCGATGACATTGCAGCGGGAGAGGGTGGGGAACATGCTGTAGCAGGTGGAGCAAGTCGAGACGTTTTGAGGGAAGGTTGCTGGGGCGGTGGGGAGAGACAAGGGTCCAACAAAGGCGACTGCTAGGGCTGTGGGTTCTGTGGCGGTGTAGGGCTGGAGAGGGGGCCGTGGTGGAGGAGGAGGTGGTGGTGGTGATTGTGGAGAGAAGGGTGCATCGGAGGTGGTGGTTGTGTTGCTGGCGCTTGTGGCGCGCTGGACAAGATTGCTGCTGCTGCCATTGGAGAGTGTGGGTGCACAGAAGATGGAGAGTAGCACGAGAGCTAGTGTGGATCCTCTGAGAGAAGCTGAGAGATGCATCGCGTGTGGTCTTGGGGTGGCCCGTGGGTCGAGGTATGTGTGTTCGCGAAGAGCGAAGAGAATAAACAGTATCAAGCAGGAGAGAGGGAGAAAGAGAAAGAGAGAGAGAAGAAAGACGAAAGAGGGCTGAGGACGTAGTGTGTGCATTGCGCAATGCAATGGCGCATTGCGGCCAAGATTAGGATCAGGAGAATGCATTCAGGAAGGGGGTCGTTGAGTAGCGGTCTGGAGCAACGCGCCGTTTGAACTATACAGAAATCGAAGGGGGTTCAAAGGGAGAGAAGAATGAACCCAGGAGAGCAGGAGGCGGGATGTCCTTTCTCTGTACTGTACAGACAGGCGTGTCTTGAGGATGAAGGGACTGAAGGGGGACTAGATCTTGCTGCTCCGGCTACTTTATTCATCTCACAATCTACCAGCACACGCCGGTCTTCAGGGCAACAAAGGCATCCCGGCAACCGTGCCTGAACGAAGGGTCAAGGTCTTCATTTTCAACACGAGACGAGGTATTACTATTTATTTTTTACTTTGCCTTGTCGGTGCGTTTCGAGGGACTATTCCATGGCGCTGATAGTGACCAGCTCCTGGACAGGCTCTTGGACAGACTCTTGGACAGACTCCTGGACAGACCCTTGGTGTCGGCAGCGCGGCTGGCTCCCACCAGGTCTCCCTCGGATAGAATGCGTCCTCTTGTAATGATGGACACTGGGCGCGAGGGGATAGTATCTGTCTCTGCTCCTGTGGTGGTCGAGATGGTTGTTGTCAACGTACTAGTGACCTGCTGTGCCCAGGCTGCAGACGTTGCTCGATGCCGCATCACCTTGGAGGGCGACCCTGGCATAATGAGCCTGGAAAGGCTCGAGAGTGTTTGTGCTGCAGCTGAAGTCGAAGTTGACTTTTTTCGGGAGGGCTGCGTTGGTGAGGTGGGTGAGAGAGGAGTTGCATTCGTGTCTGAGACGCTCTTATCATTGGGTTTGGTCAGGGACGTGGCCGTTGCTGTTGGCTTTCTTGAATTAGGCTTCCCTGGCGAGGCTGCAGCGGCTGCGGGTGCGATCACCCCTTGCCGGGTGCTCTGGGTCTTGGATTTGGAACTGGCAGAAGCTCCACGGACCTGGCGACGACCGAGGTCGTATTCGTCATAGTCAACCAGCACCTCTTGCTCCTCATAATCTGAAGGGGGTGTCATGGGTGGCTGCTTTGTCCTTTGGCCGCTCGAGGGACTTGCCCCTCCTGTTCCGCCTGAACGTTTGGTCAGAGTAATGGGAAGGGCAAGAGGTGATTTATCGGGCGTGGATAGGCCGAAAAATCTGGAACGAGACTTGGTGCCCGAAGAGTTGCTCCTGCCGGGCGTGCCGGGCGTGCTGGGCTTTCTTGGGTTGGTTGTACTAGTGACCTTCTGTGAGGCCGAGCGCTGAGGTGGGTGGACGGGGCTGGCACACCGAATAGAGTCCATCTGCGTGGCTGTGAGATGAGGCAAGGTGATGGTCGTGACGGGGTCACTGGTTTTTGGTAGTACGAGCGTCTTCTTTGCGGGGTCCATGTTCATGACGTGAATAGTGCCACCAGTGCTGCCGACCACGAGTCTGCCGACGCTGGAATCGAGACACATCACACCCCGACCAGGACCTGTTGGGAGACCCTCGATCGGCACAGCCTTTGGCGAGATGCGCAATGGCTCATAGTCGTTGTCATAAGCTTTGCACGGGTCAATGATATCTTTGGTCAGCGACACAGTAGACAGCCTTTCAGGGGAGCTGCGCGACCCGAGGATGAGCAGAGGCGGATCATGATGGGTTACTCTGCCGCACCACATATCCACCGTCATTGTCAGGACCGCTGTTAAGCAGGGCTTGATTCTCGTTTCTGTCGTGAACCTGAAGCAGCCTGATGCAAAGGAAGGATCGGCCGAGAGGTTATGCGACGAATCAGACTCTGACAGAGTAGAGTAGATGGACGCTGAGCACAAGGCAGAACCAGGACTGGACGCAAGTGTGCGTGTGGACATGGCTGGTGTCCCGGGTGGGGATATGAGTGTGGTCAGTGACGATGATGTTGTTGAACGCGAAGGTGCGATTTTTGGCGACATGGGAGGGGTGAAGATCTGCTCACTACCGTGAAAAGAGTCTTCATACATGCTGCTACCGCTGCTAACACTGCTACCAAAGCTGGAGTTGCCAAGAGAGAGAGCACTGGCAGAGCGATGGTGGACCTGCTGGCGCACAAGGCTTTCGAGATGCTCCAGCTGCCAGACGTAGACGGTTTTGTTAGTAGCTGTGAGAAGCATCGTCTCGCGGAGACACGACCACTGTAGAGACGATCCTTGAGTGATCTCGAACAGCTTGACTTGATGCAGAAGACTTCTGGATGGGACATCGAACACGCGAAGGGTTGCGTCGATGCAGACAGTGTAGACGGTGTTCTTGACCAGGTGCACGCCCAGGATCTATGGCGGCGGATGTGGTGGTGAGTACCCACGACCGTGCGTTCGATGATAGACAGGTGCAACACGTGCGAGACAATCTCTTACCACTTCGTTGTGAGCTCGGAAGCTCGCAACCTTTCTTCCACTCGACCAACTCCACACAAGCACGGTCTGGTCAAAGCCTGCTGTTGCCAGATACCTCTCGTTGATTGCAAGAGCGCGCACGCCCTTCTGATGTCCAGTGAGGGTGTGCATGTTCAGCGCGCCATGCAACGACCAAATCTTGACCAGACTAACGACATTTCAGGATGCAAATCTCGTCAGCTTTGAGCTCGCATTCCATTGACCCATCCATTGCATATAACAGACGCCACTTACCCTATATCCACAAAGGCCGCGACGATGATACCTCCGCCACTCAAACTTTCATCCACCAGAAGCTCCACACAGCTAACGGCAGAATCGACTTCCCAAATCCTGACGCATTTGCCTGTGGTAGCATCCCATAGCCGAACCTTCTCGTCATAGCTTCCACTGACAATCCAGTTGTCGCACTCTTTGAGTGAGGTAACGTAGCTGGTGTGGCCCGTCATGGCATGAATAGATGCAGGTAGGCTTTTTCTCCAGCATGAGTCGCGCTCATGGTATCGGCACAGTTGGTTCCAGTTCTTTTTTGGCTGATCTGCAGCCAGAATCCCGACCACATCCTCGGCATACGTGAGGCGAGCGAGTGCGGACGCGACCACATCGTACGCCATTGCCTTGCCCTGCCATGAATGTGACACCTGGCGTCCATAGCGAATAGAATAGGGTTAACTTTCGGTTTGCTAGACAGTCGCTCGATTTAGGCCATGGAGATCTAAACTTTCACCATACCATACGGCAGCTTGCAAGGTCAGCGAAGGGTAAGGACTTCATAACCGTGCCCCAGATATACACTGGGAATTCCTCGAGAAGATCGAATCCAAAGACGTCTCCGTATCGCAGAGATATCTGATGTTGAAGTTGGTACGCCTCTCGTGGTCGACAGCCTGTCACCAACTGTTCGAATCTAATTTATGATAGACCGGTAAGTTTTAGAATGAGAAAAAACCTACCCCGTCCCTGCACACTTGTCCATACTCCATGATCGCTTACAGGTTCTTCTTGTACTGCCATTCCATGTCCCGGATAAGTGCTGACAGTGCTATGGGCTGTGTCTGTAGTGCCTCGACTGGTTCGCACCTTGAGTACTCTGTCCAAGCCTCCTCCCAACCATTAACGGCTGTCTTAGCTCCTTGAATGGCCGTGCACACGGAGCTGGTTTCATCCTCCAGAGCGTCATCTAGTACTGATGCATCCTCAGCAAGGCTGTCTGCTCCAGAGCGTAGCAGTTCCAATTTCTCTCTTTGCGCGGCAATTTGCTGCAAAAGTAACTGGTAAGATGTGGACAATGGGGAGTCGGAAAGAGCCGAAAGCCTGACCACAGTCAGATCCAAATCCGATCGCGTAGGGCTATCAAAAGCCAGGGGCTCCATGTCGTCGATATCGTATAAGCTAATAACAGACCTCCGACTCCGTGGTGTACCATAGACAGAGTCGCCCTCTGAAGAGATTGTTGAAGACGTTGATGCAATTGAGCACATCGAGTCTACCGAGTCCTTCCTGGGACGTGTTAAGGTTGCTGGACTGGACAGAACGAAAACTCTTTCGTGCTGAAGGGTATTCTGTCGGGTATGTATCGGTCGCTGCTCTTCATTCCTCGCGATGGGTATCATATTGTTGTGCTGAGAGCATTGTGGGTGAGATGAAGTACCATGGTACATTGCTTTACGGTATGAGGAAGAACGGTTAAGCGGATGATGGCCGTGATGGGGCTGGGCTAGATGGTGAAACTTTTGCTTGAGAAGGACGGGGTGTTCGTTATGCGAATCCTGCTGTACTCTTTTCTGCTGACTGCTCGATGAATTCAACGTTCTGCTACGTCTGGGGGGTGCGGTAGTGCGGTGCGCAAGGATGGGGATTGGGTGACGAAGCGAAGCAGAAGAAGATGGAAAGATGGAGGAAGAAAGAGACGAGCAAGTACTTGGCTGATCCGGCGGCTGATGGCTCTCCACCTGGATGTGGGGCGATCGATGGTTTTGAATCGTGGCGAAAAGGGGAGGCGGAAAGATGCCAGACATGATGCCTTGTGGGGAGTCGGAGACTGGGCTGCTGCGCTATAACAGATGTCTTTTGGATTTTTTTTCCAGGAGGCGCGAACACGGGTCCGATACAAGGGATCTAAAGCTCCAACGGTTGAAGGGCGTGAGGGAGTGCGTTGCTGCAGAACAATAAACATTAGTAATTACGAAGCAGAGTTCATGGAGGCCGTTACATGTTACTCTCGACATTTGTCAACACACTTCGACTCGGATCTAGACACGTCGACGATGAACGTACATCCATAAGCCGACAGTATAAGCATAGTGTCTGATACGACGCGAAAGCAAGGGATCATACATTGTGCGAGTGGCATGCAGTTTTGAAATAAGTGATGGGAGTCGAGTACACAGTGGATCATCCCAAGCAGTGGTCGATATTCTCAAAAACAAGCATGAACGGAGAGGAGGGCGCGAGGAGGTACGATTGACAACAATGCTCTCAAGCTACCTGCGTGCAGTGCACAAAGCACTGCAGCGGTCGTTCCTGACTATGCACAACTCGAGCGGGTAAGTTAAATGAAAAAAAGGACCACAGACCTGAGATGTCGTTACAGTACGAGTTCAGCAAGGAGAAGCAAAAAATCATAATTGGCGCCAACTTCCAAGGGGTACTCAAGTAAAGCACGGTTGACAGTACTGAGCAAATTCAGGAGTTCGTCTTGCCAAAAAGAACAAAGCGTGAAAGCAATTAGAGTAAAAGACCTTGGGTCGCGAGTATGCCGATTTTCTGGACCTTGCAGGACTAATCTTGCAGGACTAATCACTGCGAATGCAGTATATCCATTTCCCTATGTCTCCTTATTGTTTTTCTGGCACACATTCTTGCATACTTCTTTGGCTTACCTTGTTCAGATCAGACCTATGAAGAGCCTCCCCGTTGAAAATGCGAGGGGAAGAAAGGCAGTACAAGAGACTTATTTTGAATAGGCCAAGGGTAGGCGCAAAGTCTCCACGTTAATATAAGAGTGGAGTGATCCGATGTCAGGGAGTGCTGTGATTATTGTTGGTGATCAGAAGCAAGAAAGTTGTGGGGAGTGCTACTGGAAGTGGGAACCACGCCGAAATGCTGGTGAAAGGTAAACACGAATGAAAGATGGGGATGTGAGAGAGAGCATGGTCTTTTGCTTATATACCACGAACAAGGACAAGCACCAAGTGGTACAACACGGATAGATTCAGTTTGGGCTGCCATTGGTTTTGAGCATCCTTCCCAACGCCTTCTAAACCTGTCGTCGATGGATTCGGTGGGGTCATGGGCTTATTAAGAATGTGCAGATTGGGCCGGCGTGCAGGATATATTCTCCTGTGTGATCGAAAGGGGGAGAGAGGACTCGGGATTGTGAAAACAGGGGCTGCATAGTCGATAATGAGTTCTCCTTGTAATCATAACGACGAGGCAGTCAGGCGCGTGTATCTGACTTTGAGAGCAGACCAACGCGCACCCACAATTGACCTTCCGAGCCCGTCCATGATCTTCCTTTGTTCAAGTGTATTTTTTATTCGTAGATCGGATGCAGCTGTGCACTCGATTTACGCCTCTGCAGCCTTTGCAACCTCAGCAGGCGTCTTGGTGTTGAGGGACAGGGCATGCAAACCCGCCTCAAAGTCCTTGTTAAGGGCACCGTAGATAAGACGGTGGCGCTGCATGGTAGACTTGCCAGCAAAGGCCTCGGAAACGACATTGACACTAAGGAAAGGACGTGTAGAAATCATGTTGGATCAATACATTGTTCCTCACGAGATCGAGGTGTCAAGACAGGAGCACATCGTACCGGAAATGGGTTTCCTTGCTGCTCACACCACGCATGGCAGAGTGGTGCGCATGCTTGGAGCTGTCGTTAATGATCTCCAGAGCCTCAGGCTTCAGGAGCTCGGTGAGCTATGGGATGCAGGTGACATTGGCCATAGGGTGTAAGTTAGCGTGCTCTCCTACGATTGCTCCCACGGTTGCTGCCACTTGGTTATTTGGCACGTTGGCGTTACCGTGGTGCGGATGCTGGCAGTGACGGGTCCGTCCTCCTGCTGCGAAGCCATGGCTGAGTTGTGGAATCGTCGGGAGTGTGCGGTGGAGAGAAGGGGGGCGCGGAGAGAGCGAAGAGTGCTGGCGGGAACTCGCTTTGTGTGGGCTGCAAGGGCGGACAGAGAGATCATCGAGATTGCGGACTGAGAGGGCGATGCCAGCAGGGTGCAGGCGAGAGAGCGGAGCAGACAGGGGTGTGAATGGCAGAATGGTAATCAGCACAGTGCGATGCGCGCACCCTTCCCGGCTTTTGGTCGGATCCGAACCCATCGACCCCTGGGGCAGCGTCAATTAGAGAGGGCGAGAGCCAGACGACAGTCAATTGCAGAAATTCATATTCCAGGCTGAGCCAGAGCAAAGATATTTCCTCTCATCTTCGTCCAGACGTCGTCTTGCTGTTCGTCCGTCTTCCTCCCCTTCGTCCTCCAGCAGACTCCTCTTCCAGTTCGCCTTCTTTCGCTTTCTCTCCACCCAACCTCACTATCTACTGCTTCCTGTCCCTTCTCCTCCTCTTTTCCACACCTCTACACTTCAAAAAACAAGAAAAGAAGCTCTCGCCCGCTGTCCATCCAGCGCAACACGCTCTAAACAAAGCCAGCACAGAGCAACGCGTCTAGTCCCGCCATGGCAAGCTTCAAACCACCACCAGAGGAGCAGCAGTACTACGCTGCACCCCCGATGCAGCAGCAGTATGCCTACTCTGCCCAGCCCCAGCCCACGTACAACCCAGGAGTTCCACAGCAGCAGTGGGGGCACGACCAGGGAGCTCAGCAACAGTACTTTGGGGCTGCTCCCGCGGGACCAACACAAGGCCAGCCCATCACGGGCGTCATGCCGCCAAGCTACGAGACTGCACCTCACGGCACGATCAACCCAGAGTCTGGACTGCCAGCCAAATTCAACCCTCGCCCTCGCTACAACGACTGCTGGGCATTTTTGCTCTTCATTGCTCAGCTCGCCGCGTTCGTGGTGCTATCGTACTACGCGATCAGCCAGATCCACAAGAACCGCACGGCGCCGGATGGCTTCAACAATGGCAGGCAGTATCAACCAGGCAGCTCACCATATGCCTCAGGCTTCTTTTCAAAGTCGGGGATCATCACGATGTTCATCTCTATTCTCACGGGAGCTATCATAGCCGTCCTCTACTTCCTGCTCACAGAGGCGTAAGTTCATGTCAGCTCAGGCGGTGTCATATCGACGTCTAAAAAAAATAGTGGGAAAAATATGCGAAACTGAACGTCTGGTTGTTTTTGTTGCTTAATAGATTTCCTCGCCAGATGATCAAAGTAAGAAAGCTCGTGCGAACGTGAACAAGTGTATGCCCGTTGCGACGGGGCTTCCTTTGCTAATGTATTTGCTTGCGCTCGTTGACTAGATAACGCTTGTGTTAAGCATTATCGTATACATCGCTGTCGCGGTGTATTATTTTGTTCGTCGTCTCTGGATGCCCGCCATCTTTTCAACCATATTTGCGGCCCTGTATGCAATGAGTTGGTTCTGGTGGCAAAGCCGCATCCCTTTTGCAACGTATGTGTGTTTTTTTTGCTGTTGGCTTCACTGGGTTCTGAGCTTTTCAAAGGACTTACAACAAGGTGCTAACGCAACTTGGCTACAACTTTGTAGCGAGATGCTTCGAGCAGTAACGGCGATCTCGAAAAAGTATCCGGCTACGTTCGTGCTGGCGCTTTTTGGCCTTGTTGTTCAGATCGCCTATTCTGTGTACTTTATCACAGTCATTGCGGGCTGCTATGAGCTGTATTATGATCGAGAAACAGGATCGGCACCTGGGAAGCTCAAAGCGTACGTGATCCCAATGGACGGATAAAGATGCTTAACGCACAGCAGCCTGCTGCTGACATTCCGGCTATGTTTTACGCTCCGTACAATAGCTTGATCGTTTTTTGCTTCTTCTCGTTCTATTGGACTTCCCAAGTCCTCAAGAATATCGTTCATGTTACAATCGCTGGTGTCTTCGCGACTTACTACTTCATGGCAGGATCTCCGCAAGGCATGAGCAAGTCACCTACTGTTGCGAGTTTTAAGAGGGCCTGCACGACCTCAATCGGAAGCATCTGCTTCGGCTCGTTGATTATTGCTATCATTCAGACCTTGAGGGCCCTTGCACAGATGCTTCGTGGCGATGGAAATGACGGCGTCATGGCATTCCTCGCGTGCATAATCGATTGCATTTTAGGTATGTCTCGACGCCCAGTATGTTCAATCCATATCCAACCATCCATATTGATGACCTTTGATGTGACATGAATAGGCTGCTTGCAGGGCCTCATTGACTACGTTAACAAGTACGCCTTCTGCCAGGTTGCCATCTATGGAAAGGCATACATCCCAGCTGCGCGCGATACTTGGACTATCTTGAAGGATAGAGGCATCGTCCAGATCATTAACGACAACCTCATCGGAAATGTCTGGGCAATGGGTGCAATCATGGGCGGCGTGCTTTGCGGTCTGGCAGGGTACCTGTACTTGAGATTTGCTAACCCTGCGTTCAATGTCAACGGCCAATTCACCTATGTGATCGTGGTGATGGCGTTCGTGCTTGGCATGCAGATGATGTTCACAGTCGGCACAGTCATCGACAGTGGCGTGGCCACAACTTTTGTTTGCCTCGCTGAGGACCCCGCAGCACTTGCAAGAACCAACCCTGGTGGGTACAATGCTTTTCTTATTCTTAGATATGATCAGGACAACACCCTTGCTCACGAACTTTTTTTCATCTGTGTATTTTCTAGAGCTCTTTGAGCGAATTCGTGCCACATGGCCTGCCGTTGTTCAGGTACTGTACAAAGAAAAGGCATACGTTTGGTCGTAAGACGTGCCATGAGAAGCGGAGTGCTTAATTCGAACCGCTTTATATACACTACTAGGGCGTCAATTGAGCTGAAGCAAGGATCATATGTTTTCCTGACCACACTCCAGGTTAATAAAGCACCTCATATGCCACTATGACATGTAGAGTTCTGAAACGAGCCTTGGAATCTTGGCCACGATTCCTATGCGTTGTGCTACATTCATAAGCACACAGGCCACGCCTGGCGTTTCACCGCCACGCTGCAATTTCCACTCAAGTTGATATACGTTATGAACTTAAAACACGGACGCTTGTGCAACTTTCTACGTCGCGCTATGAAACCGTTCGCGGGTCCTCACCTGTTTTATGTTTTAGACATGAAGGATTACGTGCGAGGAGCAGAGTGAAATGTCTACCGTACATGAACTCGTCGCTTGTGAACAATTGAGGAGCATAGAACCATTTTTTCTCTGGCAATGCTCTAATGCTGCCCAGGTTTGCACCAATCAGCGCAGTGTGCAAAATTAGAAAATGTTGGCAGGGTCCGCATGTACCACCTGTAGCATGGGGCACTGCTACTATCACCCAGCCCGGTTCGACCACGCTATCGGGAGAAGTGTGTAATCGCATCCAAACTCAACTCTTCTAGTGTACTGGCAGGGACAGGGCCTTGTGTTTGGCTGCATGCAATATTCTTTTTTCCTTCATGGATTCACAGATGCTCCTGTCCTACATGCATCCCCCTTTTTTTTTACCGCTTCCTTCCCGTCGCACGAACCAAAAATTGTCCTCTTGCGGGACGATGCAGACTAAAAACAGCTTCGAGGAAGGTACCATTGCACCAGGATCTCTCGCCCCGAAATGCAATTGATTGGTGCCCTGGGTAACATTGCACCTCATTACGCAAAATTGCGCTTCCCCTTCGTTTCAGTAAGTTCTCCGGCGGTCCCTGGTGTCAGCGCCAGGTCCCGACCATGTTGCACCTATATTTCTCTACCTCAACATCTCCCGTCATTTAGCCAGGGCAAGGGGAGGGTCCGTTTTGGTCATAAGACTCATGGTGGGCTATTTCGGGAACAGTGATACGATACCCTTCACTACAGCCATTGTCTAGAGCGTTGCAAGAGCAACACGTCGCGCCTTTCAAGCACCCGAGCAGTTATGCCCTAGAAACTGCAACAAGATACGATTCTCATTTCAGCTGTTAAAAAGCTTTCAATGACTCGGCGACAGGCGCGTACTCGTGATAGCGCGGATGCCCATCTCAGCTAGAGAGGATAGCAGTAGATAGCCACAAGGATTGTTCGTTGGCGAGTATGTATCGAGATGTGGCCTCGGAAGACCACAGCATTATCGATAAATCTCAATGCCGACCAACAACAGTGGTGTCTCAGGTGTTTGCAATTAGCCAAAGCTGGGGGTTACGAATGACGCTCGAGCAGCTCTGTGGCCTCAAAATGCTCGACCAATTTGATATATAAGATGATTCCTTTCTTATTTCCTTTTTTCACTTCACTCACTCCGCAACACCTCAGTTACTCGCCCTGCCCAGCTGTCAACGCGACCTGCACGCTTACATCCATCCCACTCGCCATCTTCGCCCACGACCCCCTCGCCAGCCTCTACGGCAAAGGAAACTTGTTCGATCGCTCTGCATCTTGGGCTAGTCTTTCCTTCCCGACCATCTCAAACTTAACATAGACAACAGACTGCTTGCCCCCTCCCCTCAGCTTGTACCACCAGTGCAACAACACCAGAATTGCATTTCTGGCTCTGTTTTTGGGCTAAAGTTACACACGTCTTTCAGGCCTCTTTGTGTCTCTGTCTCTTACTGTTCGCTGCACACACGCGCATCTCGACCCCTCAACCTCACTTTGTATAAATACAACATTCTCGATCCACCTTTTGACGTCTTCTCTCCTCGTTATCCATCCTCAGGCCTTTCTCTCCTTTTCACCCCTCTCTCGTCTTTTCATTAATTTCAACAGCTCCCTCCTACTTTTCTCAAATTAAACAGGCACGTTTGCTCACTCCACCTCCTCCTATTCATCCATTCTTTTCTTCAAGACGTACCCGCTCAGCTTTCCAATCATGGCATCGACCACCTCTTCGTCGTCCAGCAAAAAGACCAGACGTTTCTCCTTGATCCGCCTCTTCAACAACAGCAGCTGTACCTCCTCGGCTTCCGCATCCCTGTCATCTTCACCGTCTTCGTCAGCCTCGAGCTCACCCACAACCAGGCCCATGACTTCAGCACACCATCGCCATTCTATGGTACCTTCGACTGACCTGATGCAGTCAGAGATGATGCGCGAGCGCCGCAAGTCTATCGCAGCCTTGACAGATAGTAATACCCCGTTCCGGTCCATGAGCCTTGACCTCAGACGGCCGTCGTCGTCCATTCGTCCTTTGGTCCTGAACAGCGGCAGGAAAGAGTCCGCCTCGCCTCAAAAGAGAGCAGAGATGACGGAAAAGATGCGACAGTTTGACGAGTTGCTGTTGCAAGGGAGCCGGTCTAGCACCATCAGGATCTCGCTTACACCCAGCCTGCTTCAATGAGCCTTAAAACCCCTTGTCCTTGAACGCAGCGCACCCAAATACCATTCCCGACCAGCCCTTTTTCCCTTAGAAAACACAGGAAAGCCAGGGCACAAAGGGATCAATCCATTTCATACCTTTCCCCCGCGAAAACGAATAACCAACTCTTAATCTTGTCGTTAGACGCCATGTATACATCCTTCTCAGCAATACCTGTTTATTATAGCCGCCCTTATCTCTACTTGCTGTCTCCCCCTTGTACTATAGATGATCTTATTACAATATAATATAGACGAAGGGTCATCCATCCAGATGAGGCCTTCTCAAAACCATAGAAAACGTTCTCTCGTCCCATGTATTGGCACTCGTATCATCCTCTAAAAACCCGAGGAAAGCGTGTTCTGTAAAAACTACTTTTGCATGGTCCCCCGACTATAATGCAGCAGTGTTCATTCTTCTCTGCTTGCACATGGTTATCATGAACTAGACCCATGCTCCGTCCATGTTGTATGACGAAGACAGCGTAGAGAGAGACAGACAGAGAGAATGCAAGGAGACAGGAATTTGCAGAACGAGGAGGTGCAGCTCCAATGCATGTTCACAGGTCTAGTGCATTTGGATGCATAGCATGAATCCCAATGCCGATGGTCAAATACAAGCATCATCACCGTCCTCATATGCATTAATGTTGTCTTGCGTTTGTTTTTTTCATATGGTTTGTTTGTTTGTGCGCTCACAGAACTCCTTTATTGGCGTTGCGCCTTGGGGACGGAATAAATCTGCAAAGTTCCTTTTCTCCCAGCCATAGCCAAAGCGATAACCCCCTGCGTCAATTTCTTCCCAACGCTGGGCTGTTCTTACAGATGCAAACCACATCATGTACTCGTAATTCGCGGGTGGATGCATTCAAACCTAGGTCACAGACGGTACTCAAAAATGAATACTGCAGCCTAGCTAACCAAGACAGGGCGAAGTTGGGAATCAAGGAAGAAAAAGCGCTCGGGCGTCAAGAGTAACGCCTTGGGTCACAAGGTCGCGTTGTGCTGTCCTGTCCATTGTTGACGATCAATTGCATACCGTCATGCTTCTTGTGCAAGGTTGCACACAGGACAACTGTGCAATGTAGATGCATTATCCATCTCTCCATTCATCTTCTTGAGTGCTTAATGAGGCGGTCGCTCGAGGGTTAGCAAATGTAGACTGCTTCCTGATTGGAAGGGCTTTTGGTCGTAAAAGCACCGCCTTCACTTTCACGATATTGTTCTGCGATTCTATTTCTCGGCTACCAGTCGCGTACAATAGGCCCACCAGGAAGCCTAGAACAACCCGCCCGAGTGGTGACGCAGATGCTAGGCGAAGGAAGCGACCACAAATCGCAACGGTTTTAGGTATAACGGCTAATCCTGATAGCATCTGCCACACTGAACGCCAGCATTCCAGATATCCAAAGTCCGAGAGACATGACGGTGCGGGCGATTCTTTTTTTTTTTTCTCAGCAGGAGGGCGCCAAAGCGGATGCACTGCCCAAGCCGGGCTTCGGAGTGCTGAGCAGCGATATGCGCCTGTGATTCGCCAGAGACAACAATAGAGCTACCCCGACTGAGACAGCGCTGGATGCTGACAGGATAGCGCCAAGTGCAACAAACACGCTACGACGAACTAGACAGCGAGGACAGGAGTCAGGCCACAGCCATCACACTTCGGACAAAAACACGCAAAGGAAACACAACAAACACAGCAACTCAATTCTCGTCATCATCGACCGATCGGCACTTTCTTCAACCTCAGTTCGATGTTGATTTTCTATCTTTTTGCTGCTCATCCTTCACTCTGCTTTCACACTGCTTCCACTCTGCCTCTCTTGACACGCTCGACACAATTCTCCTATACGCCTCTTCTCTCTA